>JAKUCV010005064.1:0-95388 GCA_028386065.3 Turnera subulata | reverse complement strand
TTTTGTTGTATACACTGTATGCTGGGCTTGGTTTGGTTGGGTCGTCACAGTTCTGGCACGTGTTTACTGTGTACGGTAAATACGGGTCGGGGCGTTTCATTTTGGTAGCGGAGCGGGCGTTAGGTCTTGTTGGGAAGTCTTTGTGTGTTTGTTGTTCTTGTTTGCATAGTTCGCTCCATTTGTTTATTATTTTATATCATTTTAGTTAGTGCATTATGGACCCAGTCAAGGGACGCCAGCTGCCGCAGAACATACACATAAGAGGTAATGATGCCATAAATAAGCGGAAATATAAATATTATTAATATTACTAATATTATCATTACAAGCATAAATATTACATTGATATTTTATAAAAAAAGAGAATACATTTATCGCCTTGGAACGACGTTGACCCGGAAGCTGTTGGGGTCGTTGTTGATGTTGACTTGGATGCTGTCGCCCCACAAGAACCACATGCCGCCTGCATTGTTCTGGCCAGAAAGCTCGAACCGGTTTGCTTGAGGGAACCGGAGTGGGATGAGACCGTGATCGTCTTGAGGCTGCCACTGGGTCTCCGTGAGAAGAACCATGTTTGGCTTGTATTGGTTCTTCAGGTCCCTCAGAGTATGCGAGAACTCCTGGGAACGCCTAGCGACTCCTCTACAGTTCCACACCAGTAGTCGGGCCTTTGGCCAAGTTACGGATAACCGGGTGACTCTGGGCATGCTCTGGGCCGTCATCGAGAGCTGGTAGTTGGTGCCTTGTTCTAGGGTATGGCAAGTGGACTCCAGGTTGAACTCCTGAAGTCTTTCGAAAATGAAAAACATGATGGAGTTTGTCGAGCCGTAGTAGGAGGTCCTCAGAGTGCCATGGTCCTCCAGGAAGAACGTCTCCTCCATGGGCGTGATGAAGAACCGCGATGAGTAGAGTTCGTCGACGAAGACCAGACGTGGCATTCTGCCGAGCTCATTCAGAAGTTCTTTTGGACGCTCGTTGACCATGCTGTAGGCCAGTCGGTTCCTTCTGCCTAGATTGGCACCTTTGACGAAGAAGACGGATGAGGGAGCAGGCTTGTTGTTTCGGACACGTTGGTGTTTTGATTTTCTGAGTAGGGTAGTTTCTTTTGCCTTAGCGTTTTGATGCTTTAAAATGCTTTTGATGATTTACACCTCACTGCTCCGTCTTTTATACTCTTATGGGGAGCGTGATTACTGTTTTTGATTTTCAAGATTTTTCTTTTTGAAATTTTTGCCGTTGCTTCATTTATTGTTTCGTTACTTTATACGTTTTTCGGGCTACAAATGCCAGTGTTTCTCAACTCTTTTCTAACTCACGATTTTCTTTCGCCCTGGCTACTTTGTCCTTTCCTTTCATGGTTTTACTATATTTTTTTGCATCTTTTTATCACATGCATCCGTGACCGTTGAGGCTAGACTGATGGGACCATACCTCGAGTAGAGCGCATGTGCGACAAGCTTACACCTGCTCGGATATCATGGAGGGATACGAGACCTGACAGACGTTTTTGGCTCATGCGGAATTTGTGAACAAGTGGGTAGCGTTTCTCACGAGGGACACAGGACGCTCTCGTGATCATCGCCTTGCGAGTTAACGGACGTCTTTTTCACGAGGGAAACCGACGTTACCGTTAGCTACGTATGTCACGTTTCTCAGGATCGAGGATGGTTACGATCGATCTAGGGCGCCGAGCATGAAAGATGTTTTGTTTTAATTTCTTTTTGTTTTGATTTTGGTAAACGAGATTTGTTTTTAATCTCTTTATGCTTAATTTTATATTCTTATTATTAATTTTTGTTCTGCTTTGAGATGCTTTTATCTTTCTGTTAGCATGAGTTTTCACAATTTAACAAGAGTTTTTGATTTAAAAAGGAAAATTTATTTTATTTATTTCATAATGGTTTACAACAGAGAAGAAGTACTCTAAGGAGTTACTTGCTTCTCAAGATCTTTTACAAGTTTTTGGACGGTTTTCATGTGAGGGAAGAGCTCCGCGCACGCCAGTTCTATCTGCATCACCGCCGAGCTGATCTTCTTCAGTGAGACGTTCAGCTGCATCAGTGTCTGCTGCGGAGTGCTGCTCTCAGCAGTTGCCTTGCCCTTTCGATCCTCAGCTTTCTTTCCGGCACGCTTCTTTCGCCGTTTTGGGGAGACGACCATGTGTTCCTTCAGGCCGATGATGTTCGTCTTGAACCGTTTCTTGGAAGGTTCTTCATCGGAGCCTGTCGGGAAGGCAGTGCCACAAATATAGCTGTTGTTCTCGGAGTCTGAGGTCATTCGAGAACGAAGTGGAGAGTCCATAGCTGAGAGTGAGTGTCTCAATTATGAGGTTTGGTATTTATAAGCGGATGAGATGTCGCTTAAGGGTATAAGCGGTATCTCATGTTGAGTTTGGATGCCTGGCAGAGTGTGCCAGAAGCTTATCATGGTAGGACCCACGGATAAGACGGAATTTCGAGGACGAAATTCTTTTTAAGGTGGGTAGACTGTAACAGCCCGGGTAAAATTTTGATTTTTACCGGGACTGTAAAAGTCTTTTCACCGTGATTTACTGTTGAATTAATCTTGGGTAATTAATTGGCCTCCTTCTTGCAATCCTCTTGATCTCCCTCTACTACTGGGTTGTTGCTACTCCTCTCCACAAAAGTCCTCCAGAGTAACAGCTCCTAAAAAATTCCTAAACTCAAAGAACTAGGGTTTCTCCAAGCACTCTAAACTTAAGGTGTATAGAGATTAATTCTAATGTGTCCCTCAATTGTGTGTAATGGGGGGGAGTCTATCTATAGTGTTCAAGCCTCAGGGGGTAGGGGGTCGTCCTCTTAATCTAAGGGTCGAGATTGAACCCCTAAATCTGACGGTTAAGAGCTAGGATTTGGAAAAAGAGGTAAAAAGAAGATTCTGGAAGCTTTGGCCGCCATGGCCCTGGCGGTCATGTCGTGACGACCATCAAGGCCTGGCAGCCTTCTCTCCCTTATCTGCCAGTGGTGGCGGTCATGTCTCCATGTCCACCACCTACTAGACAATTTTTCGTTTTTTCTTATTTTTCCTCCCCCAATCTGATTCCTAGTTGGTTTCCACGCCCTCTAGAATATTCCTTGACCCAGAAAACATCCTAAACTTGTATCCCACTTCCAAACTTTTCTTTTTTATTAATCACACATCAAATTATTCCTCTTTTCTAATAAAACTACCATAGAAACAAAAAATAGGCAAAATATATATTTAATCTAAAATCTTTACGAAATTTAAGACTAAATTGGGCTGCAGATAATGTGCTTAAATGAGCTGCTACTACTGGAGAATTAATATTTTATCAGCCCAAACTTAATATTTATTTCTAACCCAAAATTAAATAAATAATAAAAGGCCAAAAATAAATAAGTAAATAATATACCCTTATTCTACCACATCAAATCACAAACATATTCATGCCATCAATCAAATCAACTCATCAATTAAAGGCATAAACACAATCATAATTCAAAGTAATAGAATAAAATCATGGGTCAAATTTGGATGTTCACAAGTTGTCTTTTCACAAAACTAAGTCTTTTTATACTCAACTAAATGAGTATTCTTTTCTTTTTAATACTATTTTGGAACCATTCTTTTGGTCATTTATACCTTGATTATGTATTAATTTTTGTTTACTTTTAAAATAATTTTTTGCAAGATAATACATGACTTCTTTCCGAACAAATAAATAAGATATTTTCTTCCCATATTGCAATATTTTGAAATATATTTTTTTATATTTTTCATTAAGATGATGGGTCTTTCATTACTGCAAATGAATTATGTATGATTTGTTTAGTAATAAGAAGGGTAAAAGCCTCATAGGATTCCAGAGTCTTTCATTTGTCCAATTCGTATACCATAGAATACATTTCATGGCAGGCCAATGGGCCTCAGTCAAACAATGCATGTATTAATATAGTCGATCGACCGAATAAGGGAGATCGAGACATACAAATGTGAGATATTGCAATCTGCCCACAATACTCCGATATTTGGTGGTATCAGAAAGTGATTTGCAAATGGTAGCACTAATCTTAATGACTGTAGTGGTGGGGGTAGAATCTCTTTGGAGCTCGCTATCCCTACTCGTGGTAACAAATCTGCGATATACTTGGACTAACTTAACAAAAGCCCAATCGAGGGCCAATAGACTTCGATACTAAGAAAGTAGGATAATTGGCCAAAATCCTGAAAAGTAAATAATTCTGAAGATGCAGAGTGCTGACAGACAAGGGTGGAATTAGAGCCCATAAGAAAGATATCGTCTATACAGACAAGGCAAAACATGATCGCCCTTAATGTATTTTGGTAATAGAAAAAACGATGTATCCGCTTTGGAATGATGGAAACCAAATGTAAGATTTTATCTATAAGATATTGATTCCATATTCATGGGGCTTGTTTCAAGCCATAGAGGGGCTTATGCGAAAGACACACATGATCCTTTTTAGTGGATGGATACAGCCTCACGACTACTACATATATATCTTTTCATCCAAGGTACCATGAAGAAAAGCATTAGAAATATTAAGCTTGGAAACATACCAGTTATTTGTCACAACAATAGGGTGGAGGAGACAAATAGTAATGGACTTGGCTATCAGAGTATAGATGTCGGTGAAATCTACCCTCGACCGCTGATGAAAGCATGTGGCCACAAGCCGAGCCTTATGAAGTTCAATGGTGCCATCAAGATGTCACTCCGTTTTTTAGAACCAATTTGCATCCGACTATATTGGATGCAATTGTATAAGGTATAAGTGTTCGTGTACAATTGATGAGCAGTGCATCATATTCTGCCCGGATGGTTGCACACTAGTGCATCTTTTGCTGAATGTGCATAGCTCATCGGACTAGTAGGCACATGTACAATTGCTGAATATACAACATAATCAAAGAAAGCCTTAGGGATGAGATATGCCCATAGAAGGCCTGGGAGGATCCTTTGGCTCACGTTTTGTAAATATTCGGAATTAATGAATAGATGGCCTTAGGGCCCCTCTTCTAAAAAAAAAAAGGCTTGGGATGAGATATGCCCATAGAAGGCCTTGTTCGTAGTTGTGTTGGTGGAGGTGATGATAATTGTGGGGAAGGCTGTGAGGGAGACTGTGATGGGGACTATTATGGAGACTGTGGTGGGGTTTGTGGAGGAGACTGTTGGGGAGTTTGTTGTGGAGACTGTGGAGGAAACTATAGAGAAAACTATGAATAAGATTATGCAGGAGACTGTTGGGAAGTTTGGTGTGAGGAGTGTGGAAGAGACTATAGAGGAGAATAATGTGAAGGCTAGTATAAGGACTATGGGGGAGATGGCGTAGGTGCTGACAAGAGAATAGGTGGTAAAGACTTCGGGAAAAATGTTGAGGAGACAATGGTGGGAATATGATAACGATGGATCATGGGAAGTTGTGGCCGGAATGGGAAGGAGATGATAAAAAGTTTGGTTAGCATTAGAGAGACAGTGGTAGTGTCATCCTTCTCAACCTTAGATAAAAAATACTATTCAGAGAAAACAATGTGGCGTTAGTATGAATTTTGTGAGTACAAATATCATAACAATAATATCCCTTATGAGTGCGACTATAACTAAGAATAACACAAGGTGAGGAGCAATGAAAGAGCTTATTTGGTGCGTGATGCTGTAACCAAGGATAACAGAAATATCCAAAAACTCTTAATAGAGAGTAGTGTGGTGGATTACGAAAAAGAACTGCAGATAGTTGATTTGTGATCTAATAGAGGAGCAGGCAACCGATTAATGGAGTACATAATTGTGGCAAAAGCTTTAGGCCAAAATTTATATGGAACACTAGCATGATGAAGCATAGCTCTGCTAGTTTGAACAATATGTCTATATTTTCTATCAGCACACGCATTTCTCTGGACTATAAGGACAAGGGATGAACTGGCTAATTCCGTGAGACCGAAGATAGGGAGTTAAGGCTTGAAACTTAGCCCCCTAGTCAGCTTGGAATGACTTAATGCAATAACCAAAGAATTTTTCGACATAAGTACGAAAATGATGAAATATAAAAAGAATATCCGATTTATGGGCAAAAAAATAGATCCAATAATACTTAGAATAATAATCATGGAATAGAATATAATAACGGGTATTATCATGAGAAACTATTGAAGCAGTACCCATAAATCTAAATAAATTAATTCGAATGGTGTAGTAACTAAAGTTTTTTATGATGAAAAAGGTAAACGATGTGCTTTGCTAATAGCACAAGCTCGAAGATTAACTCACGAATATAAGAGGAACAAATCGAGGAAAAATGAATAGTTTTAGGCACAATGGTGGAAGCACGTCCTAATCGTGCATGCCAAGTCGATAATGATGCAAAGTTTGAAACAAATGGTGAGGTCATGGCAAGAACAAAGAAGGAATGTAGCCCGATACCACAGCTACCCCAATGAAGAATTGCTTTCATGGCCAAATCCTTTAACAAGAAAAAAAAATTAGGAAAGAACTCAATAGAGACATTATTAGAACGAACAAAGGAACTAACAGATATGAGATTACGATTTATTAATAGGACACAAAGTACATTATCAAGACTAAACTTGCAGTTAGAGACAAGAATATGAATAAAGCCAACCTGAGAAATAGATAGTTTAGAACAATTACAAACATTTTTCTCTAGACTACTATACTTAGAATGAATGACAAGCTTTTTCAAATTGAAAATTGTGAGGACCCGGGCCAAAAATTAATTGAGCCCCCTCACCTTATTCTTACACCTTCTTCTTAACCAACATCTAACATCAAAAGAGTCGCCACCCAAATTTTTTTTCTTGAAAAAATTCAGGAAAAAATCTTTCTTAGCATCATCCTTAGGCAACAACTTCTTAACGCAACCTGAAACGCACCGACCCGTATTTACCGTACACAGTAAACAAGTGCCGAAACTGTGACGACCCAACCAAACTAAGTCCAGCATACAGTGTATACAACAGAAACTCGGGCTCAACAGCCCATAATAAAAACATCAATAACATCATAACCGGCCCAAGGCCCAATAATAACAAAAAGTAGCACAGCAGAAGACTTAATAACTCACAAAGACACTGTATGCGACACATGATGCAACTATGGATCCAAGTCCTGTCCAAGGGATAACACCGCAGCCTGTCTGGAATGCAACATACCTGTACCACAAATAACTCATCCTAAGGGATGAAAGCCCGCAGGTGAGGGATGAAAGCCCGCAGGTGAGGGGTGAGTCCGAAGTGCTCACCGACGAAGGATAGACAATCAATATGCAACACTAAAATTACTCAAGGTCAAAAACAAGCATAACAGCTAAAACAAACCAATCCCAAAAGACAAGACCCAAAACCGGTCCAAGACCAAAAAGACTAAAACAAAAATCCAATTTTCCAATTTTATCTTTCCGGGCCCCGTCACGAATAAGCTAGGGGTCAGACCTGGTTCTCAACATATTTCGGGTGCCAGACCAAATCCAAGAGAACCCAGGGATCGACATCCCAAAAATAAGAACCCAGGGATAGACATCCCAAAAATAATCACGGGATAGACATCCCAAGCATAGACATGCTTATCACAAGTAACCCAGGTCATGGCCACCACAAAACAGTCTTAAACCATCGAGTCGTACCACTACTTATCACGTGACTATTATATTATCATCATTCAAAACCAAATCACACGGATCAACATCCCTAACAAAAATACCGGGATAGACATCCCATCCAAAACTAAGGATCGACATCCTGATCACAATTTATTATTTAACCCATTATTTTTAATACCAGAAAGACTCAAAGTTAAACGTCCAAAAACTCAACGTACGGGGATAAACATCCCAAAACCAATCAAGACACTGGGATTAACATCCCGACATCAAACCACAACAATGCAACAATCAACAGTGCAATATTCATCAAACACAATAACTGAGTAATACAGGCACATGTTGAAGGAAATCCATCCTCACCTTGGCCGATTACTCAACTCCGGAGACAATGTCCGGTCCCAAGCCGGCTCCTCGGGAAACTGCCCGATATCCAAACCTATACAGCAAAACAACATGTTCACATAAATGCACATAATTGGTATACTATGATGCCAATACTGCGAAATATACCCATCCCGGTTCATTTCCTTTATTATCATCTTTTACCGAAAATATTATACCGTACGTATATCCGAATATAATTTCAGTACCATATTTTAATTAAAACTCTTTTAAAAATATTTTTCATAGATTAGTTATTCTTTTCCCAAAATATAATCACCATAATTTCCCAGAAAAATAATAACTTATTTATAATTCCCAGAAAATATTTTCAAGGTATATATCTTTTTTCAAAATAACCTTAATAACAATTTTACAAACAAAACATAATTATCTTAGTTTTCCAAGATCAAGTATATGTTTTTTTTCAAAACTACCATTTATAATTACCATACATTTCCCCAGAATATTATATGTAATTTTCTAAAATAACAGATATACTTTTTTTTTCCAGAAATAAATACCAACAAATAGATATATATATATATATATATATATATATATATATATATATATATGTTTTGTTTTTTTTTTATTATTTCCGGGTTGGGCCAGGCCATGAACAGTAGGCCCTGCAACAACCCATACCCAAGCCCAAGACCCAGCTCAAGCCCACTAGAGCCCAGGCTCGCTAGCTCAAGACAACAGGCCCAACCATGCCCACTGCCTTGAACCCAGCAGTCCACAGCCCACTGTGGCCGTCTTCTTCGCGAGCGTGGCTGCTCACCTTGGCGGGGCTTTGGCGGCAGCGTAGAACGGCGGGACAGCGGCACAAGACGAGCGACAGGATGCACGAGGAAGACGGCGGAAGGAGGAGCGCGGCTGCGGCAGAGAGGAGAAGGGAAAGGGGTTGGCGGCGCGCGGCTGTGTGCACTGAGGAGGCGGCATGAGCGGAGCAGCAAAGACACGGCAGCTGACGCAAGGGCGGCGGTGGAAGGCTCAGATCGAGGCCGCGACTGCTTCGTCGTCGACAGCAGCAGCAAGAGGAAGGAAGGTAAGGGAGGGTGGCTCGGTGGTGGCAGAGGTGATGGTAGCGGTGTGGCAGTTGATGGCAGCGGTTTCACGGCAGCAACGAGGAGAGGGGAAGATGAGGGTGGTGGCGGCGAGCTGGCGATGGGTCACGGAGGATGGTGGTGTCGGCCGGTGGTGTAAAGGAAGGAGAAGATGGTGGGGACGGTGGTCTCGGGTTGTGATGGCCGGCGGAGGTGTGTGTTTGTGTTTATTGTTGTGTTTCTTTTTTTTTTTTGGTTGCTTAGGTAGTATGCAGGGTAGTTTCACAGGTAAAATTTTTGCAGGAGATGGTTGCTGGGCAGGTTTGGTGTAGAAGGATGAGTGAAGAAGTGATGAAAAAATTACAGGCATGAGGAAAAATGAAGTCACGAGCAGAACAGGTAAGTCACAAGCTGCACCGGAGGGAGGCGGCTGCGTGACTCAAACATGCAGCCGTGTCCCGACCGGACCAGAAAATAACTGATACGCCCACTTAGTTATTCTCCGGTGTGATTTTTCGAAGATTCCGGGACCCGAAAAATACCAACTTAGGTCCGAAAAATCCATGGAAAAATCCCGAGCGCGGGAAAAGCCTCGGTTACAAAAAACGACGCTCGATTTACCTTGAATTAATTACCCAAGTTTAATTCATTCGGTAAATTACTGTAAAAAGACTTTCACAGTCCCGGTAAAAATCCAAATTTTTACCTGGGCTGTTACAGTCTACCCACCTTAAAAAGAATTTCGTCCTCGAAATTCCGTCTTATCCGTGGATCCTACCACGGTAAGCTTCTGGTATACTCCACCAGGTCAACATGAGATACCGCTTATACCCTTAAGCGACATTTCATCCTCTTATAAATACAAAACCTCATGACTGGCAAACTCACACACAGTCATGGACTCTCCAATCCGATCTCGTACTACCTCAGACTCCGAGGATAATAGCTACATCGGTGGTACTGCTTTCCCGACAAGCTCTGATGAAGAACCTCCCAAGAAGCGGTTCAAGATTAACATCGTCGGTCTGAAAGAACACATGGTCGTCTCCAGCAAACGGCGAAAGAAGCGTGCTGGCAAAGAAGCTGATGATCAGAAGGGCAAGGCAACTGCTGAAAGCAGCACACCGCATCAGACTCTGACGCAGCTGAACGTCTCACTGAGGAAGATCAGCTCGGCGGTGATGCAGATAGAACTGGCGTGTGCGGAACTCTTTCCCCACGTCAAGAATATCCAAAAGCTTGTAAAAGACCTAGAGAAGCAAGTAGCTCCATAGAGTACTTCTTCTCCTGTTGTAAAACCGTTATGAATTAAATAAAATAAGTTTCCTTTTTAAATCAAAACTCTTATGTTACGAAGTCTTGTGTTAAACAGAAAAATAAAACATCTCAAAGTAGATTAAAAATCAACAATAAGGATATAAAATCAAACATAAAGAAATTAAAAACAAAATTCGTTTAACCAAACCAACACATAAAGAAGTTAAAATAAAACATGTTTTCATGTCCGGCACTCTAGATCGGTCGTAAACATCCTCGATCCCGAGAAACGTGACATGCAAAGCTAACGGTGACGTCGGTTTCCTTTGTGAAAAAGACGTCTGTTAACTGGCAAGGCGATGATCACGAGCACATCCTGTGTCCCTCGAAAGAAACGTTATCCACTTGTTCACAAATTCTGCATGAGCCAAAAACGTCTGTCAAGTCTCGTATCCCTCCATGATGTCCGAACAGGTGTAAGCTTGTTGCACATGTACTCCACCCGAGGTATGGTCCCATCAGTCTAGCCTCAACGGTCACGAATACATGTGATAAAAGATGCAAGAAAGAGTCATAAAAGAAACGCCAAGGTAGACAGGGCGTTTGAAAATCGCGAGATAGAAAAGGATTGAAAAACACTGGCATTTGTAGCCCGAAAAACGTATAAAGTAACGAAGCAATAAATGAAGCAACTGTAACAGCCCGGGTAAAATTTGGATTTTTACCGGACTGTAAAAGTCGTTTTACCGTGATTTACTGTTGAATTAATCTTGGGTAATTAATTCAAGGTAAATTGGGAGTCGTTTTTCGAAACCGAGGGTTTTCCCGCGCTCTTGTTTTTCCCGTGGATTTTTTGGAACTAAGTTGGTATTTTTCGGGTTTCGGAATTTCTCGGAAAATCACATCGGAAAATAACTAAGGAGGTATCGGTTATTTTCTGGTCCGGATCGGATTCGCCCGTAATATGGACGAACTGTATTATTGATATCACATGTTAAATAGTAAAAATTTCAGTTTATATAATGGAGAGGGCAACCGGTGGAAGAGGAGAGGAAGAGAGGAAGAAAGAAAAGAGAGAAAAAGAGAAAAAAAGAAAAAAAAAGAGAGAAAAGAGAGAAAAAAAAGAAGAAAGAAAAAGAAAAAGAAAAAAAACTGGAAAATAGGAAAAAAAAGAAACAGAGAGAGGGAGAAAAAGAAAATGAAAATAAAAAAAAAAGAAGAAGAAGAAAGAAATACAGAAAATAGGAAAAGAAAAGAAAATAAGAAAAATAGAAGAAAGAAAAGAAGAAATTCAAAAAAAAATGGAAAAAAGGACGAAGGGGTACTGTTCATCGTCACCCGCCTCGTTACTGTACACGAGGAAGCAACCGGCGCTGCTGCACGCCACATCGCCGTCACCGCCGTGCTCGCAGAGCCGACGAGACCTCACCTCCGCTGTCGCCGTCGAGTTCCGCCGCGAGTGACGCCGTGACGCGCCTTCGACCCGTCGGCAGACCCGTGGATCTAGCTTTCCGCGCCGCTGCAACCGCTCCTGCCGTCGCCGCGCCGCCTCTGCACCGCCCGTGGAGTCGCCGCGCCTCGCCTACCTTCCTCGCGCTGCGTCGCGCCGTCGCCGCCGTCCCCAAGGTTATGATACCGAGCAGTTCCTGTGGAACCGGCTTTGGACCGATCGATGTTTCCAGAGTTGAGTAATCGGCTACGGTGAGGTTAAGTAAATATTTATATACATCTCGTAATATCAAGTTGCTGTTTGGTTGCTATATGTGACAATTGCTGGTATGAAACTTTGTGGCTGTGTATGGCTTGTTGTGTGATGAATTGAGATGATAATTGTTGCCGTTGATGTTGTTGTAATTATTATTGTTGTTGATATTATTGATGATGTTGGGATTTGTGGATATAAGTGAGATTGTTGCTGTTGTTGACTGTAGAATTGTGTGAGTTGAGTACCGGGGGTACTATTATGTGATGACAGTTTGGTATTGGATATTATCCAGACGAGCGGAGAGGCTGCGAGCCTGCTCGGGATAATGAGATAATGGTTGGATGATAGAAATGTAGTAACTAGTCGAGGGGAAAGAAAATAATAAAATGGAAACACTTAGACATCTAGTAAGTCACAGTTAAATGTTGGAACAGCCAGATGGTAGTCTTAGATTATGGTGCTGGGGGAGAGTTAGTGGTTGGTGCCTGCTCCCTGTCTGTACCAAGTTATTGTTATTGTTTGGGCACTGGGGGAGAGTTAGTGGTTGGTCCTGCTCCCTGTCTGTGCCAGTTATTACGTGGAGGTACCGGGGAGGGGTCCACGGGCTAGCTAGCTTGACTACCAGGCGACGGCCATCATTTAACTTGTGATAGGGGCCCTGATAATAAAATTGGAATAGCGTGTCTAGAATCACCAGTGTGTATTTAAGGTTCGTGAGAACCTTGGTTAGTTGTTGTGTTGTGACTTGGATTATTTACGGTGTTGTATATGTATATTTGCTTATGGGTTTACCCGGTGGGCACTTCGGACTCACCCCTCACCTGCGGGCTTTCATCCCGTAGGTTGAGTTATTTGTGGTTCAGGTATATTGCATTCCAAATAGGCTGCGGCGTTATCCCTTGGACAGGACTCGGATCCATTAGTTGCATCATGGGTTGCATACAGAGTCATTGTGAGTCGTTAAGTCTTCCGCTGTGCATATCATTATTGTTGTTGGGCCATTGGGCCGGTTTTATTATTATTGATGTTTGTTATTTTGGGCCGTTGGGGCCGAGTTGTTGTTGTAAACACTGTATGCAGAGTCATGATGGGTTGGGTCGTCACAGTTCCGGCACGTGTTTACTGTGTACGGTAAATACGAGTCGGGGTGTCTCAGCAACGACAAAATTTTCAGAAAGCAAAATCTTGAAAATCGAAAACAGTAATCACGCTCTCCAAAAGAGTATAAAAGACGGAGCGGTGAGGTGTAAATCATAAAAAGCATTTGAAAGCAAATTTGTAAAACGTATAGAAAAATAAACACAAATACGTTCAGTAAAAACGCAAAATCGCCAAGTCAGAATGCCTGCTCCACCATCCGTTTTTTTTGTCGAAGGTGCCAACCTAGGCAGAAGAAACCGGCTGGCCTACAGTATGATCAACGAGCGTCCAGAGGAACTTCCAAACGAGCTCGACAGAATGCCCCGTCTGGTCTTCGTCGACGAACTCTACTCGTCACGGTTCTTCGTCACTCCCACGGAAGAGACGTTCTTCCTAGAGGACCAAGGCACTCTAAGGACCTCCTTCTACGGATCGGCCAACTCCGTCTTGTTTTTCATCTCTGAAAGACTTCAGGAGTTCAACCTAGAGTCCACTTGCCATTTCCTGGAGCAAGGTACCTGCTGCCAACTCTCGATGACTGCCCAAAGCATGCCCAGAGCCACTCGGTTACCTCCAACTTGGCCTAAGGCCCGATTATTGGTGTGGAACTGTAGAGGAGTCGCTAGGCGTTCCCAAGACTTCTCGCGTACCCTGAGGGACCTGAAGAACAAGTACAAGCCAAATATGGTTCTTCTCATGGAGACCCAATGGCAGCCTGAAGACGATCACGGTCTCATCCCACTTCGGTTGAAACGCCCCGACCCGTATTTACCGTACACAGTAAACACGTGCCGGAACTGTGACAACCCAACCAAAATCAAGCCCAGCATACAGTGTGTACAACAGAAACTCGGGCCCAACAGCCCAAATAGGAAACATCATAAATAACAAAACCGGCCCAATGGCCCAATAATATCAATAAAATGCACAGCGGAAGACTTAATAACTCACAAAACACTGTATGCGACACTGATGCAAACTATGGATCCGAGCCCTGTCCAAGGGATAACGCCGCAACCTGTCTGGAATGCACCAAACCTGTACAACAAATAACTCATCCTACGGGATGAAAGCCCGCAGGTGATGGGTGAGTCCGAAGTGCTCACCGACGAAGGAAAGACAATCAATATGAACACCAAAATTACTCAAGGTCAAATATAACAGTCAAACCAAAAGACAAAACCCAAAACCGGTCCAAAAACCGAAAAGACTAAAACAGAAATCCACTTTCCAATTTTATCTTTCCGGGCCCCGTCACGGATAAGCTAGGGGTCAGACCTGGTTATCAACACATTCCGGGTGCCAGACCAAATCCAGAAAACCCAGGGATCGACATCCCAAAAATACGAAACCAGGGACAGACATCCCAAAAATAATCACGGGATAGACATCCCAGGCATAGACATGCTTATCACAAGAACCCAGGTCAAGGCCACCACGAAACAGTCTTAAACCATCGAGTCGTACCACTACTTACCACGTGACAATTATATTGTCGTCATCGAAATCAAATCTCAGGGATCGACATCCCTAACCAAAATACCGGGATAGACATCCCTACCCAAAATCCCAAGGATCGACATCCTTATCACAATTTATTATTAATCCATTTTACTTAAACCAAAAAGACGCAAGGATTAACATCCAAAAACCGACGTGGGATAAACATCCCGACCACAATCATGACAATGGGATAAACATCCTGAAACATAACACAACAAATACAATACTCAACAGTGCAATAACCAACAAAACATAATAACCGAGTAATACAGGCACATATTGAAGGAAATCCATCCTCACCTTGGCCGATTACTCAACTCCGGAGACAATGACTGGTCCGACGCCGGCTCCTCGGGAAACTGCCCGATATCCAAACCTATACATCAAAGCAATACATACTCACATAAATGCACATAATCGGTATACTATGATGCCAAAACTGCGAAATACCCCATCCCGGTTCATATCCGTTATTATTATCTTTTACCGAAAATATTATACCGTACGTATTTCCGAATATAATTTCGGTACCATACTTTAATTAAAACTCTTTTCAAAATATTTTCATAAAATAATTATAATTTTCCAAAATTATAATCTTCATAATTTTTCAAGAAAAATAATAACCTATTTATAATTTCTAGAAATTATATATAGTATTTATCTTTTTCTATAATAATATTTTCCAACACAAAATATAACTACCTTTAATTTCAAAGTACATATATATATATATATTCCATAACTATAATTTTCCAGGTAAAATAATATATAAAATTTCCAGAAATTATTTTCATGATATTTATATTTTTTTCAAATAATAATAGTTTTCCAAACATCACTTAATTATTTATCAATGTATACATATTTATATTTTTCTCAAAATACCAGAATTAAATTGACCATAATTTTCTCAAAGTAAATATATACTTTTTTTCCAAAATTATATACCAGATTAATAAATAAATACATATATATATATTTATTACTTCTTTTTTTTTTTTAAACTGGACTGGGCCATGAACAGTAAGCCCATGCCCAGTCCAGAATCCAAGCCCAAGGATAGGCCCAGGCACTAGGCCTAGGCAGACTAGCAGCAGGCCCGCGTGAGCAGACCCGCGCGCCCAGCAGCCCAGACCATAGCCAGCCCAGTCCCATGCCCACGAAAAGAAACGGATCAGACCAACCTAAACGGGTCGAACGCGGGTCTCACCTTGGGTTGCGGCGGCGCGACGGCAACGACAGGCGTAGGAGAGGACGCGAGCTCAACCACGACGTCGAGGCGGCATGAGCAGCGCGGGGGCGGCGGAAAACCAGCACTGGAACGCCGGCAGGAAGCGGGAGACGCTGAGGAGCTGGATCCGTCGGGTCTGCCGACGGGTCAACGCCTTCCATAGACGCGTCAGGCAGCGGAGGCAGCGCCGTTGAGGTCGCGATGGTGTGGCGGTCCTGACGGCGGCGGCGACGAGTAGAGATACGGCCCGGAGCTCCGTTTGGTGAACAGTGGCAGGGGGTGGCTCCGGGGTGACAACTGTTCACTCTGTTTTTTTTTCTTTTTCCTGAATTTTCTTATTTTCTTTCTTTTCCTTTTTCTTTGATTTTCTTCCTCTTTTTTTTTCTTTCTGTTTCTATATTTTTTTTTTCTCTTTTTTTTTCTTTTTACTGTTTTCTCTCTTTTTTTTTTCAACCGGTTTTTTTTTTTTTTTTTTTTTTTTTTTTTTTTTTTTTTTTTTTTTTTTTTTTTTTTTTTTTTTTTTTTTTTTTTTTTTTTGATTTCTTCTTTCCCGGTTATAAAGATGAAAAATGAACTGTTCAGCCTGTGATTCATTCAATAATGCAGATTGTCTGCATTATTGAAGCGAGTCTGGTCCACACCAGAAAATAACTGATACCCCCTTAGTTATTTTCCGGTGTGATTTTTCCGAGAATTCCGAAACCCGAAAAATACCAACTTAGGCCCGAAAAATCCACGGAAAAATCACGAACGCGGGAAAACTCTCGATTTCGAAAAACGACTCCCGATTTACCTTGAATTAATTACCCAAGATTAATTCAATAGTAAATCACGGTAAAAAGACTTTTACAGTCCGGTAAAAATCAAAAATTTTACCCGGGCTGTTACAGTCTACCCACCTTAAAAATAATTTTGTCCCCGAAATTCCGTCTTATCCGTGGGTCCTACCACGGTAAGCTTCTGGCACACTCTGCCAAGTGTCCAACCTCAACCCGATATGTCGCTTATACCCTTAAGCGACTTCTCATCCTCTATAAGAACAAAACCTCATGACTGGCATACTCACACACAGTCATGGACTCTCCACTGAGATCAAGAACTACCTCAGACTCCGAGAACAACAGCTACATCGGTGGCACTGCCTTCCCGACAAGCTCCGATGAAGAACCTCCGAAGAAGCGCTTCAAGACGAACATCATCGGCCTGAAAGAACACATGGTCGTCTCCAGCAAACGGCGAAAGAAGCGTGCTCCCAAAGAAGCTGAGGATCGAAAGGGCAAGGCGACTGCTGAAAGCAGCACTCCGCAGCAGACACTGACGCAGTTGAACGTCTCACTGAAGAAAATCAGCTCGGCAGTGTTGCAGATCGAACTGGCGTGCGCGGAACTCTTCCCTCACATGAAAACCGTCCAAAAACTTGTAAAAGACCTAGAGAAGCAAGTAACTCAATAGAGTACTTCTTCTCCGTTTGTAAAACTATTATGAAATAAATAAAATAAGTTTCCTTTTAAAATCAAACTCTTACTAAATTATGAAAACTCATGCTAACAGGAAGTTAAAAACATCCCAAAGCAAAACAAAAATCAATAATAAGAATATAAAATCAAATATAAATAAATTAAAAATTAAATCTCTTTTAAAAAAACCAAAATATAAAGAAGTTAAAACAAAACAAGTTTTCATGATCGGTGCTCGTATCGGACGTAAACATCCACGAACCCAAGAAACGTGACACGTACAGCTAACGGTGACGATCACGAGAGCGTCCTGTGTCCCTCGAAAGAAACGTACCCACTTGTTCACATTTTCCGCATGAGCAAAAAACGTCTATTAAGTCTCGTATCTCTCCACGATGTCCGAACAAGTGTAACCTTTGTCGCACATGCACTCTACTCGAGGTATGGTCCCATCAATCTAGCCTCAACGGTCACGGATGCATGTGATAAAAGATGCAAGAAAATATAGTAAAACCATAAAAAGAAAGGACAAGGTAGCCAGAGCGAAAGAAAATCATGAGGTGGAAAAAGGCTGAAAAACTCTGGCATTGGTAGCCCGAAATGAAGCAACGACAAAATTTCCAAAAAAGCAAAATCTTGAAGATCAAAAACAGTAATCACGCTCCCCATAAGAGTATAAAAGACGGAGCGGTGAGAAGCAAATCATAAAAAGCATTTTAAAGCAACAAAACATCCAGGCAACCAAAACCACAAAACTTTGAAAAACAAAACACCAACGCGTCCAAAACAACATGCCTGCTCCCTCATCAGTCTTTTTCGTCGAAGGTGCCAACCTAGGAAGAAGGAACCGACTGGCCTACAACATGGTCAACGAGCGTCCAGAAGAGCTACCGAACGAGCTCGGCAGAATGCCACGTCTGGTCTTCGTCGACGAACTCTACTCATCAAGGTTCTACATCACTCCCATGGAAGAGACGTTCTTGGAGGACCATGGCACTCTGAGGACCTCCTACTACGGCTCGACAAACTCCATCATGTTCTTTATCTCCGAAAGGCTTCAAGAGTTCAACCTGGAGTCCACTTGCCATACCCTGGAGCAAGGTACCTACTACCAGCTCTCGATGACGGCCCAGAGCATGCCCAGAGTAACTCGTCTGCCCGTAACTTGGCCAAAGGCCCGACTGCTGGTGTGGAACTGCAGAGGAGTCGCAAGGCGTTCCCAGGAGTTCTCACGTACTCTGAGGGACCTGAAGAACCAATACAAACCAAACATGGTTCTTCTGACGGAGACCCAATGGCAGCCTCAAGACGATCACGGTCTCATCCCACTCCGATTCCCTCAAGCAAACCGGTTCGAGCTTCCAGGCCAGAACAACGCAGGCAGCATGTGGTTCTCATGGAGCGACAGCATCCAGGTCAACATCAACAACGACCCCACTAGCTTCAGGGTCAATGTCGTTCCAAGGTGATAAATGTATTTTCCTTTTTATAAAATATCAATGTAATGTTTCTGTTTGTAATCAAAATATTAGTATTATCAATAATATTTATATTTCCGCTTATTTATGGCATCATTACCTCTTATGTGTATGTTCCGCGACAGCTGGCGTCCCTTGACTGGATCCATAATGCACTAACTAAAATGATATAAAATAATAAACAAATGGAGCGAACTATGCAAACAAGGACAACAACACACAAAGACTGCCCAACAAGACCTAACGCCCGCTCCGCTACCAAAATGAAACGCCCCGACCCGTATTTACAGTACACAGTAAACACGTGCCGGAACTGTAACAACCCAACCAAAATCAAGCCCAGCATACAGTGTGTACAACAGAAACTCGGGCCCAACAGCCCAAAATAGGAAACATCATAAATAACAAAACCGGCCTAATGGCCCAATAATATCAATAAAATACACAGCGGAAGACTTAATAACTCACAAAACACTGTATGCGACACTGATGCAAACTATGGATCCGAGCCCTGTCCAAGGGATAACGCCGCAGCCTGTCTGGAATACACCAAACCTGTACAACAAATAACTCATCCTACGGGATGAAAGCCCGCAGGTGAGGGGTGAGTCCGAAGTGCTCACCGACGAAGGAAAGACAATCAATATGAACACCAAAATTACTCAAGGTCAAACATAACAGTCAAACCAAAAGACAAAACCCAAAACCGGTCCAAAAACCGAAAAGACTAAAACAGAAATCCACTTTCCAATTTTATCTTTCCGGGCCCCGTCACTGATAAGCTAGGGTCAGACCTGGTTATCAACACATTCCGGGTGCCAGACCAAATCCAGAGAACCCAGGGATCGACATCCCAAAAATACAAACCCAGGGATAGACATCTCAAAAATAATCACGGGATAGACATCCCAAGCATAGAGATGCTTATCACAAGAACCCAGGTCAAGGCCACCACGAAACAGTCTTAAACCATCGAGTCGTACCACTACTTACCACGTGACAATTATATTATCGTCATCGAAATCAAATCTCAGGGATCGACATCCCTAACCAAAATACCGGGATAGACATCCCTACCCAAAATCCCAAGGATCGACATCCTTATCACAATTTATTATTAATCCATTTTACTTAAACCAAAAAGACGCAAGGATTAACATCCAAAAACCGACATGGGATAACCATCCCGACCACAATCATGACAATGGGATAAACATCCCGAAACATAACACAGCAAATACAATACTCAACAGTGCAATAACCAACAAAACATAATAACCGAGTAATACAGGCACATATTGGAGGAAATCCATCCTCACCTTGGCCGATTACTCAACTCCGGAGACAATGACCGGTCCGACGCCGGCTCCTCGGGAAACTGCCCGATATCCAAACCTATACATCCAAGCAATACATACTCACATAAATGCACATAATCGGTATACTATGATGCCAGAACTGCGAAATACCCCATCCCGGTTCATATCCGTTGTTATTATCTTTTACCGAAAATATTATACCGTACGTATTTCCGAATATAATTTCGGTACCATACTTTAATTAAAACTCTTTTCAAAATATTTTCATAAAATAATTATAATTTTCCAAAATTATAATCTCCATAATTTTTCCAGAAAAATAATAACCTATTTATAATTTCTAGAAATTATATATAGTATTTATCTTTTTCTATAATAATATTTTCCAACACGAAATATAACTACCTTTAATTTCAAAGTACATATATATATATTCCATAACTATAATTTTCCAGGTAAAATAATATATAAAATTTCCAGAAATTATTTTCATGATATTTATATTTTTTTCAAATAATAATTGTTTTCCAAACATCACTTAATTATTTATCAATGTATACATATTTATATTTTCCTCAAAATACCAGAATTAAATTGACCATAATTTTCTCAAAGTAAATATATAATTTTTTCCGAAATTATATACCAGATTAATAAATAAATACATAAATATATATTTATTATTTCTTTTTTTTTTAACTGGACTGGGCCATGAACAGTAAGCCCATGCCCAGTCCAGAATCCAAGCCCAAGGACAGGCCAAGGCGCCAGGCCTAGGCAGACCAGCAGCAGGCCCGCGTGAGCAGGCCCGCGCGCCCAGCAGCCCAGACCATAGCCAGCCCAGTCCCATGCCCACGAAAAGAAACGGATCAGACCAACCTAAACGGGTCGAACGCGGGTCTCACCTCGGGTTGCGGCGGCGCGACGGCAACGACGGGCGCAGGAGAGGACGCGGGCTCAACCACGACGTCGAGGCGGCACGAGCGGCGCGGGGGCGGCGGAAAACCAGCGCTGCAACGTCGGCAGGAAGCAGGAGACGCCGAGGAGCTGGATCCGTCGGGTCTGCCGACTGGTCAACGCCTTCCATAGACGCGTCAGGCAGCGGCATCAGGCGGAGGCAGCGCCGTTGAGGTCGCGACGGTGTGGCGGTCCTGACGGCGGCGGTGGTGAGTCGTGAACAGTGGCAGGGGGTGGCTCCGGGGTGACAACTGTTCACTCTGTTTTTTTTTCTTTTTCCTGAATTTTCTTATTTTCTTTCTTTTCCTTTTTCTTTGATTTTCTTCCTCTTTTTTTTTTCTTTCTGTTTCTATATTTTTTTTTCTCTTTTTTTTTCTTTTTACTGTCTTCTCTCTTTTTTTTTTCAACCGGTTTTCTTTTTTTTTTCCTTTCTTTTTTTTTTCTCTTTTTTCTTTCTTTTCTTTTTCTCTCTTTTCTTTTCTTCTCCTTTCCTCCTTTTTTCTCTTCTCTTCTTCCTCTCCTGATTTCTTCTTTCCCGGTTATAAAGATGAAAAATGAACTGTTCAGCCTGTGATTCATTCAATAATGCAGATTGTCTGCATTATTGAAGCGAGTCTGGTCCACACCAGAAAATAACTGATACCCCCTTAGTTATTTTCCGGTGTGATTTTTCCGAGAATTCCGAAACCCGAAAAATACCAACTTAGGCCCGAAAAATCCATGGAAAAATCACGAGCGCGGAAAAACTCTAGGTTTTGAAAAACGACTCCTGATTTACCTTGAATTAATTACCCATGATTAATTCAACAGTAAATCACGGTAAAAAGACTTTTACAGTCCGATAAAAATTAAAAATTTTACCCGGGCTGTTACATCGGTTCCCCCAAGCAAATCGGTTCGAGCTTCCTGGCCAGGACAACAGGGGCGACATGTGGTTCTCGTGGAGCGACAGCATCACGGTCAACATCAACAACGACCCCAACAGCTTCAGGGTCAACATTGTTCCGAGAAGATGAATGTATTTTCCTTTTTCTAAAAATCAATGTAATATTTAGGTTTGTAATAATAATATTAGAAATATTAATAATATTTATATTTTCGCTTATTTATGGCATCATTTACCTCTTATGTGAATGTTCTGCGACAGCTGGCGTCCCTTGACTGGATCCATAATGCACTAACTAAATGATATAAAATAATAAACAAAAGGTGCGAACTATGCAAACAAGGACAACAGACACACAAGGACTGCCCAACAAGACCTAACGCCCGCTCCGCTACCAAAATGAAACGCCCCGACCCGTATTTACCGTACACAGTAAACACGTGCCGGAACTGTGACGACCCAACCAAACCAAGCCCAGCATACAATGTATACAACAGAAACTCGAGCTCAACAGCCCAAAATAAAAACATCAATAACATCATAACTGGCCCAAGGCCCAATAATAACAAAAAGTAGCACAGCAGAAGACTTAATAACTCACAAAGACACTGTATGCGACACATGATGCAACTATGGATCCAAGTCTTGTCCAAGGGATAACGCTGCAGCCTGTCTGGAATGCAACATACCTGTACCACAAATAACTCATCCTGCGGGATGAAAGCCCGCAGGTGAGGGGTGAGTCCGAAGTGCTCACCGACGAAGGATAGACAATCAATATGCAACACTAAAATTGCTCATGGTAAAAAACAAGCATAACAGCTAAAACAAACCAATCCCAAAAGACAAGACCCAAAACCGGTCCAAGACCAAAAAGGCTAAAACAAAAATCAAATTTTCCAATTTTATCTTTCCAGGCCCCGTCACGGATAAGCTAGGGGTCAGACCTGGTTCTCAACATATTTCGAGTGCCAGACCAAATCCAAGAGAACCCATTGATCGACATCCCAAAAATAAGAACCCAGGGATAGACATCCCAAAAATAATCACGGGATAGACATCCCAAGCATAGACATGCTTATCACAAGTAACCCGGGTCATGGCCACCACAAAACAGTCTTAAACCATCTAGTCGTACCACTACTTATCACGTGACTATTGTATTATCATCATTCAAAATCAAATCACAGGGATCAACATCTCTAACCAAAATACAGGGATAGACATCCCATCCAAAACCGAGGATCGACATCCTGATCACAATTTATTATTTAACCCATTATTTTTAATACCAAAAAGACTCAAAGTTAAACGTCCAAAAACTCAACGTACGGGGATAAACATCCCAAAACCAATCAAGACACTGGGATTAACATCCCGATATCAAACCACAACAATGCAACAATCAACAATGCAATATTCATCAAACACAATAACCGAGTAATACAGGCACATATTGAAGGAAATCCATCCTCACCTTGGTCGATTACTCAACTCCGGAGACAATGTCCGGTCCCAAGCCGGCTCCTCGGGAAACTGCCTGATATCCAAACCTATACAGCAAAACAACATGTTCACATAAATGCACATAATCGGTATACTATGATGCCAATACTGCGAAATATACCCATCCCGGTTCATATCCTTTATTATCATCTTTTACCGAAAATATTATACCGTACGTATATCCGAATATAATTTCGGTACCATACTTTAATTAAAACTCTTTTAAAAATATTTTCATAAATTAGTTATTCTTTTCCCAAAATATAATCACCATAATTTCCCAGAAAAATAATAACGTATTTATATTTCCCAGAAAATATTTTCAAGGTATATATCTTTTTTCAAAATAACCTTAATAACAATTTTACAAACAAAACATAATTATCTTAGTTTTCCAAGATCAAGTATATTTTTTTTTTCAAAACTACCATTTATAATTACCATACATTTTCCCAGAATATTATATGTAATTTTCCAAAATAACAGATATACTTTTTTTTCCCAGAAATAAATACTAACAAATAGATATATTAATATATATATATGTGTTTTGTTTTTATTTTTTTATTATTTCCGGGTTGGGCCAGGCCATGAACAGTAGGCCCTGCAACAACCCATACCCAAGCCCAAGACCCAGCTCAAGCCCACTAGAGCCCAGGCTCGCTAGCCCAAGACAACAGGCCCAACCAAGCCCACTGCATTGAACCCAGTAGGCCACAGCCCACTGTGGCCGTCTTCTTCCCGAGCGTGGCTGCTCACCTTGGCGAGGCTTTGGCGGTAGTGTAGAACGGCGGAGCAGCGGCTCAAGACGGGCGGCAGGATGCACGAGGAAGACGACGGAAGGAGGAGCGCGGCTGCAGCAGAGAGGAGAAGGGAAAGGGATTGGCGGCGCGCGGCTGTGTGCACCGAGGAGGCGGCATGAGCGGGCGGCGAAGACACGGCAGCTGACGCAAGGGCGGTGGTGGAAGGCTCAGATCAAGGCAGCGACTGCTTCGTCGTCGACAGCAGCAGGAGGAGGAAGGAAGGTAAGGGAGGGTGGCTCGGTGGTGGCAGAGGTGATGGTAGCGGTGTGGCGGTTGATGACAGCGGTTTCACGGCGGCAGCGGGGAGAGGGGAAGATGAGGGTGGTGGCGGCGAGCTGGCGATGGGTCACGGAGGATGGTGGTGTCGGCCAGTGGTGTAAAGGAAGGAGAAGATGTTGGGGACGGTGGTCTCGAGTTGTGACGGCCGGCGGGGGTGTGTGTTTGTGTTTATTGTTCTTTTTCTTTTTTTTTTTGGTTGCTTAGGTAGTATGCACGGTAGTTTCACAGGTGAAATTTTTGCAGGAGATGGTTGCTGGGCAGGTTTGGTGCAGAAGGATGAGTGAAGAAGTGATGAAAAAATTGCAGGCGTGAGGAAAAACGAAGTCACGGGCAGAACAGGTAAGTCACAAGCTGCACAGGAGGGAGGCGACTGCGTGACTCAAACATGCAGCCGTGTCCCGACCGGACCAGAAAATAACTGATACGCCCACTTAGTTATTCTCCGGTGTGATTTTTCGAAGATTCCGGGACCCGAAAAATACCAACTTAGGTCCGAAAAATCCATGGAAAAATCCCGAGTACGGGAAAAGCCTCGGTTACGAAAAACGACGCTCGATTTACCTTGAATTAATTACCCAAGATTAATTCATTCGGTAAATCACTGTAAAAAGACTTTTACAGTCCCAGTAAATATTCAAATTTTTACCCGGGCTGTTACACAGCCGATCTAGCTAACCAGAGATGTTGAATTCGGGGGTTCGTCACAGATGAGAAGGTGTTAGGCACTGGTTGGGGCGAAATTGTGTGCAATTGGATAATGAAAGTATGCCTTGTGTAAGTGTCTAAGAGTGGAGTTCAACACAACAGCAATAATATCAAATTTAAATAAAAAAAATAGATAATAAAGCACATAATCGAGCTTGAGTTTCCACCACTAGAAACCACCTGCGAACCCCAGCGATCTGGTTCAAAGTTCACGTAGTTCTTACACAGCATCACATCACAATCACATCATCATCACAGCAGGCAAAATCACAAAATTCAGCAGCAAAAGATCAAAAAGAAATCGAAATTATACCTCTTGTAGCCCTCCTCTAGCCCTTTACTTTAGGGTGTCTTCTAACCCAATTTTTCTTCCACTCCTCAGCTCAATTTTGATCTCCTCTCAACCTCTACTTGCTGAATTCTTCTTGATGCTCCTCTCCACAAAATTCTTCCAGAATAACAGCTCCTCAAAAGATTTCTAGGCTTAGAGGAAAAGGGTTTCTCCAAGCACCTAAACTTATAGTGTGTAGAAAAGAAGAGAATTATGTGTGTCTTTGCTTGTGTAGGGGGGTCTATTTATAGTGTTAAGGGTTTCAGGGTCGTCCTTTTAATCCCAAGGTCGAGATTGAATCCCTAGATCTGATGGCTGAAAGCTAGGATCAAGAAAAGAGGAAAAATAAGAACAATTTCCGATTCTGGAACGTATGACCTCCCAACCCTGGCGGGCATGTTGCCAAGACCGCCACGGGCTAGCGGGCTTCACTAGATGACCACCCAGGCCTGGCGGTCATGTCTCCATGACCGCCCGGACCCGGGTACTGTTCCTGTTCTTTTCCTTTTTTGGCCCAATTCTCATTAAATCCGACTTTTACTCGTTTTTCACGCCCAACTTTGATGTTCCCTGACCCAGAAACATTCCTAATTTGTAGGCTACACCCTAACTTTTCCTCTTTACCAACCTCACATCAAATTTTGCCTCTTTTCTACTCTTTCTTACCATAAAAACACAAAACAAGAAAAAAATATTTTTAATTCTAAATTAGAACTAAATTAAGCTGCAAGTAATGTGTTATTATGGGCCATTATTGATGGAGGGTCCATATCCTATTAATTCAGACTCTAAATCTATTTTAGCCCAAAACTAAATCATCTCAACAGTACTGGGTTAAAATAAAAATGGTCTAAACAAATAAAATATCCATATTCTATTAAATCAGACCTACAACATATTCTAGTCTAGGATTAAATCATCTCATTAATCACTAAGTTTAAACATATTAAGACCCAAATTAATAAAATATCTATATTCTATTAAATTCTAGACATATTCTAGCCTAAGATCAAATCATCTTATTAATCATTAGGTTGAAACACGTCCAAAATCCAAAATAACAAAATATAGGTGGGTCAAATTTGGAAATTCACAATAATAAACTAGTGTATAGTACCATTCTCTAATAGCTAGGATTGTGTAGAGCAAGGGGAGGTCGTAACGACATTGGAGGTAGGGGAAGAGACAGAGCGGGAATCAACAAGTAGTTTTAATGTGGAGTACACTTGTGCAACATGCCCATAACTGCGACAATTATAACACTTAAGATTACCACGATCAAGAAGAGATAGAGTGGTTCGGAATCGTTGTGTCGGTACAAACTGAGGAGTAGGAAGTATACCATGACTAGAAATGGAAAACTACTGAGCACGACCCTGAATAAAACGACCTTGTCTAGAGCCCTTTCCGCGGCCTTAGGAGACAAAGGAAGATGTGTACATCACCATTAGTGGTATCTCAGGCTGGACAAGATCAGAGCTAACTAACGCTCCTCATTTAGTAATAGCCCAAGAAAACCATCAAAATGAAAAATCTCATGGCGAGCCTGTTGTGCCCAAATAAAAGGACAATAGGCTGGCCTTAAACCTGCCAAGACAAAATCAACAAGATCTTCATTAGATACAAGTTGTTAAAGTGCGACTAATTTGTTAGCAATCCCCTTTGCCATGAGCATATAGGCCTCAATAGACATATCCTCACGTGTAAAGCATATAACTTGGTTGTAAATTCACGAATCAAAGACATAGATGCCTTAGCATAGCTAGTAAGAATTTTTTTCTAAACTACTACAACCTCAGCACCAACTACATGTGGTAGCACTGATTTTGAAATTGAAGTGATGATCCAACCAAGTATTATCTAATCTTTTCGGACCCATGCCTTATATGCATATTGACAACACCTCCCTCCAATGTCTGAGTTGGAACCAGGGCAACGTCCAAAAGATGATTATCAAGAATATAACTCCGTAAGACAGACATGAAATATGTCTTCCATAAGAGGAAATTGGTAGAAATAAGTTTGATAGAGAACTTATGTAAATATTAGGAGAGGGGGAAGATGAGGTAGTAGTAGAAATAGCCATGAGAGAATAAAGTAAGAGAGAAATTCGAAGTGAGAAATTTTAGAAAGAAAATAGGAGAGAAATTCTAGGTATGCTCCACTACCTTGTAAAAGAATACACAGAGTAGTATTGTGCATACAAACGAGAGAGTTTGTTAAGAATACAAAATATGTGTATCTTAACTATATATTCAAATACAATATACATATAGACCCACTTACTTGTGAGATTTGGTGATGATACGCTTTATCTTTTACGAAAAGAGAGATTATATGTGCCACGTGGCATGTTTGTCAATAGACATGATATAATTAACTATAATAATATTTTTTATTATTTAGTAAATATTTTTTTTAAAAAATAATATTTAATTAAGTTATTCTTAAATTAAGTATGATACATTTTGAAACTTAAACAGTCTATATCTTAAATTAATACTATTGTAATTGGAAAAAAAAAATTGTAAAGTCACATGTAAGCAGTGGCGGTGCCCTAAGGGGCTGAGGGGGCCATGGCCCTCTGAATTTTAAAATTTTTCATATAAGTCCTATTGTAATATTCCTGTATGGTCTCTAAACTTTTAATTTTTTCATATAAGTCCAATTATAACATGTATTTAGCCCCTCTTAAATTTTATTTTCTCACATAAATCCTTATTATTACACACAAAATATTATATTGGCCCCCGTAAGAATTATATCTAGCTCCACCACTGCATGTAAGAACTTATTATTGCAATTATTGTTTGTAGTATAAATTGTCACACCTATGAGAATTTCGTGCATTCACTTGCTTTGGTTTCATATAACAAATTCCTTTATATGTTGGGTGAACAGAAAGACAGAAAGAAAGAAGGTATAGTGAAATTAACACTTGAGTTTACCTATATTGTTTTTGCAACGAAAAAAAGTACCATGTGTCTTTACGGATTGGTACTTCTGTAGTCATTGAATCACTTTAGCTATCTTTTTTTCACAACTGTAGGAAGAATGACCATCAATATCCGTAGCAAATTGTCACATGCAAAGGATTCGATGAAAAGGTATGGAAATTAATATATTTGAAGTTGATACCTTTTAATCAACAAACATTGTTACATTGAATTCAGAATACTAGTTTGAATGTAACAGCCCGAGTAAAAATTTATATTGCTACCGGGACTGTAAAATGCCTTGTACAGTAATTTACCATATAAAAATAATCTTTGGTAATTATTTCATGGTAAATTATGCATCAGATTCCGAAATCGAGCGTTGTCCCACGCTCAAGATTTTTCTGCGGATTTTACGGACCAAAGTTGGAATTTTTCGGGTCCAGGAATCTTCAGAAAAGTCAGGTTTATCCTCGAGTTTACGGACCAGAAATTAAGGTAAGTGGGTATAATAGATATTTTCTTGTCCGGACGAGACACGACTGCGTAATTGAATTATGCAGCCGCCTCCTCCTATTATGCTCGTGAAAACTTGTCCTTCCCTGTAACACCCGTGAATTTTTTTTTCTCTTCTGCCTATTAACCGCCACCTACCTGCAGCCAAGAAACCAAAAAAACCAGTAAAGCTTCAACCTTCCTCTCTACACTGCCTCTGCTTAGTTTCCCCAGTATATACAAAACACAAAAAAAAGGAAAAAGAAAACAGAAAAGAAAGCAAACAACCCGAGCCACCACCGTCGGCCGCCACCACACCAACACCACCATCATCTTCCTTCCGCCTCTACCACCGACCGCCTGCACCCCACACACCGTCACCGCCACCCTCGTCGCGCCATCAACCACTCGACACCATCCACCATCGCGAGCTGCGCGCGGCACTACCAACGCCTCCACCGAGCCACCAACCGCCTGCACCGCCATTGCAGAGCCGCCTTCGCCTCCCGATTTCGCTGCAGATCCGCCTCTCTACCTTGACGCCTCGCTGTAGCCACCGGACCTGTAACAGCCCGGGTAAAATTTTTAATTTTTACCGGGACTGTAAAAGTCGTTTTACCGTGATTTACTGTTGAATTAATCTTGGGTAATTAATTCAAGGTAAATCGGGAGTCATTTTTCGAAACCGAGGGTTTTTCCGCGCTCGGGGGTATCTTCCTAACTAACCGAGCCTCGGTTTTCAGTTCCGAGAGTTGGTCGATGTTCAAGAAGGTTAATCGGATTTTCCGAGCCCAAGTCATATTTTTGGACTCGGGACGGAAAATTACGATCTTACCCCTATCCTCTTCCTTTTCTTCTTTTCTTTTTCTCTTTTTCTTTCTTTTTTTTTTCTTCTTTCCCTTTTCTTTTCTTTTCTCCTTCTTTTCTCTTTTTCTTTTACTTTTCTTCCCTCTTTTTCTTTTCTCCTCCCTCCCGTGATCAATTCTTCTTTCCCGTGATCAATTGTTCTTCCCGTGACTTTGCACGTTGTCTGCACCGTTGTCCTTCTTCCTTCTTTCTTTACCTTTCTTCTCTTTTCTATTTCTTTTCCTCTCTTCTTCTTCCTGTAAACCACACACACACACACCAACATCACCGAGACCACCCTCCTCCCTCCTCTTTCTTTTTCCTCCTGCCGCCACCGTGAACAACCGGCCATCAACCCCTTCCTCTTCAACTTTTCTTTTCTCCTGCGTGCCAACCACCTCACTTGACACCGCCACCCCACGCTGCCGCCTCCCTCTTTCTTCTCCTTCCTTCTTCCCGGCGACGCATCTCCTCTGGCCGTTGCTGCTGGATGCGAAGCCACCGCCGCCATCGGGCCCGTTTCCTCTCCTCTCTGCCCGTCGCCGACGAACGCCACCCAGCCGCCTTGCCTTCCTCCCCACCTGCAGCGACCGCACCTCGCATTGCTGCCCGCTCTCGCCGTTGCCCTTCGTGGTGCAGCCGCTGGCCATGCCGCACTCCCCTCCACGATCAGCAGGTGACGCGAAGTCACCGCGCCGCCCCGTCCTTCCTCTTTCCGCGAGGACGCCATCTGTGCTGCCTCACCCACCGCTCGCCGCCGCTCTGCTCCTGCGCCCGTAACCCCTGCGCCGCCGCCAGAACTCACCCAAGGTGAGCCATGTGATGGAGAAGACGCGGGTCGACCCGTTTGTGACGGGTTGGCCCGAATCCTCTAGGGTTAGGTTGTTGGGTTTGTGGGTTGTTTTGTGGGTTGGGTTTGGTTTTGGACTCAAGGTTTCGGGCTGGGAATATTAGGTAGTGGGCTGAGGGTTGTGGTTTCGGCTTTATGTTATGGGTTGGGATATGATGATGGGTTTAGGTGTTTAGTTGTGGGCTTGGGTTTGTGGGTTAAGGGCTTTAGTTGGTTTGGGCATGTGGGCTTGGGCTAATGTGGTTTGGATATTTTGGGGGATTAAGTTCTGGGCTGGGCTTGTACCACTTAGCCCAGTCCGAAAAATTAAATAAATAAATAAATAATAATAAAAAGTAATAAAAATAAAATCTGGAAAATATGTTTTGAAAATTAAATTATGGAAATATTTCTGGAAATATATAAGTAGTATACGCAAATAATATTCCCAAATAAATAAATTATTATGTTAATATATAATGGTATGGAAACGTATTTTGTCTTAGAAAATACATATATATATTAATAAATTCTTATTTAATACCGGAAAAATAAGTTATATGGTTATATTTTTGGGAATGGAGTTTCTAAAGAAAATAATAATTGGAAACTATATTTGGGAATTATAATTATTTTATGGAAATATATTTTGAAAAGGGTTTAAATTAAAGTATGGTACCGAAATTATATTCGGAAATACGTACGGTTAATTATTCTCGGTAAAGGATAATAATAAAAGATGAGTAACCGGGATGGGTTTATTTTGTAAATTGGCATCATGACATACTCTTATGTGCATTTATGTGAATATATGTGGTTTTGTTGTATAGGTTCGGATATCGGGCAGTTTCCCGAGGAGCCAGCGTCAGACCGGTCATTATTTCCGGAGTTGTGTAATCGGCTAAGGTGAGGTTAAGTAAATATTTATTTACATCCCGTGATATCAAGTTGTTGTTTGCTTACTGTGTTCGATGTTGCTCGTATGATACTTTGTGGCTGAGTATGATTTGTTTTGAGATGATTTTGATTGATAATTGTTGCCATCGTTGTTGTTGAGAATATTGCTACTGTTGAGTTGTTGACTATGTGTGACCTTGCTGGTATGATACCTGGTGGTAGTGTATGGTTCTTGTGTGATGAATTATGTTGATAATTGTTGCCGTTGATGTTGTTGAAATTATTGTTGCTGTTGACATAATTGATGATGTTGGGATTGTGGATATGAGTAAGACTGTTGCTGTTGTTGACCGTAGAATTGTGTGAGTTGAGTACCGAGGGTACTATGATGTGATGACAGTTTGATATTGGTTATTATCCAGACGAGCGGAGAGGCTGCGAGCCTGCTCGGGATAATGAGATAATGGTTGGATGATAGAGATGTGGTAATTAGTCGAGGAAAAAGGAAATAATAAAATTGAATACACTTAGACATCTAGCGAGTCACAGTTAAATGTTGGAACAGCCAGATGGTAGTCTTAGATTATGGTGCTGGGGGAGAGTTAGTGGTTGGTGCCTGCTCCCTGTCTGTACCAAGTTATTGTTATTGTTTGAGCACTGGGGGAGAGTTAGTGGTTGGTGCCTGCTCCCTGTCTGTGCCAGTTATTACGTGGAGGTACCGGGGAGGGGTCCACGGGCTAGCTAGCTTGACTACCAGGCGACGGCCATCATTTAGCTTGTGATAGGGGCCCTGATAATAAAATTGGAATAGCGTGTCTAGAATCACCAGTGTGTATTTAAGGTTCGTGAGAACCTTGGTTAGTTGTTGTGTTGTGACTTGGATTATTTACTGTGTTGTATATGTATATTTGCTTATGGGTTTACCCGGTGGGCACTTCGGACTCACCCCTCACCTGCGGGCTTTCATCCCGTAGGATGAGTTGTTCATTGTACAGGTTGATGCATTCCAGACAGGCTGTAACGTTTCCCTTGGACGGGCTTGGATCCGTAGTTTGCATGTGTCGCATACAGTGTTAGTGAGTTTGAGTCTTCCGCTGTGCACTGTTGTTATATTTATTGGGCCAATGGGCCGGTATGGTTATTTACGATGTTTACTATTTTGGGCCGTTGGGCCGAGATATTCTTTTATACACTGTATGCTGGGCCTTGATTGGCCAGGTCGTCACAGTTCCGGCTCGTGTTTACTGTGTACGGTAAATTCGGGTCGGGGCGTTTCAGGACCCGACGAGTAGAGCCGCCAGACCCGCCATCTCCATCCTCGCCGCCTGCTTCCCTTTCCCTGCCGTCGTCTCGCCTCGACCTTGCGCCTCCCCTTCCGTGCCGTCTCATCGCGCCGCCGCTGTAGCTTCCAAAGGTGAGCAGCCAGGTTGAGGACGACCCAGATGGGTCGAGTTTGACCCGACATCTCAACCTGGTCGCGGGTTGGGCTAGTATGGGTTAGGGCATGACTTGGGCTGGGTATGACTTTGGGCCTGGCTTGGCATGGGCTTGTGATTAGGTTAATGCTTTGGTTCTGGGATTGGCCCAGATTATTTTGGGCTGGCCCAGTTTATTAAAAAAAAAGATAAAGAAGAAAAAGAAAATAAATGATATATATATACTTTTGGAAAAAAATATATTTTGGGGAATATATGATTATATTATGGTAAGTAATTCTGGTGAGAATATTTTAAGAAAAATATATATATATATGTTATCATTATTTTTGAAAAAGTTATTTTATGGTAGTTATATTTTAATAAAAAGAGAGTAATTCTGGAAAATGATAAATAATAATTCTAAAAAAAAGGAATTTTAATGGTAAGTATATTTTGGAAAATATATGGTACACCATGTGAGAAATAATTATTCTGGAAGTATATATATGGTAAATAATAATAATTTTGGAAAGTACATACTTATGGAATAATTTGGAAAGGGTATTATCAAAGTAAATACGTACCAAAATAATAACCGGATATAATTATGGTAAAATATTTCCGGCCTATGTAATTAAATGGTGAATTATGATGATAATGGGAATAACCCGGGGGAGTACCGAGCTAGCACAGTAATTATTTTACGGCTTACGGTATTAGTCGAGCATTTGCATGTCATCTTATGTGTGCATAATTATTGTTTGATATAGGAGTTGATAACGAGCAGTACCCCTAGGAGCCTGAGCCGGAACACTTCGAGGACTATCAGGAATAGGAAAATCGGCTAAGGTGAGGATAAGTAAATATTTATATACTGCCCGTAGTACCAAGTTGCTGCTTGTTTATTATGTGTGTTATATGCTTGAATAATTCTTTGTGGCTGTGAATGGCTTGTTGTGTGATGAATTAAATTGATGTTTGATACTGCTGATGATGTTGGAAATAATGTTACTGCTGTTATTATTGATGATATTGGAAATGTTGATATAAGTAAGTCTGGTACTGTTGCTGTTGACCGTGAGGATTGTGTGAGTTGAGTACCGAGGGTACTGGTATGAGATAACAGTTGGAATAAGTTGTAATTATCCAGACGAGCTGAGAGGCTGTGAGCCTGCTCGGGATAATGAGATAATGGTAGGGTAATATAAATAAAGTAACTAGATGAGGGTAAAGAAATAATAAACTGGAAACACTTAGACATCTAGTAAGTCACAGTTAAATGTTGGAACAGCCAGATGGTAGTCTTTATTTTATGGTGCTGGGGGAGAGTGTGCTTGGGGTCTGCTCCCTGTCTGTACCAAATTTTATTTTAGGCGCTGGGGGAGAGTGTGCTTGGGGTCTGCTCCCTGTCTGTGCCAGTTTTACGTGGAGGTACCAGCGCGGGGTCCACGGGCTAGCTAGCTTGACTACCAGGCGACGGCCATCATTTAACTAGTGATAGGGGCCCTGATAATAAAATTGGTATAGCATGTCTAGAATCACAGAGTGTGTTATTTGGGGTTCGTAAGAACCTTAATTATTTGCTGTTGATGTGACTTGATTATTATCGGTGCTTGTATATGTATATTTGCTTATGGATTTTACCCGGTGAGCACTTTGGACTCACCCCTCGCCTGCGTGACCTGGTCGCGTAGTTTGATTGTGCGTAGCTCAGGTACGTTCGAGGCAAGCTGTGGCGCACCCTCTGCCAGGCCCGGATCCATCCTGCGTTGCATCATTTCCATATTGTTGCTTATTGTTGTATTGTATTAAGACTTCCGCTGCTTGCATTTAATTGATTCGGTTGCTTGTTGAAATAATGTTTCCGTGCCGGGACAAATACTGTTGATGTATCCTGTATTGTTATTGTATTATTACTGTTTGTTGTGATATTTACCTCAGTGGATACTGTAATAGTATGTGGTCCCACGTGTTACTGTGTATAACGGTAAATACGGTTCGGGGCGTTTCGTTAATTATGATTATTGCTCATCAAGATATATGTAAATTAATATATTAATTCGAATAGCCAGTTAATAACTAAGATATATTATTTGACTCTTTGGACACCGCAGGTATATCCTTTTCTCAATATAAATTTTTATTTTACTAAGGTAAAAAATAAGGTAATTAGAAAATGCTATACAAAATTTTTTGAAGAACAATGTTATATGAACTTAGTAACCTTATAAATAATAATAAAGAGATTCACTAAAAGATAGACTTAACCATGGCCTTGCAACTTACAAGGCCTACTTGCTAGTCAAAATAAAGAACATAATTAGAGTACGTTTGGAAAGCGGGACAGGGACGGGCGCGTTGGGATTTCGTCCCACAAGGGGGTTGTTTGGAACGGTGGACATACTGTTTACACGGGACGCGTGTCCAATTAACTTGGGACAAAATCGATTTTTTTCGTCCCAAAGAAAAGGTGCGGACAGAGTCCCATCCCAAGGACTACACTGTTTCCTTGACCCTTTTACCCCGCCTATTTTTCGAAATGCCCAAAAGCCCACGCCGTATATAAACGGAAAATCATTCAGAGAGAAACTCACTCGAGGTATGTCTCTCTCTCTCACCCCTTCTGCTCTCTCTTTCTACTCTCTCTGTCTGCTCTCTCTCACTTTTCTCTCTCGCACTCTGCTCTCACTCGATCTGGTCTCTCTCGATCTCGTCTGAGTCTCTCTTCTTCCTCTCCTTCTCGTTTCTCTTCACTGGGTTTTCTTCACTGCATCGCTCGTGTTGATTGATGTGTCGATTAAAGAGTGTGATAGTTCTAGGGGTATCTGTAATAGGGTTTTTCTTCAAATTGATTGTTTGTTTAGGTTTTATATGTGTTTAATGGTTGTGTATTGTGGTTTGTATGCTTCGATTTACCCATTTAGGTCCCGATCCCCAAATCGACATAAACCCTAATTTTGTTTACTGTGTCTAATCCATGGAATTGAGTGTCTGTTTGGGTCTCATAGGAGTTTATTTGGCTTGATAAGAGTTAATTTGTGGTTTGTATGCTTCGATTTACCCATTTAGGCCCCGATCCCCAAATCGACACAAACCCTAATTTTGTTTACTGTGTCTAATCCATGAAATTGAGTGTCTCTTTGGGTCTCATATGTGTTTATTTGGCTTGATAAGAGTTAATTTGTGGTTTGCCTGCTTCGATTGACCCCATTAACCCTCGATCCCCAAATCGACATGAAACCTAATTTTTTAATTGCCTCTAAAATCCATAAAATTGATTGTCTGTTTGGCTCTCATATGACTTTATTTGAGTTCATAAGAGTTAATTTGTGGTTTGCCTGCTTGGATTGTCCCTGTTAGCCCCGATCCCCAAATCGGCATGAACCCTAATTTTCATATCTAATCCATGAAATTGATTGTGTATTGCCATGTGATATGAGTGTATTTGTTATGAATTGTTGTTTGCCATGTGATATGAATGGCCAATGGATATTCGGTATATCGGCTGGAAACTCATGCCTAGCTAATCCCCACCTGGTTGGGTAGGCTGAGCTTGTGCACAATGCCACGTACCAAATATCCATTATCCTATACCTTGGCTAAAATTCTTCTTTTTATGTAAACATTCTGAGTGCTGGATTGTTGGCTATTTGCAATCTGTCTTTAGTAGGTATTCAAATTTTACCTTTCACTCTCAATTAATGGTTAATTAAAACAAATATAAGTTCATATGGGCAAAAGTATATTGGATTAAATACAATATAATTTCATTACACATAAGGAGTGATGGAAACATCCATAACAAAAAATTTGTCTATGACTTACGCGAAAACTAGCGGTTTCCAAGAGAGGTGTCGTAAATTTTTTTTTTATTTCCTACAAATCTTAATGACAAATACATTGTCACATACCCAAAATGATTTTATCAATAAATAAAATATAATTTTTCCATCTTACATACCTTCATTAACTCTTAAAATACTCTTTATTCTATACTTAACCACTTCTTCCAGCACCGAAGGCAATTTTGACATTACTGCATTTAGTCCCGAACTCTGTACAACTAACCAAACATGATTTAGTACAACAGTCCCAATCTCTATCCACTAAACCAAACGCTTCATTGGACAGGACAATTGTTCAATCCAGTCCTGCCTACGTTCCAAACGCACCCTTATTGAGTTGAGAGATCAAATCTTACGTCTATTATTTATTCTGTAAATAATATTATAACAACTTGCACAGCCTAACCAAAATTAGTATAATTTGTTTTTGATACAAACCTAAGCTAACCAAATCTTATATCCACCCACATTAAGGTTGCCTTAGTAAAACCAAGGACTTCATGTCACTGCAGCTGCTGACAAACAATATAATTTTGTGGTAATAGTGTGTAGTGATGGTCAAACAACAAAAACTTGTAGAGCCTGATGCCAATCCTGACCCCGAACTAGAATGAGCCTCCCCTCAATCTAAATCTTCTACAACTAAAAAGAGATAACGATCCAAGACTTAAATAATGCCACTTCGAAAAAGATTGCAAAAAATCTTAAATAATTCCACTTCGAAAAAGATTGCAAAAAATGTCTCCTACGTCAAACTATTGGCTTTGATCTTTCTTTTTTCTTTGTCGCAGGAATTACCATCCCTTGAAATGGAATTTTGGATTGCTTTACAAAATGGAAATTTCTTATATCATTGGTTGTACGTAGATTCCATCCATAATTGTGCCTGGCTCTCGTTAAAACTTACTGAAACGCCCCGACCCGTATTTACCGTACACAGTAAACACGTGCCGGAACTGTGATGACCCAACCCAACATGACTCAACATACAGTGTGTACAACAACAACTCGGCCCCAACGGCTCAAAATAACAAACATCAATATTAATAAATCCGGCCCAATGGCCCAACAACAATAATGATATGCACAGCGGAAGACTTTAACTCACATAAACACTGTAAGCAACAACAATATGGCCCTACGGCCCAACGACAAAATAAACAGCACAGCGGAAGACTTAACGACTCACAATGACTCTGTATGCAACCCATGATGCAACTAATGGATCCGAGTCCTGTCCAAGGGATAACGCCGCAGCCTGTCTGGAATGCAATATACCTGAACCACAAATAACTCAACCTACGGGATGAAAGCCCGCAGGTGAGGGGTGAGTCCGAAGTGCCCACCGGGTAAACCCATAAGCAAATATACATATACAACACCGTAAATAATCCAAGTCACAACACAACAACTAACCAAGGTTCTCACGAACCTTAAATACACACTGGTGATTCTAGACACACTATTCCAATTTTATTATCAGGGCCCCTATCACAAGTTAAATGATGGCCGTCGCCTGGTAGTCAAGCTAGCTAGCCCGTGGACCCCTCCCCGGTACCTCCACGTAATAACTGGCACAGACAGGGAGCAGGACCAACCACTAACTCTCCCCCAGTGCCCAAACAATAACAATAACTTGGTACAGACAGGGAGCAGGCACCAGCCACTAACTCTCCCCCAGCACCATAATCTAAGACTACCATCTGGCTGTTCCAACATTTAACTGTGACTTACTAGATGTCTAAGTGTTTCCATTTTATTATTTTCTTTCCCCTCGACTAGTTACTACATTTCTATCATCCAACCATTATCTCATTATCCCGAGCAGGCTCGCAGCCTCTCCGCTCGTCTGGATAATATCCAATAGCAAACTGTCATCACATAATAGTACCTCCGGTACTCAACTCACACAATTCTACAGTCAACAACAGCAACAATCTCACTTATATCCACAAATCCCAACATCATCAATAATATCAACAACAATAATAATTACACAACATCAACGGCAACAATTATCATCTCAATTCATCACACAACAAGCCATACACAGCCACAAAGTATCATACCAACATCATTGGACACAGTAAGCAAACAACAACTTGATATCACGGGATGTAAATAAATATTTACTTAACCTCACCTTGGCCGATTACTCAACTTCGGAAACTATGACCGGTCCGACGCCGGCTCCTCGGGAAACTGCCCGATATCAAAACCTATACAACAAAACCATATATACACACACATAAATGCACATAATCGGTATACTATGATGCCCAAACTACGAAATTACCCATCCCGGTTCTTATCCGTTATTATTTCCATTTACCGAAAATATTTATCCGAACGTATATCCGAATACTACTTCGGTACCATACTTTAATTAAAACTCTTTCAAAATATATTTTAATAAATTAACTATAATTTCCAAAATATTAATCTCCATAATTTTCCCAGAAAATAATAACGTATTTATAATTTTCAGAAAACATTTATATAGTATTTATCTTTTCTAAATATATATACAATTTAATTTTCCAACACAAAATATAATTAACTTTAATTTTCCAAATACATATTTATACACATATACCATAATCATAATTTTCCAAACGAAATAATATACAAATTAAATTTCCAGAAATTATTTCTAAAGTATATATATATATCTTTCCAATTATTAATAGTTTCCAAAACAAAACTTAATTATTTATCAAAGTAATTATATTTATATTTTCCTGAAAATAACAGAATTAAATTGTCCATAATTTTCTCAAAATATATATAATTTTTTTCCAAAATTGAATTCCAGAATATTAATAAAAATATATATATATAATTTGTTTGTTTTTTTTATTAATAACGGACTGGGCCGTGAATAGTGTCGGCCCAGACCCAAGGCAGCAGGCCCGAAGCACAGGCCCGCGCCCAAGACCTGGCCCAACACTATACAGCCCATTCACCAAATCCAACCCACAGACGGCGACCCGTTTCCACGAACGGATCCAAGCGAGATTACGGGTCTTACCTCCGGGTTGAGCGGCTGAGACGGCGGTGGAAGGCGCGAGCGGGGAAAGGCGAACCCAGCAGAAGACGCGGCGGACGATGGCGACTCCTCAGGCGGCAGAAGAACGGCGCGACGTCGCCGGCAGCGGTGCAGAAGCGTGAGGAAAGCCGGATCCGCGACGGCGACAGTAGGGCTGAGGTCGCGCCGGCCCTCTGAGCTCGATGGTGGCGGCGGTGGCATGCGACGCGGCGCAGATCGACGGCGTGTGCACAGTGCAGAGGGGTGGCGGCACTGTTCACTCCGGGTTTCTGTTTTCTTTTCTTTTTTTTTCCCTCTATTTTCTTTTCTTTTCTCTCATTTTCTTTCCTATTTTTCTGAGCTTTTTTTTCCATTTTCTCTATTTTTTTGTAATTTTCTGATTTATTTTCTTTTCTTTTTTTCTTTTTTTTTCTTTTTCTCTCTTTTTTTTTCTTTTCTCTCTTTTACTTTTTCCTCTCCTTTTCTTTTTCTCTCTTTTTTTTTTTTCTTCCTCTCTTCCTCACCTTCTCCGGCTGCCTTCCTCCTTAAATAATAGAAAAATTACTATTTGGCATGTGAATATCAATAATACGATTCGTCTCCATTACGGGCGAATCCGATCCGGACCAAAAAATAACCGATACCTCCTTAGTTATTTTCCGGTGTGATTTTCCAAGAAATTTCGAAACCCGAAAAATACCAACTTAGTTCCGAAAAATTCACGGGAAAATCACGAGCGCGGGAGAACACTCGGATTCAAAAAACGACTCCCGATTTACCTTGAATTAATTACCCAAGATTAATTCAACAGTAAATCACGGTAAATAGACTTCTACAGTCCCGGTAAAAATCCAAATTTTTACCCGGCTGTTACACTTACAGTCATTCCTAACCTTGTAATTAATAAATTCATATATTAGGTCTTTTTAGATTTTAGAAGAATGAGCTTCAAATAGGGTAATACAATTCATAAGGATAGGAAGTAAATCCAGAATTTCTCCATAGAGTACTCATCTGTTAGGACAAGCCTCTTCTTCTTTAAATGAAAGGACAGGCCTTGATTTCGTTGCTACAACTTATTTTCATTACATTTATCATCATACCTTCAGCTTCAAAAAGGCAGCCTGCAAAAGAGTGCAAGGGAAGCAATTTCACTACAGCATTATTTGAAAAGAAAAGTTTATAAACATGAAACATAGTGTTGTTCTTTCTAATATATGAAAGGAAATTTAAAGACTTGTTGCTAAATAGTCGGCAAGAAGGAGAAAATTTAAGAATTGTCAACTTAAAGTTAGTTTGTCTATGAAAAAATCAAAAAACTAAAAATTCTTTGTAGCAAATAATATGCATGGAATAAAAGAAACATTTGGAGACCGAGTGAGGAAAAAAAATTAAATGTTAACTTCTCGTAATTCTTCTTAAGAAATCACACTAAACCATTTAAGCTATATATACATCCTCTAAAGGATGCCTCTATCGTGCGTGGACATGGATATGCTTCTGAATCGAAGTAAATTATGCAATAACCAATTCAAATCACGGACAAGCTTAAAATGTGAAATATAGGATTTTAAAACATCGGCATTTGTGTTTGTTGACCCAAATGACATCCAAAAATTGATGAGCAAAAGGACATAAGAAAGTGAGGATATGCATGTTATGGATCAGTATTTATGTAAAAGTTCACCCCAATTTCAGAGAAGTATCAGAGCTATCATCCTCAAAAGGAGGGCCACTGCTGCAGCTGTAGGCGTTGGTGGCAGATTCGGAGGACATGCCTTCTTCCTGAACTCCAGCATCAGACTCCAAAAGGACCAGCTTTTTTCCTCTACAGATCATTGCCATCTGCAGACATTTACCTTACACTTACGACCCTTCTGCTAATTAAGTATTAGACAAGAATCAGTTATAATTATACTTCCAAATGTTCTTACCTTCTGCTTTAGTTGCTTGTTCTCTTCCAAAAGTCGTGCTCCCTGCGTTATCATACACACAAGCAAAACCAAGTGAACCCAAAACATAATGACATCTAGACATGCGCTCTATCTTAATTGACAATGGCTAGACTGTAAAGGCCATGACAACTTTTGTATCGAAAGTACGTCCCTTGATTAATTTGCTCCATGGTATATCCTTATTCTTCCAACGAATTAAACTCTTCTTTCAAATATATATACCACGCACATACTATGAGGCACCGTCCACAACGTAAGATTAATCCATGTACATATACTGCTATTCAGCAACTGAGATACATAACTCCAAAACAGTAAGCTAACCTTTGCTTCAAGAGAAGATATCTCATTCAAAATCTTTTCGCCCTGGTAAGAACCCAAAAAATTGCAGGTTATATTATGAAACAAGTATTTCTGTGTTCCTCATACAACAGCAAGAGACACAAACCTTTGTTTCGAGCACACGGCTAAGTCCCACTTCAAGAGTTTTCTCCAATTTCTGCAACTCCTCAAGATTCAAGCCTTGAAGATCCTCTCCCCTCATCCGCCTGTTTACAATGAGATAGACCATCAAGTCTTCTACGGTGATATTGGACCAGAGATTTTGAAAGAGAAGTGAAAGTCCTCAATATGCATGTACATATCTATATGTGTGTGTGTACCTTATTTCATGGCTCTTCTCAGCAATTTCCTTGCTCAATCTTATGTGATTACTATTTTCTAGCTGTACCAGGATGGAATTACCATTTGAGAAACTAAGTTCAGTCACAAATGTGTAACAAGTGATGGATAAACAAAGGATTTTCTTTCTTTCAATAGAAATATTATTACCTGCAAGTCCACAGTTGGTTGGCTCAGTTTGCCAATGTTGTTGGAGTGCAAATTGTACCTTTCAAGTACGTCCTTCATGCTTCACGATAATTATTTAGTTAGTATATATATTCCACGTCAAGTTACTCTAACTAAAGAAGCAAACTATAACAGTATATCACATATACTGTTGAAGAGTTCATGGCAATCCATCTGTGAAACATAGATTGACTTATTAATATTTCTTTAGAAATTGCATGTGGATATCAAATCTTCGAGGGATTTACAAACTTTTGTGTCCAAAAATCAGATTAACCAATTAGATCGAATGTTCCTATGTCAAGGAAACGAAACATCTATCTTGTGGGATATACATTTATGATTTTCTTTTTTGTTTTCTGCAATTTTCAGTTTTCCAGCTTCATATATATGTTTCATCAGATGAAACATTCGTCTAAATCAAGTACTCTGGGAAAAAGTTTCAAATATTAAATTACAATTTGGGTATAAGCGGTAGAAACTCGTAGGGGTTAAGAAATTAATAACAATCAAAATAATTCCGCACAAAACAAATAGAACCATATGCTACTTAAATCTTTTCAATTCTTCCGCAATTTTTTTAATGTAATTCCAACACTAAACTTCTAGCATCTTAAACCCAATAACTAATTCCAATACAAAAAGAATAAGGATGAGTTTTAGCATAGAAAAAAGGATGGCATTGAGAGTCTAGAAATCCTATTTTTTTCACAAGAAAGAAACTCTATCTAGGAATGAAAAGTCATACTTATTATTACTGCTGTGTTAATTATTTTAGTTTCATGCTGGTTAAAAACCATAGACTAAAACTTCTCTTGCAGAACAGCAGCCAAAGTACATACCAACACCTACGCAAAATCAAACACCTTTACTTTGATAAGCATGTTGAAAACAGACTTTTCCAAACTATTGACATCTCCTTATGGTGCTATTTAATTTATTTTTTTGCTTCTGTCTATCTGTTTAAGATAGAGTAGCATGGAGAAGTGCGCGAAAGTGTAGGAGGTTACGAAAACGCCTTGATGGAAATATTACTCCATGTATCTATCTACATACATAATCTAAAATCTTTAGGAATCAAAAGGTTTTATGAGGAGTACATCCCGAAAACCAAGAACTTATTATTTCATGTGAAGAACACATGCTAGATAAAGAGGAAGTATATAGTGTCTATGAAAAACTAGAAGAGCAGTATAAGATAGTAGGGGCACGTACGAAACCACACATCTACCCCCGCCATTGCAAACAAAATGATGGGATGCGAAAATGCTAAATATGGTATAACTCATGAATCAAGCCTATTGTGTAATTAAGGTAGCAAACAACAGTCACCTGAAACATCTCGATTTTATCAAAGGTAAGCCAATAGTTACGCGAACTTCAAACACTTAGAAATAATTATTTTTTTTTTTTTGTTTATATATATATATAGACTCAGAAACATCTGGATCTTACTTACCTGCTATCAATCTAATCAAACAGTTTACTCAGCTAACTAGTTACTATTGGGAGCGTTGTAACTTGATGATGACTAGTCAGAGGCACATCTCACCACATGCTCTTTCCAACAGTAGAGAATCTAAGTAAAGCACTCATGTCAACAAAGGATGTATTCTTTATGATTTCTAAGCCTATATTAAACAAATTATCTTCAAAACTTCCGTACAATCTGATGTCATCATTATTAGCTAGGTCCTCAACGCAGATGAATAGGTTCCAACAGGAAAACAAAATTAAAAATCAAACCAGCAGGAGGCCGCACATATAATCCCACTAGGTATAAATTGAATTAATGATCAAATTAATGAGACGCGAGGATTAGGTTAAGAATGACTGAACTGGCATGAAAGGTTGAAAAAGAAAACACTACTCATATCCCAAGAAGAAGAAGAAGAATAGCATCAAAAAAAGAAGAAGAGGAAGAAGAAGAAGAAGAAGAAGCAGCAGAAGAAAACGAAACACTACAATTTCTACCTTATAATAAAGTTTGTTGAAGTTATATTTTCAAGAAACTTGCATATTGGTATTCTCATCTGGGCGGGACAAAATCTAGCCAGTAACTTTATTTCATCTAGAGTATTCCAATCTAGTAGAAGTGGGGAGAAAGGGAGTCATGTGGAAGATCACTTAATCTATAAAAACATGAAAAGCAAGTAGTAATTAAACATTATCTGTCTTTCAAATCAGAAGATTAGTTACAAGGACTTGGACGGGATGCATCACCGCAATGATGTCCTTCAATTAATTGCAGCTACTAATCTAAAGTTGAAGAGGTGTTATTCTTGAGTATCATCATGGAAAGTTACTGTAAGGGGTTTCGATTTTCTTACTCAAGTGTTATAAGTCCCCATAAACTTAAGCACATAACGTCAAGTCTGAGATACCTACAGGTTGACTCCGTTAGAAGGGAAAAACCATGGGATTTTAGCTGATCTCATGCTTCATGTTGTTTCTTCTGTTTTCACTTGTTCTTGATCTATGTACTTTTAACTTTTCCTTTGTCTATTTGAAAGAGGAGATGCTCATGGCTTATTGTAGTAAAAAAAAAAACCCTCTCTGTCTCCCTCTCTCTCTCAATCACGAGAGAGTGAAGGAGTATGGAACAGACACAGTACAAAAGAGCTGGAGAGTACAGAAGAAGAAGAAAAAGCCATACCATTGGTCATCCATATAAGAGATCATCAAGATATTGGTTAAAAGTAAAAAAGAAGATATGTACCTGGAGCTGGAGAACTCAAAGAGCTTGCCTGTGGCTGAGAAAATGATGAGGCCAACTTCAGCATCACAAAGAACTGAGAGCTCTTCAGCTTTTTTGAAAAGCCCCCGCCTCCTCTTCGAGAAGGTCACTTGCCTTGCAGTCAAGTTGTCAATCTTCTTGATCTTGATCTTCTCTCTAGCCATAACTCTTCTTCTCTCCTTGAGCTACCCACAGGAGACAAAAGACTTTCACAATTAACGGCCGTACACAAGAAGAAGGATATTTCTAGTTATTAATGTACACACACACACACATGGAATGAAATGACATCTTGGGATAAGATAGCTACAGGGAAGTGGGGGGTTTTGCCTATTTAGGGGAAGAATCTAGTTGAAACCCTAGTGAGAAGAAGGTAGCTGGCTCAGATCCAGGTAGAAAGAAAAGAGAACAGACCCAGAAAAGGCAGAAACACAGACCAATCTTTAGGTCAGGAACATGTAAGAGAACTCGCTCAACACAGAAAGACATAGATAGCTAGATCTCTGCTCTTCTTAGTTTTAACTTTTTTTTTTTTTGTTACCTTAGTTTCAGGAGCTTGGCTTGAATTAGGTCTGATCAGGGGAATGAGAAGCTACCAATTAAGGAAAAGTTATGAACTCCAGAGAGAGAAAAAAGAGAAACCTGTTTGTGTGTTCCAGAAAGGAAAGGTCTCATTCCCATTTATAGCTAGACATAGAGTAGAGTGGCTTCCTCGTGGTATTATCTCTCACTGGATTTTGGAATTTTTTTTCTTTTTTATTATATAATGCTTAAAAAGATTATTATACTAGCAAGTATAAATAAGTGTGTGTTGAAGTGAGATATACGATGATGATGGGGGAGACTAGAATCATATACTGATCTTTTCTTGGTCATTGGCTGGAATTTTCTTTGTAATAAAATATAGCTGCCTTTTTTCCTTTCTTCCTGGATAGGATCGCTTTCCGTACAACCATGGCCATGCTGTTAACGTCATTGCCAAAAATAAATACCCTACCTTGTGCCTACCTTTACTCCTCTACTACCCCCCAGGCATTCATTTCCCTTTGCAAAATTATCGCCATATATGTACATTGGTTCAGTATATTGGAACTTTTTTTTTTTTTTTTGTCAGCTTTATATTCAACAATCAATTCAGGAGAAAACATATATATGATTAGAAACACTTCAAGGAAATGTTCAAAAAGAAAAAGAAAAACACTTCTAGACAATGTCCCCAATTGCAGTTACGGTTAGCTGGAATGGAACAAGTAACCTTTTTTGTTATCAATACTGTTGCCACCACTATATTGGATTCCCTGCTTGGGTTATTGTTTATCAGTATTCTCATTAAATTAAGAATTCAAACCACTATAAAATATCATGGCCTGTTGTGACTCTCGACAATAAGGGAACCTCTTAACGTAGATTTGCTGCATAAATATATGAGCGATTTAACCATAATAAACTGTTGTATAATGTATTAGTAGTTAGTCCTCTTCTGGTATATAAACTTTTGGTTCATCTATCTGATCTTGAAGGATTTTTTGATTCATGTAGCTTTTGTAAGATTTAATAAAAATGGTAACCAGATGACACTAGGTCCAATGTGTGTCCTGTTGATTGGATCACAAAATCACCAATTCAATTCTATATTTTGTAGTAGAAGGATTTACTTACCGCAAATATTGAGGAATGCAATTGCTACAGCAGAAACGTTGAAGAACTGGGCGTGGTTTGAAGAGGCACTTTCATTTGCTGGCATTTGACATGTAGCTGAAGTTCTTGTTTGTAAATTCTTGATGTGTGTAAGTCTCATTGTATTCTCAGTGCTCATTTCCACTTATTTCCGTTTCATATATATCGACCATTGTACATATTTTCATCAATAAAGTCTCGTTAGCATAAAAAAAAAAAAAGAGGAATACAATTATTTTGCAGGTCAAAAAAAAAAAAAGCACAAGAAGCCAACGAGCCTATTACCCTTTGCACATCACTTCACGACTAGGGTGGATCGTTTTTTTCTATTAGAAACAGATTGGATTGACCCTGTACCGCCATTAATTATTTTATTGCTTTCCTATCACAATCACCATTCCTTTCTGTTCCTTATCTTTAGAATAATAATAATAGTATAACGATCTTTTTTTTATATAAAAAAAAGTATATCGATCTATGATCTAACTAATCGGCCACTTCTAGTATAGCTCCATTCCGGTCGGCCTTAACTAAGTTTTACCTCGCTCAAAGTAGAAATCAAATAGTAACGTCAAGAGGAGCTGGGATTAGTAGAACATAGCTGTTGGTTCCTTTTAGTTGGAGAGGAGTGGTATAGTATTTTAGAGAAAAGAAGAAGAGAGAACAGAAATAGCATAAGAATGGATGGGAATAACACACAGAGAGGACTGCGTGAGTTTCCAATTACCAAATTCCCAAATTCCAACTTACAGATAGAGTTCTCACAATGGTTATTAAATAACCCATTGTTAACAAATTCCCCGAATCTCTCTCGTAACCGCCATAACTTGTGGTCCTTAGAATATTTTAGGAGAATTCTACTTTTAATTGAAACGACAATAGCGTTGCCGTTTTACATTAAAGACATTAATAAAAGAAATACTAAATAATAAAGATAGTTTTATAACAGTTTTTCCTCCTTCAATTTCCCTTGTCCTCAAGGGAAAAATCTAGATAGCGAGCACGCAACTCATCAGCAAATTCCCAAGTAGCATCTTTGGGGGTGGAGTTGGTCTATTGAATAAGTTGGCGAGCTGCAGCTGTGTTCCCTCTTTTGACCAGTTCCCGAGCTAAAATTGCATGTGGCACAGAACATTGAGAGACAGGAGATGGAGGTAGTGAACCAGGAACAATATGAGTGCCAATAGAGGACTTAAGTTGAGAAACATGGAACACATTATGGATTTGAGCAGTAGTTGGAAGTTCCAGCTTGTAAGCAACCTTGCCGACACGATCAATGATCTTAAAGGGGCCATAATATCGTTAGGAAAGTTTATGCGAGCCAGGAGTCTTCAAACTCTTTTGCCGATGAGGCTGCAGTTTCAAATAAACCCAATCACCAATGGAAAATTGGCAATCATAACGGTGCTTATCAGCTTGGTTCTTCATGCAAACTTGAGCTCTATCTAACTGATGTTTAAGGTGCTGAATAGATTCTTCTCGATCCAATAATAGGCGGTCTACAGCCTCAACAGAAGAATCCCTATAAAAATAAGGCAAGTGAAGTGGAGGAGGATACCTATACAAAGCTTCAAAGGGAGTGAGCTGAAGAGTGGTGTGGAAATTGGTATTATACCAATATTCAGCTAGAGGTAACCACTGGCACCAAGAATTTGGGGAATCACCTGCCATACAACGTAGATATGTTTCAAGGCAACGATTAACCACCTCAGTCTGGCCATTAGTTTGAGGGTGGTAGGCTGTGGAGTACTGCAGCTGGACACCCTGAAGGGAGAATAAATCACGCCATAAATGGCTAAGAAAGACAGGATCCCGATCACTAGTAATAGATTGTGGAAGTCCATGTAGTCGGTAAACTGTGTCCAAGAAGAGTTGAGCAACGGTAGTGGCAGTATATGGGTGTGGAAGAGCCACAAAGTGGGCATATTTTGTGAGTCTGTCAACAACCACAAAAATAACCTCTTTGCTTTGAGATCGTGGAAGCCCCTCGATGAAGTCCATGGTAATATTGGTGAAAATACCACCAGGGGTTAGAAGAGGCTGAAGCAATCCTGGAGAAATTGCAGTATCATAATTATATCTTTGACAGATGTCACAAGCTCTAACAAATTGGCGGACTTGCTTCAATAATCCTTTCCAATAAAATAGAGCTGAAAGTCGTTTGTAAGTAGCATGGACTCCCGAATGGCCACCAATAGCAGAACAATGGTAAGTATTAATCAAGAGTTGCTGAAGGATAGGATCAGCCGTAATAACGACCTTATGCTTCCTATACAATAGCTCACTAGCAAAAATATATTTAGGATGTGATGCAGGGTCAGATTGGACATCCTTAATGATAGTAGCAACATGATCATCATGCAAATAACTAGCCTTAATCTGATCAAGCAATTGTGTAGAGATAGAAGACAAAGCAAGAGTGAATAATTGCATTGCAGGAATGCGAGATAAGGAATCTGCAGCTATATTTTCTTTACCACTTTTATACTGAACTTCATAGTCAAAACTCATCAGCTTTGCCAACCAATAATGTTGGCTAGGGATACTCACCTTCTGCTCCAAAAGATATTTTAAGCTCCTGTGACCCGATCGGATAATAAAATGCCTTCCCAACAAATAATGCTCCCATTTTTTCACAGCGAACAAAATTGCCATCAACTCCCGTTCATAAACTGAAAGGGCCTGATTCTTAGAAGAAAGTGCCTTACTGATGTAGGCAATAGGATGACCCTCTTGTATAAGAACTGCACCAATGCCATAAGAGGAAGCATCAGTTTCCAAAATAAATGGTTTAGAAAAATCAGGTAATGCCAAAATAGGAGCCTTTGTCATAAGTGTTTTCAGCAACATGAAAGCCTCGTTAGCTGGAGAAGTCCAAGTGAGATTATCAGACTTCAACAAGTCATACAGAGGACGGCAAATAATACCATAACATGGGACAAACCTCCTGTAATACCCGGTGAGACCAAGAAAAATCGTAATTGTTTCAAGTTTGTGGGAGGAGGCCAATCTGTAATTGCCTGAACCTTAGAAGGATCTGTAGAGACACCGGAAGCAGAAATAATGTGACCTAAGTATTCAACTTGAGGTCCACCAAATAAACATTCGCTCATTTTGGCATAGAGTTGATGCTCACGCAGTAGTTGAAAAGTGAGCTCCAGATGTACCTGATGTTCTTCAATTGAGGAGCCATACACTAAGATATCATCAAAGAAAATGAGTACAAACTTGCGAAGATAAGGCCGAAAGATATCATTCATCAGACTCTAAAATGTAGATGGGGCATTAGTGAGGCCAAAGGGCATGACCTGAAACTCATAATGGCCATTATGGGTGCGAAAAGCAGTTTTGTAAATGTCTTGAGGGTGCATCCGAATCTGATGATAGCCAGACCTTAAGTCAATCTTGGAGAAAATAGTTGAACCATGTAACTCCTCTAATAGTTCCTTAATGAGTGGAATAGGATATTTATCTTTAATGGTGTGCTTGTTAAGCTCTCTATAATCTACACATAATCGCCAAGAGCCATCTTTCTTTTTTACTAAGACAATAGGAGCTGCAAATGGACTGTGGCTATGTTGGATAATACCTGAGGTAAGCATCTCATTAATAAGTGATTCCACCACATCTTTTTGGGCAGAATTCAGCCTATAGGGACGTAAGTTGATGGGGCTAGTATTTAGGGAGAGTGGAATGTGATGGTCATGGGATCGGTGTGGGGGAAGAGATGTAGGTTCTTGGAAAAGGTCAGCATATTGATCCAAAATTTTATAGAGTTGAGGATGCTGGATAGGAGAGGGAAAGATGGTGGGAATGCTAGGTGAGTCCAAAGGAGAAAATTGCAACTGACAAAGATGAACAGAAGCAATGTCATCAGCATTAGAAAGAAAGGTGCATAATTGAGAGGTAGTAATGGTTTCAGTTTTGGTGTGAATGCCCTGTAATGTAATAGGATGGCCATCTTTGGTAATCTTCATGGTAAGATGATGAAAATTGTAATTAATATCACCCAAAGAGCCAAGCCACTATATACCAAGAATGAGATGATAAAAATTCAAGGGCAAAATATAAAAATCCGCAACAAAGAAATGTCCCTGAATTGTCCAAGAAACTCCAATACACTTGTGAGTGCAATGTATGACAGTCCCATCAGCAACAGTGATGGGCACATGAGCAATGTCAACCAAAGGAATCTGCAATTGAGCAAAAATTTGTGCATCCAGAAAATGATGAGTACTACCACTATCAACAAGTATATTAAGTGGAGATGAATTAATAAAACCTTAGAAACGAAGAGTATCCATAGAATCCATCCCACAGATGGCATTAAATGATACTGTAAGAGGCACACCATCAGCTGCCGTAATATCAAGAGGAAGAATAAATTCAGGTTCAGTCAATGGAATATCGGAATCAAAAGAGTCACCCGGAGTTTGTAAGAGGAAAAGTTGTCGACCAGAACAACGATGGGTGGGTGTGTACTCATCACATTTGAAACAGAGATTTTTAGCTCTTTTATCAGCTAGCTCAGCCTCAGTAAGATGTTTGAAATCTGGAATTAGTGACGGATTACATTTGTGGGGTGGCAAATATGGTTGTTTAGTTAGGGGTAGTGGGTTAGTGGAAGGTTTAGGAGGTGGGAGTGGAGGTTTGTAAGGGGTATAAGAGCGAAGGGTAGTGGACGGAGTGGAAGGAGTAGGATCAGCGGAGGCTAGAGCAGCCGCATGGGTTTCCTGCATTTGAGCAAGAGCCTGAGCTTCTCGAAAAGTCTTAGGGCGTAGCATTCTGACCATACTAGCTATTTTAGGATTTAATCCACCATAAAAAATACTAAGGGCCTAAGCATCAGTAAGATCCACACGGTGAAGTAAGTGGTCAAAAGTTTTCAAGAAGCTTTGTAAATCACCAATTTGCTTAAGGTTGGAGAGATCAGATAAAGGATCCTCATAAGCACATGGACCAAACCGATCCGTAATAGCTTCAGTATAATCAGTCCAAGATACAACAGATTCAAGGGGAAATGAATGCATAAAAGATTGGTGCTATTCTAAAGCATCATCATGAAGATGGATCATAGCAAGAGTTACCTTAAAGTCCTTTAGAGTATAATCAATAGCAAAGAAGTGATTGCATTTATAGAGCCAACCCTCCACATTGTCGCCATGAAATGTTAGAAACTCAAGCTTAGTCAAGCGAGTAGATAAGTGCGATGAAGAAGCAGGACCATAACTAGAACCTGGAACATGGCCTGTTGGTAGAGGAAACGACATAGAAGTAGCCGATAGGGAACTGGGGGAAGAAGGCCCACTGGCCGGAATGGGCTCTTGACGGCGGCAGAGGGTCTGGAGTACCGTCTTGATGTCCGCCATAGCGCATTCGTGTTTGGACTGGGATTCATGGAAGAGCTGTTGTAACTTCGTATATCGCTCATCCATTTTCTTTGAAAGCTCATCAATCTTGTGGAGATCCTGAGATCGGAGCTCCGGTGCCATGGGATGCCCGAGGAAGGAACGACTCCGCTACCAATAGTATAGTATTTTAGAGAAAAGAAGAAGAGAGAATAGAAATAGCATAAGAATGGATGGGAATAACACACAGAGAGGAGTGTGTGAGTTTCCAATTACCAAATTCTCAAATTCCAACTTACAGATAGAGTTCTCACAATGGTTATTAAATAACCCATTGTTAACAAATTCCCCGAATCTCTCTGGTAACCGCCACAACTTGAGGTCCTTAGAATATTCTAGGAAAATTCTACTTTTAATTGAAACGACAATAGCGTTGTCGTTTTACATTAAAGACATTAATAAAAGAAATACTAAATAATAAAGATAGTTTTATAACAAGGAGATGAACTATTAGGATGAATTCCATCATTAGGATTGAATTTATTTTTATTAAATTCAAGTTCACATATATATAGATATAGACATAGGTTGTTTAGTGGGTTAAACATGTTTCTCCTTTGTCCAGATTGTATATTCTAGAATTTTTGTGTCCTTTTTATGTACTTTGAGTTTCAATTTATGTAGGTTCAGGGGTCTGATTGAGCCAAAAAAGGCATGGGGAGAAATCGTCGATATCATCTGATGTCTCTTTCTTCTATGCGTGTGTAGTGGCTTGGGCTAAAAAACATCTGATGGAAGACTTACTGATGTAGAAGCCATTGATGTCTAGCCCACGGTAGGAAATAGCAATTTCCACCAGTTGAAGTCCTCTCTCTCTCCCAACCATGGTGAGATGAGAGTTCTCTAGGGTATAGCCCTGCACCTGTGTCACTTCTTTGGCACTTTGGCATCAAATCCACACCCATCCTTCTTTGATCTTTGTTCTTACATGCATTAACTTCACTTTACACCCCTTACTCAACCCACTTGCAACAACTCCACCAGCCTCTTTGTTTTCAACAACCCCAAACGGCTATTCAAACATTTAAAACAGTTACACCTACCTCAAACTTGTGCCTCTTTTGTATACCCAATTAATTCAGCCATGGAATCTAGAAGTACTAGCTCTTGTCACCAAAACTTACCAAAAGAGGGTAGATTGAAACTGAAATGCAACAAGGAAGTAGGGAAGAACATTGCATCCCAAGTCTTTGTGGGTCGTTTGATGTCTGACAAGCAAATCATCCACTATGTTTTCAGAGCCATCATTGAGAAAGCATGGCATACTGGATACCCTATGGATTTTAAGGAGGTTAATTCTAATGTTTTTCTTTTCACCTTTGAAGGTGAAGGGGACAGGCGGAAGCTCTTACAAGGGGCTCCTTGGATAGTTAATGGGAGCCACCTAATCCTCAAGGAGTGGAACCAGAGTATTTCTTTGGAAGAGGTGGAGCTCCCCCACTCCAACTTTTAGGTGCAGGTACACGGACTGATTCCGGACGAGATAAGGGAAGAAAACTGTGGAGACATAGCCGCAATGTTGGGGAAGCTGATCACGGCAGAATTTGTAGCCCCCCAAAGCATAAATTGTTGCACTACCATAAAATTGGAGGTGGCAATTGATGTAGACAAGCCTCTAGTTCCTGGGTTTCTTAATGAATGGGAGAATGGAGAGGAAGTCTGGTTTATTCAAGTTTGATAAACTCCCAAATATTTGCTATAGATGTGGGCGCATGGTCACGTCTTGAAGGGTTGTGTTCATCCACCATCCAAATACCCAATAAAATATTTTATGACCATACGTGCCATAAAAGCAAAGCATTGGGTTCGTCGTGGTGTTGAGAAGGTTGGTGATGTTGGCAAGGTACACTTGGGCTCTAAAAGAGGTGGCGACCAAGCATCTTTCAAAGCGACACCACCTAAGGTGGCGCGTGTGAGAGGGGTGAGCGCGTCTGAGCATAAGGCACTAATTAATGCGTCTGAGCACCTAGAGCAAGAGGCCAAAGCAAATGGAGAAAAGTTGGCAACTATGCTTTTGGTAGGTGGGCTTTAACAGTCAAAGGTTTAGAATGTTTGTGATGCTTTAGGCATTGGTATTCTGGATATGCATAAAGTACTCAAACTTGACTTACCTCTTTTGAGTAAGTTATTCAATGGAAACTTAGTAGGGGTTGATCCTGCATTAATAACGCCCTCAAAACCTTCTAGACGAGCAACAGACGTCAGAGATTGTGCAAAGCCTGTCTAGTATGTCTCTTTCAGGAGTGTTGACCTCTCTGCTACAAAAAAGAAGAGGACCTAAAATCCTCGAAGAAAGCCAAGGTCTCTAGGGGCCACAAGAGGACAGGTAATACCTCCAGCCCGAAACCCCAGACCTTAGGAGCCTAGTCCCAAAGCAAACTTCCAATAGCCCAATCACCCAAGACATCAGAAAATCCCACACTCTCTTCACCAGTAGTGTAACCCTTTGTTGTGGACCAACATTCTCTATCTCCAATCACTTCTCATAGGTCCTCCCTAAAGAAGATGGCCAGAACTATCCATAGCCCAAACACGATCTCGCCCTCCAATCCATCCTTTCCAAATAATACTTCTATTTCCCTTCCTAACTTATCAAACCTTACCTTCTCAATAACCCCTTTCCCCCAGACAACAAAACAGAGAATCATGTCCCCCCCCCCCCCCCCCCTTCTAGAGGTGATTTATTGAGTAAGTCTAAACCCAGTAGGTTAAATGAGGCCCCAAAGTTGAGCTTAAAGCCAACGGTTATTGTTTCAATTCCCAATGCTCCTACTTCTCTCGATAGTAATGTTCCAACGGTGCCATGAGTTGGCTCGGGTGGAACTGTCGGGGTCTCGAGCATCCCCGGGCAGTTCGTCACCTCCACTCCCTTTTAAGGAGCGAAAACCCGACGATTGTCTTCCTTTCGGATACCAGAAGATGATGTAAGGAGATGAAAACGATCAAATTGTAAGTAGGTTTCCAACATGGTGTGTTTCTTAGCTGCAGAGGCAGAGGTGGTGGCCTTGGCCTCCTTTGGAAGCATGAGGAACGTGTGACTTTATTGACATATTCCTTTATTTATATAGATGCTGTTATTGAAGATATGGGGGACCAACCATGGAACTTGACTGGTTTTTATGGAGATCCTAATGAGAATGATCGTTGGCAATCATGGGATCTCCAATGATCGTTGGCAATCATGGCCCTGATGGTCTTCCTCCGAGTTTCTTCCAAAAATATTGGCACCTACTAGGCTCTAGAGTAACTGAGGCTATTTAATCTGTGCTGAATTCTGGCCATGTCCCTCCTTCACTTGGGGAAACTCACATTACTTTGATCCCCAAATGTAAGCATCCACGAAGAATAACTAATCTCAGACTAATCAGCTTGTGTAAGGTGTTATACAAGATAGCTTCAAAAGAAATCATGAGATGCCTCAAAGTGCATATGCCGGAATTGATCTCACCGAATCAGAGTGCATTCGTTCCGGGTCAATTAATTTCAGATACCATCTTGATTGCTTATAAGATGCTACATTTCTTACGAAGAAAGAAGAAGTCAAAGCAAGGTGTTTTTTCCCTTAAATTAGATATGTCAAAAGCGTATGACCGCATTGAATGGAGCTATCTGATGTATGTTATAGAGTCTATGGTTTTCCAGTGCATTTAATCCACCTCATTATGAATTGTGTTTCTGCCACTACCTACAATGTTAAGAGTCAATTTTGAAACCACGCCCGTTATCGTTCCTGAACGGGGACTTAGGCGGGGTGATGCTCTTTCTCCCTACCTATTTTTGCTTTGCAGTGAAAGGTTGTCTTGGATGTTGGAGAATTAGGAAAGAGAAGGTCGGTGGGAATCCTTTGTAGTTTGCGATGGTGCGCCAAAAGTCACACATCTCCTCTTTGCGGATGATTGTGTAATCTTCTCTAAGGCCACCATAGCTAGTGCCGGAACAATCAAGAAAATTTTGGTGGATTACCAAGCTTTTTTTTGGCCAAGTAGTTAACTTTCAGAAGTCAGCCATCTAATTCAGTCCGAATTGTGCTCCTGAATTGAGGGAAGGTATTAAAGCGATTCTTGGCATTCAAGAAGAGGACTGTCAAATAAAATACTTAGGGCTGCCTCCAGTAGTGGGAAGGTCAAGAAGAGAGGTATTCCAAGACATCAAAGAGAAGGTATGGGCTAGAAATCAAAATTAGAAGGGGAGTCTTCTATTTGAGGCAGGAAAGAGATCTTACTCAAGGATGTAGTACAAGCTATCCCAGCCTTTACTATGGGTGTATACAAGCTTCTGAATGCGCTATGCAATGAACTTAATAGCATGATGGCACAATTTTGGATGGGTGACTGCAGTGACAGGAGGAAATTACACTGGTTGAATTGGGATACATTATGCAGGTGTGAATACCTGACCCAAAATCACTTGGGCCTATTCACCTATTTCCTTACACCTTCTTCTTCGGATCTATCCTATGTCATTGGAGTCGCCACTCGAGTTTTATTAAGGGAAAAACTTGGGAAAAACCTTTAGATGACTCCTTTAGGCTACATGGTCATGGCGAACCAAAGGCATGGAATCGGGGGTTCGTCACAGATGGGAAGGTGTTAGGCACCCATCTGTATTGGGTCAAGACTATGTGCAATTGTAAAATGTAAGTGTGCCTGGTGCAAGTGTGCGTGTGTGGAAGATAAAGAGAAGGAGGGAAAGAAGAAGATTTGGCTTGCATCCCGTTGTAAAACTGAGACTACCTACGTACCCAGTGACCGGGGTCAAATGCACGTAGTTCTAAACATGGCACAAATCGGCCACTTACATCATCAAAAGCATCAGCATATAATCAGCAGAAATCAATCAAAAGGAGGTTTAGTATTACCTCTTGTTACCCCTCCTCTAGCTCCTTGCAATGGGTTGAGTTCTACACCTACCTTCTTACCACTTCTAAGCTCTATAGTTGATCCTCTTCTTGACTTCTCTTTGCTGGACTACTGCTAATGTCTCCCATGAAATTCTTCCAGAGTTTCTGCCTAAGGAATGTATTTTTAAGCTTGGAAAAGTAGAGTTTCTCCAAGCACTCAAGGCTTATAGGTGTGTATGTGAGAAAAATGTTTGATCTCTTGAAATGTGTGTGAGGGGTCCTATTTATAGTGTTCTGTGAAGCCTAGGGGCGTGGAACTGCTTAATGGTGAAGATTATACCCAAAAATCTGGTCCAAAACAGTGTGGGATCGAAATTAGAAACAAAATCGGAGATTTGAGCGAATCTGGGAAGACATGACCGCCGCTATCCGCGGTCATCTGCTGCTTGACCGCTAGTGCCGGCGGTCTTGAGAGAATCGACCGCCAGATTGCCCCACATGTCACCCGTTCTTTCTATTTTCGAACCCCCAATCCTCCTAATTCAGCCCTGATTTGATCATACCATGTAATTAACCCCTAATCAACCCAGAATCACTCAATTACTTGATTATCAGTCCCCCTTAATCATTCCATAACAAATTAATTACACCTTAATGCCTATTTTATACTAAATCATACCAAAACAACATTTCTACATAAATGATGATTTAGCTCTGATTTTCCACGAAAATCAGAGCTAAAATTAACTTGCAAGAAACGTGTTAATGGGCTGGGTAAACTCTGGAAAGTCCATTTACTTCGACCCTTAAACCTATCCCTAACCCAAAAATAAATCATCTCAATATAATTGGGTTAAAAAATAACTAAAAGAGCCCAAGCAATGTATTGAAATGTATTTTAATGTAAATAAACCTTATTATATGTTTTACCCTAAGATTAAATCGTCCCATTAATCCTAAGGTTTAGATGCACAAAGGCTTAGTTTACCAAAATACATTAATTCCACCAAATTAAATTCTTATCATGCCTTGACTCAGAATTAAATCATCTCATTAACCCTAAGTTAAACATGTTTGGAATCCAATCTTAGTAAAATATTCATGGGTCAAATTTGGGTGTTCACAGCATTACAAAAAGCGATGGAGGCTTAGGTTTCCGAGACCTCCATTCTTTTAATCTTGCTCTTTTAGCCAAACAAGGGTGGAGACTCCTCCAATATCCACAGTACTTATGTGCACATGTGCTCAAAGCTAAGTATTATAGGAATGGAGACTTCATGCAGGTTACTCTGGGTTATCGCCCATCTTTCACATGGCATTGCATCTTTGAAGGCAGACAGGCCTTAGAGAAGGGACTGGTTCGTAGTGTTGGGACGGGCTGTCACACCCGGATTAGCCATCAACCATGACTTCCAATGTGACACCCGGGGTCTATGAGGGCGGGAAGTGTATGCCGGTGCCGGGATGAGCATGGACAAGGAGCGGCTTCTGGCAGGCTTCTAGACGGAGGGGCACAGGAGTGAACCGAATCCACACCGGAATATGAGAGATCTTGAGACTGTGTAGGGATGGGGCTGCACAGTTGGGGCGATTTCATAATTATACGGGTATGGGACTGTATAATTAAGAATAGCTCAAATGAAGTGATTTCGAGGTTGTACAGGTATGGGATTGCACAATCGAGAATAGCTTAAACGGTATGATGGGAACTAACTATATCAACAAGGTGCACCTACCTTTTCGGTGCTCATTTTAGAAAAACTCCAAAGTCAAACGTGCTTGACTTGAAGCAATTCTAGGATGGGTGACCTCCTGGGAAGTTCTCTCCGGAAACATGCGAGTGAGGACAAAGCATATTGGAAAGGTCTCGTGTTGGTTTGTAGCGACAGTCGACAAGCCGGGACGTTACAGTTGGTAGCGGAGCTCCAGAACTCCCCTAGTACGGTGCAGGGTTCGGGGACGAACCTAGCGGAAGCTGGTGGGTCTGTGACACCCGGGGTCTATGAGGGAGGGAAGTGTACGCCGGTGCCTGGATGAGCATGGACAAGGAGAGGCTTCTGGCAGGCTTCTAGACGGAGGGGCATGAACCGAATCCACACCGGAATAGGAGAGATCCTGAGACTGTGTAGGGATGGGGCTGCACAGTTGGGGCGATTTCATAATTATACGGGTATGGGACTATATAATTAAGAATAGCTCAAATGAAGTGATTTCGAGGTTGTACAGGTATGGGATTGCACAATCGAGAATAGCTTAAACGGTTTGATGGGTACTAACTATATTAACAAGGTGCACCTACCTTTTCGGTGTTCATTCTAGAAAAACTCCAAAGTTAAACGTGCTTGACTTGGAGCAATTCTAGGATGGGTGACCTCCTGGGAAGTTCTCCCCGGAAACGTGCGAGTGAGGACAAAGCATGTTGGAAAGGTCCCGTGTTGGTTTGTAGCGACAGTCGACAAGCCGGGACGTTACATCCAAGGCAATTGAGCTACAAGCCTATACATTTTTTGCAAGACGTGGGGAATGATACTGTTGATACACTTATGCTGCAAGAGCCATGACGTTGGGATGTGCCTAAACTGCAACAGATTTTCTTGCCCTTAGATGTTGATGTGATTAAGGCAATTCCTCTTCCAACAACCCAAGTTGATGATCACTGGAGGTGGCATTCCTCTACGAATGGCATATTTTCCTCTAGTGTTGGTGGTAACAGGGCTGATGCGTCCCTTTGGAGAAATATGTGGAGATGTCAGGTGCATAATCAGATCAAATTATTCTGTTGGCAGGTTGCCCATAATATCTTGCCCGTCAAAGACAATCTGAGGAGGAGGAAGCTTTTTCAGGATGCTATATGTGACAGATGCAGAAAGGAGGCTGAAACTGTCCTACATGCCATCATTGGTTGTGAGCAGGTATCTGCTATGTAGAAAGTTATCAAATGGGCCTCTTCCTGGTGTAACTGGCGCATAATTTCCACTAAAGATTGGCTCCTTGCAGTCTTCAAACACCTCTTTGATGAAGACATGAGGATGGTCTTATCTTTGGCTTATTATTCATGGCAAGCAAGGAATCAAGCTCTATATCAGAACAAGACTAGTGACCCATGGGTGACAATGAATTCAGCCCGTAATCTTTGTGTAGATTACTTAGAGGTAAAATCCAAGTATGCAGTAACCCATCCTTGTAAGCGGCTAGTTCTCTCCCGTCTAGCTTCTTGGAAACCACTTGATCAAGGCCTGGTTAAGATTAACATGAATGTTGTGTTTTTGCTTCAGCCAACTGTGGTGGTGTAGGTGCAATCATTAGAGGTCCTAACGGTTGTTTTCTTGGAGCTATTGCAGAAACAATTCAAGCCATAACAAGCCCACTCCTGTTAGAAGCTCTAGCTCTACGAAATGCTCTTCTTTTTGCCCGTGAAAGGAACTTTGTGGATGTGTTTTTTTTTGTCTGACTCCCAAACTCTTGCTAATGCTATCAATGGTGCAGATACCCTCCTATCAACTTTTGGCATGTGGGTGAAAAACATCACCCAACTGCTGAGTTATTTTAATTCTTCTGCTTGTTTCTTTGTCCTTAGAACTGGTAATAGAGTTGCAAACGAGCTGGTGCATATGGCTACCTTTTGTAATGACAAGGCCATCTCGTCTACTGTCCCTCCCATGCATGTTTGGGATTTTTGAAACTTGATTGTAACTCTTTCAACATCTAATATATTTGATGCCGCTGGAGGCGTTTATCAAAAAAAAGTTTCAATTTATATCCCTTTTGTGTTCCTCATGCAACCTGAATGATGACATGGTCATCTGCTCGGGTCCACTTGAAATGAGGTACAACATCATTGGTGCCATGTGAAAAATTTGTGGGACCCATAAACTAGAATATTTGAGAAATAAGGTGGGACTCATAATTTTATCCATGTAGCGCCAATAGAATTACAACACATGTCAAGTGAACCCCATCAGATGGCCATATTATCGCTTGGGCTACCCGAGGTACACAAAATGCACAAAAATTAGAAGGTGTTTAACCTGTAGTTTAGTATAACCTACTGAGCCACTTTCTTAGTAATTAAGAATCTACTAACACATGTGGTCCTAACTTTTAACTTAAACAAATTAAGGGTTAAACACCTTTTGTATACCTCGACTTTCTTTTTGTCCTGATCGTATACTTCGGAGTTTCTCTGTCCCTTTTATGTACCCTGAATTTTAATTTTTGTCCCTTCCATGTACCTCGGGCAGCCCAAGCGATGACATGACAATTTATCGGGGTCCGCTTGACACGTGTCGCAATTCTATTAGCAGCACGTGTCACAATTCTAATTTGTGGGTCCCATAAAAATTTCCACATGGCACCAAAGACATTATGCCACGTGTCAAGTGGAGCCGGGTAGATGGCCATGTCATCGTCCTTCTATTGATCGATCATGTCATAGTCATCTAGGACCGAGTCAGACATCCAATTGCTTCGGTTGCCCGAGGTACATAAGAGGGACAAAAATTTAAACTCAGGATACAGAAAAGGGAAACAAAAACTCCGGGGTATACGATCGAGACAAAAAGAAAACTCGAGGTATATAAAAAGTGCTTAACCTAACAAATTAACTACCTCTAGATAATATCTAAAGTGTTAAGGTCACACATATTCAATATGTTTCTTTAACTTGGATACCACAATACTCTTTCTTGACTTAATTTGATGCTGCTTCAATCATGTAATCTTGGCTTAACATGTTGCCAAAAAAAAAAGTTCCTCCTCCCCTTGCTCAACAACATTAACTTCATTGGTTTGTTGTTTCTTGTATTCTATCGATATATGCCTCATCTTATTGACCTATTATATTTTTTTATCAAGTCTCTACTAACATTTTGATTGTGGATGGCTTCTCCTTTTATAATATTGATGTTTAGGAAATGAATTATTCTTGTTAAAATCTCCATAAGAAAATATATTAAACTTCTCTTGAAGATTTTCTTTCATTGAGTTATTACCTGAATCAACAAGCAATGTACCTTTAACTGTGTTTATAGTTTCTTTAAGTTTTTTTAAATATTCCTTGACAGTTTCGGCTTCATGCATTTGCTAAACTTCAAACTCTTTGCACAAATTCAAAATTTAATTTCGCATAGCTTTGTCTTCTCTTTGGCATTCCTTTAGCAGTTGATCCAAGATCTATTTGGTTGTCTTCAAATTCATACACTTAGTGAACATAGACTCCGGAATTAATGTAGTCAAGGCTGACATTGCCTTGCACATCTTCATTTGTATTGTTCTCCTTGTGAGACTTCATTTGTGACACTGTTGGATTTACTGGTAACTCTAGCACATATCTTTCTTCAACGACTTCCTAAAGATCTTCTGCTTGCATGTGTATCTTCATTTTCACCATCCATGGTTGATAATTTGAGCATCTCAGGATCCTTTAAGAACTTTTACAACTCTACTATCACTTCATTGGTTTTTTAACAGGAGAGGAGATGAACTATTGAGATGAAGTCCATATCTGGAATTAATCCATTTTTATTAAATTCAAATTGATATATTTATAGACATAGACATAAGTAGTTTAGTATAATCCACTAGGCTACTTTTTTAGTAATTAGGACAATAACATATTAACAATCCAATAACACATATGGTATTAAGTTTTAGCTTAAATAAACCAAGAGACTTAACTACTCCTAGATAATATCTAAAGTGTCAAAGTTACACATATTCAACAAAAACTAAAATAAAAAAGCTAGTCTTGAGAAAGGCAAAAACCTAAAATACACTGTGTGTTTTTCATTTTGGTGGGGTAAAAACTAGCATCCAAAAATTTATATTTTAATTATTAAAATTTAATTATTTTGTCTAAAGGAAAAATTAGGTCGAATTTAAGTTTTTTCACTGTGAGTTTTAGAGTGGCATAGTGAAAAAATGACGTTATGGCAATGCTGAATTTGGATTAAAGACTTGTTTCATCCCTGTGTTAGGCTCTAAAGTTGAAATTCATCATTGTGTTAGATTTTAGCTTCTTTTCATCTCTCTATTCTCCTTAGTTGGCCTACTTTGGTCCCTCCCGTCGGAATCCGGTGGAAAATACTGATGTGGCAAGTTTTTCAGCGCCACGTGAGCAAATGTGGAAGCCACATATCAGGTCGAACCAACAAATTGAACCGACTCGACCCAACCGGTTCGCCCATCCAAAAACCCATTTTGCTAATCCGTTGGGGCCCTAAATTTGTCCATTTTTTTCTTTTTTTTTCCTAAAATTAATTTTATAAAAAAAAAGAAAAAGATTCCAGCCCCCCCCCCCCCCCCCCCCCCCGGATTAGCAAAATAGGTTTCTTGGATGGGCGAACTGGTTGGGTCGAATCGGTTCGCTTAGTTAGTTTGACCTGACATGTGGCTTCCACATATGCTGACATGGCACCAGAAAACTTGCCACGTCAGTAGAATCTATCAGATTCCGGCGAGAGAGACCAAAATAGGCCAACTAAGGGGAATAGAGGGATGAAAAAAAGTTAAAATCTAACACAGGAATGAATTCTAACTTAGGAATCCAACACAGAGATAAAACAAGTCTTTAATCTTGCTGAATTTTTGTGTGGTCGTGTGATTGGAGAAGATGGAAAAGGGAGTGCAGCAAGTTGGCAATAATATGATAAAGGGAAAACAAAGAAGCAAGAAATTGAAGTAGACTTTGTGGGTGAAGATGAAGAGTAGGGAATACATTTGATTGATAATAGTCACCGCAAATATATATAGATTTTTGGTTTGGATGAAGAAACCAAACGACAAAATGCGTTATTGGGATTTACCTTAAAAAATGATTGGGTTATATGCCTTCTTAGTAGACACACATTTACATCTCTTATTGGTCCATATATATTGTTTAGAAAAGCCATGTCATCCTTCAAGTTATGTGTCACCCCTAAACTTGCCATGTCAACATTCAACTCCTATTTAGCCCGAATATGACCACCATTTGTTTTTCCCCTAAAAAATATGAGCTTAATTTTTTATTTTTGTTTTTTTGCTCAACAATACGACCTTATTTTTAACTAGATAAATTTATCCAATTTTGATGATGGAAGTATGCCAATTGAGTTGACCCAAATTGAAACATAGATACTCATATTACATGCTTAACCTATACAAAATTATTTCTATTCTTTCTTCTTTCTCATCTCTTCCCTTCTAAGCCGGAGTAATTTTCATGTTTTTTTTCTTTTGATGAAAAATTCTTGTTATCAAGATAAATTGCAAATCTATATAAATATATAATAGCTCACCTCAACTCTGTAATTTTATGAGGCTATGTGGCAGTCTTAGGAATTAGTATTTGTGTGAAATTCTCCCCTAAACTTTAACTGCCTCTTACCTATTAATAAAAGAAAGAGTTAATGTAATTTTTTTTAAGAGGATAGAGTTAATGTAAGTTTAGAAGCAAAGAATAAGAAGACACTGGCATGCCGTTATGTTTATTAATTCTCTCCTCCCTTTTTCTTTTTGTTCAGATGCTTAATAATTCATGTCTTCTTCCTATATTCTTACTCCTCCACCCCTCTTAATTGTTAATTTATTATTTAATTTTCTGTATTTATTTTCTCATATAAATAACCCACCAATAAATAAAAATTAACCCGTGTGAACACACCGTAGAGTACTAGTGTTAGATAAAATTGAATCAAATATATAGAATGACATTAAGTAATGTCAATAGGAAAAATGTAACTCACTACTATATAGTTGCACATTCTGTTCCATTGTATTCAAACATATTGAATCTGCGTAAACATTTACTTGGACGAAATCAAATAGATGTTGATTATGCTAACATCATTGTCAAAAAGTTTAACCGAGCCTGTAAGTAGTTAACCACACTCGAATTCCGTGTTAATTAGCTGGTTAGCTACACATATATGCATCATCCAAAAGTTTAACTGTGGTTAGACGCCCGGTTTAACGAGTCATTTTATTACGAATATTTAGAAGAACTGGATCTAAAATGGTTTCCGACAAACCAGATTATGACCAAACTAGTTTGCTCGTGTAACATTGGTCAAGACACACTTCAAAGTGGTCCCCGAAGCTTTGCCCCATCGTTAAGGTTAATTAAATCTCGATTATAATCTTGGTTTAGTTACCCGAAACGAATTTTTATTGTTCGTTTACTTGTCGGCATTTTTTAATGTTCAATCTTTGTCTGCTTTTCTTATATATATAGGGTGGGTGACGGATAAAGCTCACGGGGGAATGTCGGGATATGTGATTACCACTTATGAACCAATGCTCATGTTACTTTTAACTCACTAAACATGGGTTAATTACATTTTGACCCCCTGTATTCTCGTTTATAATTCACGAACCCCCTGAACTTTTTTTTTCGTCAATCGACCACCTGAACTCCCAATTTCATGCAATTAACCCCCTCCGTCCATGGGCAGATGGATTCCGTCACTTACACTAACGGAATGCAGGGATGGATGACACGTGGCAGCATCGTAACCGTTCAATAATTTTTTATTTTTTAACAAAAATACGAATTTATTTTTACATAAAATTAAATAAAATTCAAGAAAATAAAAAAGGAAAAGAAACAAAAATATATTAACAAAAAAATATCGAATAAATTGAATGGTTAAGATACTGCCACATGTCACTTATCCCTGCATTCCGTTAAATCATTTAACGGAAACCTAAAATTTCTAACGGAGGGGGTCAATTGCATGAAATTGGGAGTTCAGGTGGTCGATTGACGAAAAAAAAAGTTCAGGGGGTTCGTGAATAATAAACGAGAATACAGGGGGTCAAAATGTAATTAACCCCACTAAACATAGTTCCGGACTTCTTTATTTGTCAAGTAATAAATAATTTCAATAAACAGGTGAATGAGTCACTATATATCAATTGTTTTATTTTGTGGAGATTAAGATTTGTCTATATATTTATTGTCCTATAGTAGCATACTGTGTGTATCCTTTATTTATTATGTTAAAGACAAGAGAGTTGTTTGATTGGGTAAGTTAAAGTCCTAAACATCCACACAACACAAGACACAAGAAGCTCGTGCTAAGCAATAGTATACGTAATCAACCTTCCTCCAATATTTCAAGTCATTTATTAAACAATATTGGGAGTATTCTCTCCTTGTACCTTTTTTTTAATTATAGTATTGTTTTGTGCTGTTCTGTTTGTAAAAAACTGAAGTCTTCTCAGACAACAAGTTCCAAGTATAAAACAGGAACGGAGGATGATACCAAATCAGGAGGAAGCAATGTTCCTACTTAGCCACTTTGCCTCATTTCCAATCCATCCAACAACTGTCAAACTCACAAACTTCCAAAAGGGGACACTACCCGTCTCACGTTCCTCGGAGGCCACTTGTCACCATTCTACCCACACGCCTAAGTTCCACAGTCCTTTAAAAAAAAAAGAAATTTTTTTTATTGTCAGACTCTTTTCTGTTTCCAATGGAATTTCCCTTCAAACAGGTTTTTAGGTTACTGTAAAGTTCACTTTATGCTTGCCTTTCTATGGGTTGTAAATTGTAATGGTATTTTAAGATAATATATATATTTATCTTCTGTAAAAACAAAAAAAAAAGTTCACTTTATGCGATTCCCATTTCTTAGATTTGAGGGAAAGGCCATTAGCCTATTTTGTACTAATACTATATATATATATGATATGAAATATTATGATCGTCAGAGATAGTTTTCCATAGATTATTCAACGTAATGGGTCCAGATTTGAGGAATTATATGATAACTTCTCTTGGATTATGATTAACTATCCAAGAGGTCATGAATAAACCCAAAAAGACCTTTTGGGATGTGTCAATTTCCCTCCTCACAAACAGTTACTCCCTCCGTTACCAAATAATTACTATTGTTTAAGGAATACATTACCCCGGAAATCAAAAAAGGAAATAAGAAATTTGATAAAAATAAAAGAAGATATCAAAACAAGGAATTAACAATGATTTGGAACATAAAAAATACGTAATAACTTTGAAACGATCATTATAATGAGTAGTTTTAATAAACTCAAAACCTTATTTTAAATTAAACTTTATTTAAAATAATTATGCAATGAGTATTACATAATTAGTATATTAAATTGGTGTAAATATTTATTTTTTAGATAATAAATAATAAACTAAGAAAATAAATAAAGTCTAAAAAAATAATTCTTAGAGGTATTTTATTAAAATAAAAGTCAGATTTACAATTAATAATGCTTAGGTAATAAAATTTTCCTATAAACTCAAACTATTGAAAAGCAAGTTTTTTTTTTTTAAAAAAAAAGATGTAGAGATAACAAGAACGTCTGTTTTGAATGTCTCTATCGAAAATACTTGTGAGCCCCAATGTGTTATCAAGAAAGCCTTTTGCTACTTGTAGACATAATGCATCACTTTTTGAACTTGCGTCTAGTGTGGAATCATGACGTACCAGGACCATGCATCCATAGTTTGGTAATCGGTATGGTTTGATTAATTACGATTAGTCCATTTCATCACATTTGCGTGGGGGCTGAATTAGATTTTGATCGAAACGACTGAGATATTTCAAGTTTAACCTCTCGCCCAAACCTTAGCTAGTCCAAATTGGCTAGCTAGTTCTAAAGAAAAAACTGGCCCAACTTTTTTAAAAAATTAAGATGATGATGATGATTAGAGTTTGGCTATAACAGGTGTTTTAGGCATCGATAAGTTGCAATTAATTTGCATTGATGACTTTATATTGATTTTTTAGCAAATTGATATTGCAATTACTTATGGACAACAAAACATTATATTAGGTACAAGATTATCCAAGCGCAAAATAGGCTGCAGCAGCTGCGCATCGGTGGGCACTATGCCAAAACAAAGGACATTGAGACTTTCTAGCTGCACTCTCAAGCCAGCCGGAATGATAGTGCGGCCGATTAGTCTAGTGTGGAAAATTTTGTGGGATCCACAAATTGAGAAATAAGGAGGAAGGAGCTCACGCTTGTTTTCACGTCGAACCAATAGAATTGTAACACGTGTTAAGCGGATCTAGTGGATGACCACATCATCATTCGGGTTGTCCCACGCACACAAAAGGGACAAAAAAATGAAATTTAGAGTACATAAAAAAAACACAAAAATTCCAGAGTATATAATTTGGATAAATGAGAAATTCCAAATATGTAAAAGGTGTTTAATCCGGAAAAGAAAAGAATGAGAATGAAGGGTAAAATGGTGACTTCCTCTCCCCAAATAAGAGCTAAAATTCTCTAGCGTTGTCGTTCCCTTAACTTCACCTTTTTTTTTTTTTCTATTGCTTATTTGTTCTTCCATCTCTTACAAAGGTTTAATTGATTGGCTTTTGAAATTTGACGTTTTGTGTTTTGTCCCTACTTTTTATTCTCTAAGTTAATACACTACAATTGATTCAAATTGTAGGATTTTCTTATTTGTTTATTTCTTTTTTCTTAGTTTATTTTTTTCAGGAGAGATAAGATAATTTCTTCCCCTCATGAAACAACTTTTTAATCCTCCCTCTATATTTTTTGTAATTTTCAATATGAGTTTTGGTTAATTTGGTTGCGTTTATTATTCTTTTTCAATTTTTATTCTTGGGGTGTAGGGATTGGGAGCAATTACCCGGATCGAGAGGCAAACAATTGTGGTTATAGATTGACTTAGCGGCAGGAAAATTCTTTCTATGCATTGCTTTTTATGATAGGTGGTGAAAATAATTTTTAAAGCACCTAACTATTTTATTATTTTTGATTCTGAAAGAACTCACTAATTGCTTCAATTTTGAAGCTTAGTTTTATTTAGTTTTAGGAGAGGACAAATATGATATCAATCTAATTTTTTAGAATAAGATATATGGAAGAGTTTGATTGGTTGGTCATTTTAATAATTTTAAAAATTTGGTGATTAATCTTATAATGTTATCTCCAAGAGGAGATTTATTTAAGTGAATTCATATGAGTAATTGGCTTTTGTTTACACAATTGATGATGACAATTAATTTTGTTGCTTGATTTGTTGTAATTTTGCTCTATACCATTTGGTTATATATTGAATACAGATTTTATAGTGTGGAATAGCATGATAAGTTGCATTTGATTTACATATTGATGACTTCAAAAATATTGAACTTGTAACAAATTTATATTGCAATTATTTATGGAAGAGAAAACACTATATTAGGTAGTAGGTAAAAGATTGTCCAAGTGCAAAAAAGACTGCAGCTGCCGCGCATCAGTGGGGCACTATGCCAAAACAAAGGACATTGAGACCAGCTGCTCTCACAACTCACAAGCCAGTCGGAATGATAGTGCGATATGAAACGAGTCATGAGAACCAGCTCATATTCCCTGATATACTAACTTGATGTTTGTCTCAATTACTACCTTTTTCAAGGCTCTAGCTAGTGCTAGTGTGATAGCTTCCTAAGCCTCTGCAATTATAAGACCAGGTCCAGAACTGCATCTGATTCTTTTGGAGACAGTTTCCAAATGTGAGCTTGATGGGTGTCACACTCAATATTTGAGTTGAGCGTGTGTGATAAAGAAAGGATATGCTGCAATTTCTTTCTGCTCCTTTCCAATGCATCTCGAGGTTAAACGTGGATTAGGCTTTTGTCCCTGAAAAATGGCTGCATTCCTGGATTTCCATATATTCCACAAAATGATCGCAATATATATGTTTAAGAATATGAAGTCTATCAACCCCGAAAGGGAATTGTAAACTAGACCACCAAGAACTTATTTCAAGAAAATCAAATCTTGCAATAACCAAACCAAGATTACTGGCACACCAAATTGTATAGGCATGCGAGTATAGGAAAAGAATATGGACCAAGCCCTTATTGGATTCTCCACATATATTGCTACATGATACATCTAAGGAATACTAAACTAAGTTATAATTTCATGTTTATTTATTATGTGAATTTGTGTTTTTATAGAAATCCTAATATAACAAGACTTTGAAAAAGGGTAAAACTTTAGTACTTTGTGTGTAGTTTTTGACAAAAATAAAATATAGAGTGTTAACAGTGCAAGATACTATTCTCTCCCAGCAAGTGCTAACTTATACGGGACCATACCACTTCTGGCAATAGAGAAAAATGATGGAAGCGATGAATGCAACAAACACCAAATGAAAAATCTAAATTTTTGGTTGAACCTCCAATCTCCAAACCTCTTTCCAATTTATATTAGGCGCTGGGCTCCTCCATGAAGAGGGAGAGTTAGTGGCAATGCGTGTCCATGCAGAAGCCATCAACAATCAATAATCAAATTTCACGCTGTAAATACCTGATTGAGAGAAATGCCAAACAAGTTGAAAATCGACTTGCGTAGCCCAAGGATGGCATCCTTGTCCTCTGGCGTGAAGAGGCTGGAAATAGAGGAGCATTCCAAGTACCAGAAGGGGTCAAAAGACTGTCCATGCAGAAAATAGAACAATCTGGAGGTCTTGTTGTGTGGACAATAAAATTAGGTTCCAGGAATCCATTTATCCAGCTAAATTTGAATCTTTCTACCATTTCCCACATTAAATCTAAGACACTGGACCACAGCCAAGGTGGTCTGCTTCCCTTTTTTGCCTCCAAACAATGAGTAGAATGGTAATATTACCCCCCAAAATCTTGACCCATAGTGCGTCTAAATTGTGCAAATCCTCTATGCCAATTTCGCACAAAAGGTGTGTTAAAAGATCCAATTTCTTTAAAGCCCAGCCCACCTTGAGCTTTTGGAGCAGTACCATTCCCATCTTAGCTAGTGCATTTTATTACAAATCAAACCTTTAGCCTGTTGTAAATAAAACGTGAAAAATGAATGTCATTATACCCACCTAACAACCCTCTGTATTTCTATATATTGTACGATTAAGGAATAAAAATTATGAATGAATGCTCTGCCTATATTTCCTTCTTCTCCTCATCATCCTTCTCTTCACTTCTTCTTCTCCATTAAATTCTTCATCTTAACATATTATTCACAACACGTTATCAGCACGATAACGCCTCTAACCAACTGAGAAGAAAACCGGCAGAGAAGAAATGAAAAACAAACTGAAGAAGAAGAGGAACGGAACAGTTTGGCCACCTTGGGTTACTATTCACCCGTAACGGTTCCGGACTGTTTCTCGTCTCACCGCCACCACCACTGCCTTCCCCTCGTCGTCGCCAACCGAACGGTACCTTCCCCGACCTATGCTGCCGACGGACGCGCCGCCGGGATGATGAAACCCGACGGCCACGCCCGCGACCCGGCAAGACCCGTCGGGTCTGCCTCGCCTGCACTTGCCTCCTGCTGCCTGTCGACGGCACCGCGCCGCCTTCTTCCATGCTTCTTCCAGTTGCCGTTGCCTCTGCTGCCACGCCGTGCCTCAGCCGCTGCCGCCTGCAACAAGCCACCCCGTCGCCGGATCCATCCCTGCCCGCCCGACTGTCGGCCCATTCCTCGGCCTCCAGCTCCGCCACCACGCGCACGTCTCGACGCCGCGACGTCGCCCACGCCTCGACGCCCTGCCGCGCGCCTCAGCCACCGCCACCACGCGCACGTCTCGACGCCGCGACGTCGCCCACGCCTCGACGCCCTGCCGCGCGCCTCAGCCACCGCCGCTCACCACCAGCCGCTGCGGTTTCCGCCCCCGGCCCGACTCACGCGTCGCGGGTTGAAGAAGACCCTGTCCTGGGTCGGGCTGACCAGGTTGTGGGTCGGGCTGACCTGGTCGTGGGTCGGGCTGACTGGTCCTGGGCTCATGGGCCGGGCCGGATATTTTTGGTTTTTTCTGTAACAACCCGGGTAAAATTTTGGATTTTTACCGGACTGTAAAAGTCTATTTACCGTGATTTACTGTTGAATTAATCTTGGGTAATTAATTCAAGGTAAATCGGGAGTCGTTTTTCGAATCCGTGTGTTTTCCCGCGCTCGTGATTTTCCCGCGGATTTTTCGAACCTAAGTTGGTATTTATCGGTTTTCGGAATTTCTCGGAAAAAATCACACCGGAAAATAACTAAGGAGGTATCTGTTATTTTCTGGTCCGGATCGAATTCGCCCGTAATGCAGACGAACCGCATTATTGAGCTCACATGTTAAATAGTAAAAAAAAGGTTTTAAAAGCGGTAGAAGAGGAGAGGAAGAGAGGAAAAAAAAAAAGAGAAGAAAAAAAAAGAAAAGAGAGGAACTGGAAAAGAAAAATAGAAGAGAAGGAAAAAAAATAAGAAAAAAAGAGAAGAAGAGAAAAAAAAGGAAACGGAAATCAAAAAGAAAAAGAAAAGGAGGAGGAGGGGGAGGAGCACCAGCCGGCCACCGTTACCTCTGCCACCGGCCGAGCCACCCCTTACCCCACGACCCACGCCGTCGCGCTCTCCATGCCGTCGTCAACATGACGCGACCTTCGCCGCCCAGTTCCGTCGCCGACGCGCCGCGCTTGCTGGAAACCCGACGGGCTGTCCTCTCCTTTTTCGCCCGCCGTCCACCTCCGTCACGCCAGCCCTTGCCGTCCTCTCGCAGCCTGCCGTCGTGCCGTTGTCAGCCGCAGTCGTCTCCCCTGTCGCTCGCCTTCCTCCCGCCTCGTGGGTCACGTCACCTGCTGCGAACCCGGAAGACCATTTGGGTCCTGAGGTGAGCCAACCCGCCTGCATATGGGTCGGGTCGCGGGTCANCGCAGTCGTCTCCCCTGTCGCTCGCCTTCCTCCCGCCTCGTGGGTCACGTCACCTGCTGCGAACCCGGAAGACCATTTGGGTCCTGAGGTGAGCCAACCCGCCTGCATATGGGTCGGGTCGCGGGTCACAAGGGAGCTGGGCCACGCTTTGGGCACGGGCCCGTGTCTTGGGTCTGTGTCCTGGCTTGGACCTGGGTACCTGGGTCCGTGGGCTAGACCTGTTGGGCTGACAATGTTGACTGGCCCAATTTTTTTTTTAAAAAAAGAGGGAAATAAAATCCGGTTATACATATATTATGGTTAATATGTTGGAAAAGTTAAATTAGGGAATATCTTTGAAAAATATATATGATTAAAATGGAATTTTGGAAAATATAAGATATGAAAGATAATTATTTTGGGAACATATATATGGTAAATAATACTTTTGGAAAATATATATATACCTTGAAATTAATTTCTGGAAATTTATATGTATATTATTTAGTCTGGAAAATTATAATTTTGGTGTATGTATATAAATATGTATTTTGTAAATTAAAAGTAATTATGTTGGAAAATTAAATTGTATATTAATATAGAAAAGATAAATACTATATATATATTTTCTGAAAATTATAAAAAGGTCATTATTTTTCTGGAAAATATGATGATTATTATTTTGGAAATTATACTTATTTTATGAAAATGTATTTTGAAAAGGAGTTTTAATTAAAGTATGGTACCGAATTACATTCGGATATACGTACGGTTAAATATTTTCGATAAATGGAAATAATAAAGGACAAGTAATCGGGATGTGATTAATTCGTAAGATAGGCATCATGACATACTCTTATGTGCATTTATGTGTGTGTATATGGTTTTGATGTATAGGTTTGATATCGGGCAGTTTCCCGAGGAGCCGGCGTCGGACCGGTCAGTATTTCCGGAGTTGAGTAATCGGCTAAGGTGAGGATGGATAACCCTTGATATGTGCCCGTAATACTGTGTTTGTTTTGTTGTTTGACTGAATTGCTGAGATGATTACTGTTGGTTGATTGACTGCTATGATGTTGTCGTTGTTGTTGATGTTAGACTGTGATATTGGATTTGCGGTACTGTGTTGAGAATAATGATGGACTGGACAATTGGACAATGTGGTTAATTGTGTGTTTTGTTGTTGGAATGAACTACTGAGAGGGACATTGTTGGATATTTGACTGTTATGGTTATTGATGTTGCTGTTGTTGGACTGTGCTATTGGTCGTGTGGATATTGTGATGAACTGTTAATTGTGAATAATTGGTGTTATATGTACTGTTGATGGGTATTTGGTAATATGGAATTGTTTTGGGTATTGGCTGCTACGGTTATTGTTGCTGTTGTTGCTATGATGTTGGTTGCCTGATTGAACCGCTGTATGACTGTTATTGGTTTATTGGGAACTGTGTTGTGATTGATGTTGGACTATGAGTAGTTGATGTTATGAAACTGTTGATGGAATGGTCAGTTGTATAACTTGAGCTAATAGGAAGTTGGATAATTGTTTGACTGATATGGAAATTGTGATTGTTGTCGGTAGACAGTGTTGTGATTGGATAATTGGAATAAGCTATTGACTGTGGATAATTGGGAAATGGAAATTGGAAATTGGAATTGGAATTGATATGAGATGATGATATATGTGGGAAGTAGTGGTACGACCCGATGGTTTGAAAATTAATTCTGGGATGCTATGGTTGGTTACTTGGTTTGGTTGGCATGTTGATGCCTGTGGTTAGGGTATACCGAATACCCAGTGGTTCGGATATACCGAATATCCGTTTGGCTTGTTGCCTGTGGTTAGGGTATACCAAATACCCAGTGGCCCGGATATGCCGAATATCCGCAGTGGCTCGGATATGCCGAATATCCGCAGTGGCTCGGATATGCCGAATATCCGCAGTGGCTCAGATATGTCGAATATCTGGTTAGTATGTTGTTGCCTGAGGTTGGGGTATACCGAATACCCAGTGGTTTGGATATACCAAATATCCGGGATTTGAGATGTGGATTGGTTTGACCTAGCATCCGGAATTAATTGATAACCTGATACGACCCTAGCTTGTCCAGTGACGGGGCCCGGAAGATAAAATTGGTAATAAAAATTAATAAGTGTTCTTTGGGTCTTGGTTCAGTATTGATTATGATGTGCTTGACATGATTTAATAAGATTCCTCTATCATGATGTTTGAGTTGGATACCTTTGTCGTGTGGTATGTGTTAGTTGTTATGGAAGTATCCTGTGATGTGTTTGTTTGTGCTTGTTGTTGTGATAGTCGTGTTTGTTTCGAAAGTGTTATGGTTGAATATATCACTGTTTATCTTTCGTCGGTGAGCGTTTCGAACTCACCCCTCGCCTGCGGGGTTCATCCCGTAGGACGAGTTGCTTGTAGTGCAGGAACGTACCGGGCGAGCTGATGCGTACCCTTGGACAGGCTTGGATCCATAGATTGCATGTGTCGCATACAGTGTTAGTTATTTAAAGTCTTCCGCTGTGCATGTTTTTATTATTGTTGGGCCGTTAGGCCAGTTTTGATATGTTATTGTCAGGCCATTGGGCCGTGTTGAGATATTATCGATGTTTTTATTATGGGTTGTTGAGCCCGAGTTATTGTGATATACACTGTATGCTAGGCCTTGTTGGGCTGGGTTGTCACAGTTCCGGCCTGTGTTTACTGTGTACGGTAAATACGGGTCGGGGCGTTTCATTTTCTCTGTGGATCTGGGCCTGGGCTGAATTTTCAGGCCCAGCCCGAAAAAATTATTATAAAAAAAATCTGACAAAATATATATATATATATATATATATTATGATTATTATTTGGGAAAACAAAATTAAAAAAAAGAGAGGAAAGAAAAGGAGAGAAAATAAAAAAAGGAGAAAAAAAGGAAAAAAAGAGGAAAAGAAAGAATTTATATTGCCGAAATTTCACATCTCGGGATTTTTTTCGGCAAACCCAGAAGTGTTTGGCCGGAATTCGATACCTTGTGTTTTTCCCGGCAAACCCAGAAGCGTTTGGCCGGAATTTGATGCCTCAGAAAATTATCCGGCACGGTAAATATAAATTTCCGGCGATCGTGAATAGTAATTTCCGGCGACTGTGAATAGTGTTTTTGGCCGGAATCCGTCGAACCCAGAAATGTTTCGACGCCTCGATTTTTTCTCAGCAAAGCCCGGAAGGCCGTTATATAAGCCCGGAAGGCCGTTATATTTATTATGTTTATTTATTGGCCGGCTAAGCCGCCTTTATCGTATAAGCGTATATTATATATTATTGCTGAAAGATTTATCGAGTAAGCATATTTTCTGTTTTTATTTAAATTCCGATTGGGCTATTAAAAGGGCCCATTATTCATTTATTGGCCGGCTAAGCCGCCTATTTCTTTACGATTTAATTGGGCTCGTATAAGGCCCATCGTATTTAATTTGCGATAATTTAATTTTTATTGGGCTAATTAATAAAAAGGCCCATTGCATTTATTTTTCAGCAATTTAATTTTAATTGGGCTATAAAAGGGTCTATTGTATTTAATTACCTTGCCTTTAATTTTTATTTTGCTTGGGCTCGTACAAGGCCCATCAATTTTATTTTCCTGTCATTTATTTTAATTAGGGTAATTAATAAAAAGCCCCTGATTATTTATTTTAATTAAGTTTTTATTTATGTTATTTGAATGGGAGGCCCTTACAATTTCCAGAAGAAATTTATTATGGGTATTAAATGCGGACAGGAATTTACATGATAATAGTCTGGAAGACTAAATATAAGAGTCCAGCAGACTCAATAATGGAAAATACAACGAAGACTCGAAGTCTTACCGTTCAAAAGATCCTGAAGATCCTTCAAAGGGAAATCGAAAATAAACACTATTACCATCAGAAGATGGAAATTATATGACCACCAGCAGGTGGATATTATACTTGCTTACCCTGAAGGAGCCATTTATTTTATATTCAATTTATTTTATGTTCAGTTTAAATTATTACGCATTGCAATTTATTTTTATTTACTTTTCAGTACTTCATAATTGTTTCTTAGAATAATGCCTGACGCATTGGTCTCGAAGACAATGCCAAATTGACATCCACAAGGGGAGAATTATATGTATGGATGTCAATATAACATATTATGCAATCTCGAAATGAAAAATATGATTAACACGCTCCAGAAGAGCAAAAATTCGAATATGTTCCTGAAGAACTCATGTTTTAATATGATCCAAAAGATCGTATATTTACGCGAGTACAGACACCCCAGTAATAAAATGAATATGAATTGACTCAGTTTTATTCCCTGAAGCGAATAAGACAGTATAATTATTTGTGCATGTGGGCATAAATGAGATAATAAATGGAAAAGGCTCAAAGTAAATATGCATATTATTATTGCAAAAATAGATCCATAACTGGAGAACATTCAAAGAAGAATGGTTCTCATACATATGCTTAAACAAGTAATCTATCTGTTGGGTTCAACATTAACCCTGAAACTCTGAGCCTCACCATTAATGTTGACCCTAACACTGTCGTTCCAGGAGAACCACATACCACCCCTGTTGTTTTCTCCAGGTATCTCAAACCGATTCGTTGGAGGAAAACGAAGTGGAATCACACCATGATTCTCTCCTGCTTGCCACAAAGTCTCAGTAATTAGTACCATGTTAGGCTTGTACTGATTCTTCAGATCCCTTAAGGTACGCACAAAGTCTTGAGACCTTCTTGCTATACCCCTGCAATTCCACAATAAAAGTCGTACCTTAGGCCATGTAGGTGGTAACCCAGTCACCCTTGGGACGCTCCGAGCCATCATGGAAACCTGATAATAACTGCTTTGATTTAAAATTTGACATGAAGGCTCTAGCTGAAATTCCTGCATCCTAGCAGATATGAAAAACATTATAGAGTTAGCTGAGCCATAAAAATTTGTCCTGAGATTGCCTTGGTCCTCCAGGAAGAAAGTTTCTTCCATTGGAGTCACAAAGAACCTAGACGAGTATAGCTCATCTACAAACACTAAACGAGGAATTCTCGCCAGATCATTCGGTAGTTCCTCTTGCTGCTCATTTACCATGCTATAAGCTAACCTATTTCTTCTTCCTAGAGAGGCACCCTCAACAAAGAAAACAGTAGCTGGGGAAGGCATTTTTCTTGTCTTGTTGATTTTTCTGAGTTTTCTACATCTTCCTGTCTCAACCGCCTCCCCTTCTTATAGTCTGAGCTTAGACAGCTAGGTGTCAGTTTTCTCAAATGTGGACCCTTTTCTGTCTCCGAAAAAAATCCAGAAGATTTTTCGGTAATTAAAACTTTGCATTATTTGTCAGTAAACTCCAAAGTTTTTCAAGCTTCGAGGTTTTGCTTTTGGAAAAGTTTGCCACTACTTTAATTATTGTCCAATAATTCTGATCTTTTCCGACATGAGTGGCAGGAATAAGCCTAATATTGACACATGTATTGCAGCCTGAAGCTAGCAGTTGAGTAATTGAAACTTAACATATCCAGCCAGAAGCTGGAATGCACTAGCCTGGAGCTAGCAATTTTAAGTGTTTAGATACACAGCTTGCGCAGCCTGAAGCTGGCACCAACTTGAAGTTGGTTCATGGATTTATTGTTTGGCATGACCGGATGGGCCATCCCGGGTTAATAATGATGCACGAAATTTATTGGATCATTCATTGAAAAACCAGAAGTTTTACAATCAATGAATTTCTATGAGTTTGTTTGCTGCGAAAGTTATTATACGGCCTTCCTAAGATGAGAATGGCCTAGTATCACCAGCAAGTTTGAGAATAGTTCAGGGACATAAACGCGGACTGATAAATCCGCGGTGTTAACCATCTAGGTAATTTTTACGATGCATCGACTAGATGGTCTATTATGTGACGCAAGTTGGCATTGTGCACACTTGTTCTAATGATTAAGCCACTTGCAAGTGCATATCCCTACTCATGTTATTAGACTATATGTCTAGATAATGCTGGTATGTTTCTTCAATGGAAAATGTATATCATTGGAAATAAACCCAAAGTGATCTGGGCCATATTGACAATTGATTGCAGGACCATTGATGAAATATCACTGTTTGATAATTGGTATTTTATATGCAGCAACACTTGAGTGCATCAATCCAACATGATAAGATCTCCCCATTTAATTGATTAATGGTCACATACTTAGTATCTCTCATCTTCGGACCATCGGTTATATAGTATAAAAAAAAAATGCTCCACCACAGCATTGTCTTGTTGGTCCTTTAAAGAGTATTGGGAATATATGTTGTGTATGTTGGGTATGTTAATTTGATGTTAGAGTTTACCCAACATAATGGGGAGGAAAGAAGCAGCTGGATCAAGAGATTATTGAAATGATTTATCAATATCTAGTTTTTGATCCTCGAATAAATTAGTATGAACCTGAAGTTCAAAAGATGATTCATTTGTAGGAAAATTGATATGCAATTGCCAGACACATTTAAATTAAGTGTGACCATTGACCAGCTGCAAATGCTCCTGTTTAAGATTGATGTTCCTGAAGAACAATGTAAGTATGCAAATGAATCCATAGATTACACTCGGTTCCAAAAAAAAAGAAATTATCGACAAAGAAAAAGGAGCAAAAGTGATAAGATGGCCCCAGTGAGAAAGTAAGACCTCCAGTAGAAGTTTGAATTAAAAGTCCTCCAGAAGAGGTTGATTCTCTGACACAATTGATAAATTTCCAGAAGTAACTCAGGTACCTGAAATAAATGAGTATGATGAGATCTCAATTACAGTGTCAGGGATAAGATGGAACCGACGAGAAATAACCGTCGACGGAATATAATTTTAATTTATAGCGCTAAATATTAAAAATGAGGATCATGAACCTACATTGACGATTGTAGGCACAGTATAATTGGCCAAAATATAGAAATACAATTAAGGCTGTGTTGGATTCGCCCGAAGCGAGAAATTGGACTCGCCCGAAGCGAGAAGTTTTTCAGACCTGTAGTCCGTACACCAAAAGGTGTAAAATTCTATTGGTCATAAAAGGGTATTTGTGCGGAAAGAAATAGATAATGAGATGTAAAGCACGGTTTGTGGCACAAAGTTTTTACCCAAACGACCAGGTATTAATTATGAGGAGATATACTCCCCTGTGGTGGATGCAATTATTTTGATATGTCTGGCAATATATGAAAATTATTAGAAATGCATCTAGTGAATGCTATTACAGCCTATTATTATGGATCCATAAGTCATGAAGATCCCTGAAGGATTCAAGTTGCCTGAAGCAACTAATTCCCGGGAAAATTACAAAAAAAAAACTGAATTGATATTTTCAGTCATTTTTTTAGTATGGATAAATCTATTTATGATTGGCACTCCAGAAGAGGCTTCTAAATACCGTGCCATTAAATTGGTCCTGGAGTACCTTGTTATAAAGCCTGAAGCTTTTGACTCAAGCCTATTGGCAAGATGTGTTTTCTCTTTTCTTCGGGGTATAAAAGATGTGGCGTTATGATAATCCTGTAAACCCGAAGAAAGAAGAGTTATTTCTTGCAGATGCCGATCCCCTCTTGATCCACAAAAGGTACAGCCGGATATCTACTACAACTTTACACATGAAGTCGTTGCATCACTGGACTACAAAAGCAAAAGGGCAAGACAGATGCTCCAACAACAAAATATGAAGATACAGCTGTCCATATTGTCCAGTTAGAGTGATGGTGAATCAAAAGTAATCAGACAAGGGGCGCGTCACCAGAAGTTGACAAGAGAATTATTGGCATGCAACGACAACAAATAATCAAGCGAGGCCACTGTACTCTTTTTCCCTTCACCAAGTTTTTGTCCCACAGTGTTTTTCTTGGTAAGGTTTTTAATGAGGCAGTCAGGCCAAAATGAGGGGGAGTAGAATACGCACTGCACTCTTTTTTTCCTTCACCAAATTTTTTATCCCACTGGTTTTTTCTTGGTTAGGTTTTTAACGAGGCAGTTATTCTTAAGGCGTATTCTATCTACGGTACAATGACATTCAAGGGGGAGTGTTGTAAATAAAACGTGAAAAATGAATGTCATTATACCCACCTAACAACCCTCTGTATTTCTATATATTGTACGATTAAGGAATAAAAATTATGAATGAATGCTCTGCCTATATTTCCTTCTTCTCCTCATCATCCTTCTCTTCACTTCTTCTTCTCCATTAAATTCTTCATCTTAACATATTATTCACAAAATAGCCCAAAATTCTTTTTTCCAACCATTGAATTCTAGTAATCGCACAAATTAGAAGGAAGCTTAAACACGGACATCACACCAGCCTAATTAATGAGTATCTCTCGTGCCAAAGAAGAGAGCTTTTGTTTCCATCCAACCACCTTATTTGCGACCCTCTCTTTCCAGAGCTTCAGCTTTCGATTTCCCTCAATAAGTTAAGACACTTAGATATAAGTTCTTTTGATTCAAGTTTTGTGAATGCAGAAACATTTTATTGAATGACTCACTCATCATAATCATATGTTGGCCAAAAGATGCAATATCAGAGAGGAGAATGTTTTTTACTGCTAGATTCAGTATTAGAGCATCTCTTTGGAGAGGGTCATATAAGCATAAAGAGCATATGAGATGGCCTAGTAGTATCACTAGTATCTATTTTTTTTGTACCCATAAAAAAAAAGGGTACCTATGAAGTTTGTTTGCCCGCAGGAACTCTAGAAGATAAAGTTTTGTGGCAGGCTTCTTCTTTCCTTTTTTTGTTTAGGGGAACGCTATGCAAAGCCTTGTGAGCAATCTCCATATTATCAAGTATATATTTTATACTCTTATCCAAAAAAAATTTGCTTGCATTTTGGGAGTGAAACGCCCCGACCCGTATTTACCGTACACAGTAAACACGAGCCGGAACTGTGACAACCCAACCAAATAAACCCAAGCATACAGTGTGAATAACAATAACTCGGGCTCAACAGCCCATAATAATAACAACAATAAAATCTCAACCCGGCCCAATGGCCCAATAATAATGAAAACATGCACAGCGGAAGACTTTAACTCACTAACACTGTATGCGACACATGCAAACTATGGATCCAAGCCTGTCCAAGGGATAACGTCGCAGCCTGTCTGGTATGCATCGAACCTGTAACACAAATAACTCATCCTACGGGATGAAAGCCCGCAGGTGAGGGGTGAGTCCGAAGTGCTCACGACAATGGAAAGACAATCAATATGGACACTAAAATTACTCAAGTCCAAAAACAATCAAAAATCGACCAAAAGACTCAACAAAATCCAATTATCCAATTTTATCTTTCCGGGCCCTGTCACGGATAAACTAGTGGTCAAACCTGGTTATCAACATATTCCGGGTGCCAGACCAAATCCAGGGATCGACATCCCAAAAATACGAACCCAGGGATAGACATCCCAAAAATATATCACGGGATAGATATCCCAGGCATAGACATGCCAAGCATAGACATGCTTATCAAGTAACCCAGGTCATGGCCACCACGAAACAGTTTTCTAACCATCGAGTCGTACCACTACCTATCACGCGACAATTATATTACCGTCGTTAAAATCAAATAACAGGGATCGACATCCCTAACCAGGATACCGGGATAGACATCCCTATCCAAAAACCAAGGATCGACATCCTTGTCACAATTTATTATTATTCCCATTTATTTATTGCCAAAACGACTCAAGGGCAAATGTCCCAAAATAACCGACATTGGATAAACATCCCAAAAACCAAACAGGACATCGGGATAGACATCCCGAACCAAAACACAGCAAATACAACATCCAACCATGCAATAATCATCAAAACATAAAAACCGAGTAATAAGGCACATATTGAAGGAAATCCATCCTCACCTTGGCCGATTACTCAACTTCGGAAACTATGACCGGTCCGACGCCGGCTCCTCGGGAAACTGCCCGATATCCAAACACCTATACAACAAAATCATATATATACATAAATGCACATATTCGGTATGCAATGATGCCAATACTACGAAATTACCCATCCCGGTTCATATCTCTTTTATTTTCATTTACCGAAAATATTTATCCATACGTATATCCGAATATAATTTCGGTACTATATTTTAATTAAAACTCTTTTTCAAAATACATTTTCATAAAATAAGTATAATTCCCAAAATAATAATCATCATATTTTTTTCCAGAAAAATAATAAGCTATTTATAATTTTCAGAAAATATTTATAGTATTTATCTTTTTCTAAATACATATACTAATAATATTTCTTACACAAAATATAATTAACCTTAATTTTCCAAAATACAGGTTATATACATATACCATAATATAATTTTCCAGACGAAAATAATACACATACTAAATTTCCAGAAATTAATTTTAAGGCATATATATAATTTCCAATCTAACTATAATATTGATTTACAACAAAATATAATTACCTTAATTGAAGAATATATTTCTAAACCAAACCCAGAATATTGCATGAAATTTTCCAAAATAATATTTACCATTTTATTCAGAAATTAATTATGTAAATAGGTTTATATATATGTATATATGTTATTAAGTAAAATAAATAAATAAATAAAAAAAAGGAGAATCCGGATTGCAACCCAGGAAGGGCGCGACCCGGACGCGAAAATGGGTAAAACCCGGCCTTACCTAGCGGGTCGAGCAGCAAGGACGGCGGCGGGAGCGACGAGAAGACAAGGCAAGCGCGGGGGAAGGCGAGGCGGCATAAGGCGACTCCAGGGACGGTGCTAGTTCGGCGCGAGGCGGCGCGGTGGCTGAGCAGGGCGGAGGAGAGCCAGATCCGTGAGCAATCCGACGGGTCAACGCCTCCTGCGCGCGCGTCCGGTGGCGGAATCAGTCGGGGCTGGCGGCGTTCGGTCGGCGACGGGACGGCGAGCACGATGGTGTAGGTGGTGCGTCGTGACTCCGCCTGGATCTCCATCACATGTACAGTAACCGGAAGCTCGGGGTGACGGCACTGTTCACTCCGGGTTTCCGTTTTCTTTTCTTTTTTTTTTTTTCTATTTTCTTTTCTTTTCTCTTATTTTCTTTCCTATTTTTCTGATTTTTCTTTTCTTTTTCTTTTCTTTTTATTCTGATTGGCTCTTTTCTTTTCTTTTTTCCATTTCCTCTCTTTTTTCTGTTTTTCTGATTTTTTTCTCTTTTTCTTCTTTCTTTTTTTTTTTTTTTTTTTTCTCTCTTTTTTTCTTTTCTCTCTTTTTCTTTTTCCTCTCCTTTTCTTTTTTTTTTCTCTTCTCTTCTGCCTTCTCCCGGTTCTGCTTCCTTCTATTTATAATGAAAAATTACTATTTAACATGTGAGGCTCAAATAATATAATTCGTCCGTATTACGGGCGAATCCGATCCGGACCAGAAAATAACAGATACCTCCTTAGTTATTTTCCGGTGTGATTTTCTGAGAAATTCCGAAACCCGAAAAATACCAACTTAGTTCCGAAAAATTCACGGGAAAATCACGAGCGCGGGAAAACACTCGGATTCGAAAAACGACTCCCGATTTACCTTGAATTAATTACCCAAGATTAATTCAACAGTAAATCACGGTAAATAGACTTTTTACAGTCCGGTAAAAATCCAAAATTTTTACCCGGGCTGTTACAGACTACCCACCTTAAAAAGAATTTCGTCCCCGAAATTCCGTCTTATCCGTGGGTCCTACCACGATAAGATTCTGGCACACTCTGCCAGGTATCCAACCTCAACATGAGATACCGCTTATACCCTTAAGCGACATCTCATCCGCTTATAAATACCAAACCCTCATGACCTGCATACTCACACACAGTCATGGATTCTCCACTGAGATCAAGGACAACCTCAGACTCCGAAAACAACAGCTACATCGGCGGCAAAGCTTTCCCGACAAGCTCCGATGAAGAGCCTCCAAAGAAACGGTTCAAGACCAACATCATCGGTCTGGAGGAGCACATGGTGGTCTCCCCAAAGCGACGGAAGAAGCGTGCCGGCAAGAAAGCTGAGGACAAGAAGGGCAAGGCGGTAGCTGAAAGCAGCACACCGCAGCAGAAGTTGACGCAACTGAACGTCTCCCTGAGGAAGATCAGCTCGGCGGTGGCACAGATTGAACTGGCGTGCTTGGAGCTGTTCCCTCACCTGAGGAATGTCCAGCAACTTGTAAAAGATCTTGAGAAGCAAGTAGCTCCTTAGAGCACTTCTTCTCTGTTGTAACTCCCTTTATGATATTAATAAAATAAATTTCCTTTTAAAATCCAAAATCTCTTATGTTAAGAAATCTCTTGTAAAATGGAAAATAAAACATCTCAAGGTAAAATAAAAATCAACTATAAGGATATATATAAAATCAAATATAAAGAAATTAAAAGTAAAATTTGTTTAACAAAATCAAACAAAAAGAAATAAAAAAAAAACAAAACTCGTTTGGCAAAATCAATCATAAAGAAACTAAAACAAAAACACGTTTTCATGATCGACGCTCAGGATCGATCGTATCCATTCTCGTTCCCGACAAACGTGACACGTTTAGTTAACGGTGACGTCTGTTAACCCCGTGAAAAAGATACCCGTTAACTCGGAAGGCGATGTTCACGGGATCGTCCTGTGTCCCTCGAAGGAAACGATACCCACTTGTTCACATTTTCCGCATAAGACAAACGTCTGTCAAGGCTCGTATCTCTCCACGATGTCCGAACAGCTATGAGCTTGTCGCACATGCGCTCTACTCGAGATACGGCCCCATCCGTCTGGCCTCAACGGTCACGGATGCTTGTGATAAAAGATGCAAGAAAAACATAGAAAGGCCATAAAAGAAAGGACAAAGTAGCCAGAGAGAAATAAAATCAAGAGATGGAAAAAGACTGAAAAACTCTGGCATGGGTCCGAAAAACGCGTAAAGCAATAAATGCAAGCAACGGTAAAATTCAAAAAGCAAATCTTGAAAATCGAAAATAATAAACACGCTCCCCATAGGTGTATAAAAGAAGGAGCGGTGATGTGTAAATTATCAAAAGCATTAACGCAACAAAACCATTCTGAAAATTAAAACGCAACGCTCCAAAAACAGAATCCCACACGTTCCAATCAAGATGCCTGCTCCATCTTCAGTTTTCTTCGTCGAAGGTGCCAATCTTGGCAGGAGAAACCGTCTGGCGTACAGCATGGTCAACGAGCGTGCTGAAGAGCTACCGAATGAGCTCGGCAGAATGCCACGACTGGTCTTCGTCGACGAGCTCTATTCGTCAAGATTCTTCGTCACTCCCATGGAAGAGGTATTCTACCTAGAGGACCATGGGACATTGAGGGCTTCATACTACGGCTCAGCAAACTCCGTGATGTTCTTCATCTCGGATAGGCTTCAAGAGTTCAACCTGGAGTCCACTTGCCAGACTGTGGAGCAAGGCACTTACTACCAGCTCGCAATGACAGCCCAGAGCATACCCAGAATGACTCGGCTACCTCCAACCTGGCCAAAGGTACGTCTACTGGTGTGGAACTGCAGAGGAGTTGCAAGGCGTGCACATGAGTTCTCACGCACTTTGAGGGACTTGAAGAACCAGTATAAGCCCAACATGGTTCTTCTGACGGAGACGCAATGGCAACCACGAGATGATCACGGTCTGATCCCACTCCGATTCCCTCAAGCTAACCGGTTCGAGATTCCTGGTCAGCGCGACAGAGGCGGCATGTGGCTCTCTTGGAGCGACAGAGTCACGGTCAACGTCAACAGTGACGCAAACAGCTTCCGTGTCAACGTCGTTGCGAACCGTTAATTTTATTTTTCTTTTTTTTATAAATTATCAAAAATCAATGTTGTATTTCCCTTTTTATTAAATATCATGTAATATTTCCCTTTGTATTCCCAATATTATCAGTATTAATAATATTCGTATTTTCGCATATTATGGCATCATTTACCTAATGTGTGTGTGCTCCGCGACAGCTGGCGTCCCTCGACTGGATCCATAATGCACTAACTAAATGATGTAAAATATTAAACAACTGGAGCGAACTATGCAAACAAGATAACAACACACATAGACTGCCCGACAAGACCTAACGCCCGCTCCCCTACCAAAATGAAACGCCCCGACCCGTATTTACCGTACACAGTAAACACGAGCCGGAACTGTGACAACCCAACCAAATAAACCCAAGCATACAGTGTGAATAACAATAACTCGGGCTCAACAGCCCATAATAATAACAACAATAAAATCTCAACCCGGCCCAATGGCCCAATAATAATGAAAACATGCACAGCGGAAGACTTTAACTCACTAACACTGTATGCGACACATGCAAACTATGGATCCAAGCCTGTCCAAGGGATAACGTCGCAGCCTGTCTGGTATGCATCGAACCTGTAACACAAATAACTCATCCTACGGGATGAAAGCCCGCAGGTGAGGGGTGAGTCCGAAGTGCTCACGACAATGGAAAGACAATCAATATGGACACTAAAATTACTCAAGTCCAAAAACAATCAAAAACCGACCAAAAGACTCAACAAAATCCAATTATCCAATTTTATCTTTCCGGGCCCTGTCACGGATAAACTAGTGGTCAAACCTGGTTATCAACATATTCCGGGTGCCAGACCAAATCCAGGGATCGACATCCCAAAAATACGAACCCAGGGATAGACATCCCAAAAATATATCACGGGATAGATATCCCAGGCATAGACATGCCAAGCATAGACATTTTCTCTATTTTCTTTTCTTTTCTTTTCTTTTTCTTTTCTCTCATTTTCTTTTTTTTTTCTATTTTTATGATTGGCTCTTTTTTCTTTTCTTTCATTTCCTCTATTTTTATTTCTTTTTCTCTCTTTTTTTCTTTCTTTCTTTCTTTTTTTTTCTATTTTTTTTCTCACTTTTTCTTTTTCCTCTCCTTTTCTTTTTCTTCTCCTTTCCTCTCTTTTTTTTCTTCTGCTCTCCCACCGGCTGCCCTCTCCACTATATAACTGAAAAAAAAAATACTATTAAGCTTGTGAATTTTCAATAATACGATTCGTCTCCATTACGGGCGAATCCGATCCGGACCAGAAAATAACAGATACCTCCTTAGTTATTTTCCGATGTGATTTTCCGAGAAATTCCGAAACCCGAAAAATACCAACTTAGGTTCGAAAAATCCGCGGGAAAATCACGAGCGCGGGAAAACCCTCGGTTTCGAAAAACGACTCCCGATTTACCTTGAATTAATTACCCAAGATTAATTCATCAGTAAATCACGGTAAATAGACTTTTACAGTCCGGTAAAAATCCAAAATTTTTACCCGGACTGTTACAGGGAGGCAAAGGGTGGGAGGCATCGTTTTAGGAGGTTCATCAGCCATTTTGCAATGATCCTGTAGAAGAAATTTTAAAATTTACGTGTAAAACGGGTCAGATGATGTCGTCCGGATTGGGTGTTTTCACTTTGATGCGGCCCACAGAATTGACATGACGGGTTGGGTGTTTTCGATTTGATGTGGGTCCATAAAACTGATGTGTGAATTTTTGAATTGATACGTTATCAGAGGAAAAAATAGAAAATGTCTCAGAAATTCAATACAAGGATGAAAAATGTCTATTTTGTAACACAAGGATGAAAAATATTCAAAATGACAAACACAATGATGAAAAGTGATTAGTCCATTTTATAATTGATGAAGAATCATATCTCAGAATACCCGACTAAAAATGCAATGGACTTACTCACCACCTTCTTCTTAGCCGTCATCCACATTGTTGGAGTCGCCACCAGAATTTTTTTTTAGGGCAAAATTCAGGGAAAAAGCTTCCTTAGGCAACCAATGACTCGTTAAAGCAACCAGTTTAGCGAACCAAAAATGTGGACCCGGGGGTTTGTCACGGATGAAAAAGGTGTTAGGCACCCAACCATGTTGGGGCGAGATCATGTGCAATTAAAGATCGATATATGCCATATGCAGAACAACACAAAAAACAAAAATAAACAGAATTGAAAGACAAAACAGAAAATAAAATAAGAATGAGCTTACGTTTCAAACCACTAGAAACTGCCTACGTACCCCGTATCATGGGTTCAAAACTCACGTAGTTCTTGCATGCGTCACACAGCATCATCATCATCACCATATTAGCTCGTCACAACAGTCAAACAACAAGAAAATTAGAATCGATTACCTGTTGATGCCCTCCACTAGCTCCCGTGCGCTTACCACTTCTTAACAGAATTTTGGCTCGAATTCAAGCAGGAATTCAACGTAGAAAGAGGCCGAATCAGCGCTTGGCTTCAACATCAAATTCATAGATCTCTGTCTCAAATTTTCAGGGACACTAAGATCACAGCAAACCGACATCTACAACTCCAGATATTGCAATTCTCCCATGACTGCCTGCATTGGAATTCTTTACTTGGGAATCACCTTTCTTCTCCAACGGTTTGCTTTGATCCGCTTCTTTCCTCCTCTTCTCTTGCTCTCCTCTTGCTGCTTCCTTCTTGCCACTCTTCTCCACGAATTTCATGCAGAACTTCAGCCCTTATTAGGGTTCCTAAGCTTGAAAAGAGGGAATTCTTTCAAGCACCTAAGCTTATGTGTGTATAGAGGGAGAAGAGAGAAATTGTATCTGATTGAGGGTGAATGAGGGGTCCTATTTATAGTGTTTAGAGAGTCTGGATGTGGTGTTAATCTAAGGATCGGGATTGAATCCTTAGATCCAACGGTAGATGCTCAGAATTAAATCATCTCAATAATTCTAAGTCAAATATACTAAAAATCCAAGAATAATAAAACATTAATATTTTATTAAAATAAATCATAAATATATCCCATTCTAGGATTAAATCATCTCAATAATCCATAGACAAAAACATATCTATAATTCACACTAATAAAATATTAGTGGGTCAAAATTGAGTGTTCACAATATCCAACATATATTTTCAATCTTCTTTGAAGACCCACTTCAGTCCGTTGTAGTGGAGCAATTGATACATATACTGCACAATCAAAAATTCGAAGATGGGAGACATTAGGTTCATGACCATGAACCAATTGAATGTGGGAGGTTTTATAATAACTTGTTGACCTGATGCGCATAAGTGCTGCGGCATGCAAAATAGCATGTCCCTAAGTAGATTCACGGAGTTTGCATCCCTTTCATAATGGCCTTGTAATCAAATGAAAATGTTCAATAAATGATTTTACTAGACTGTTTTGGATATGAACATGAGCTACAAGATGCTCAATCTTAATTCCAACTAACGTACAGTAATCATTAAACGTTTTAGGAGTGAATTCACTAACATTATCAAGACATATAGTTTTGATAGCATGATCAGGGAAGTGTGCCCACGATTTGATTAATTGTGATAGTAAGCGTGAATATCAAACTATGTGAAGATAATAAGCACATATGAGACCATCTAGTTGATGCATCGATTAAAATCGTAAAATACCTAAATGGTCCACATGTGGATGTATAGGTCCATAAATATCTCCCTGAATTCTTTCAAAAAACGTTGGTGATTCTAAACCTGGTGATTCTAAACCAACGTTATCATATGAAGGCCGAATAATTAAGTTTCTTTATGAGCAAGTAACACATGAAAATTCATTGGAAAGGAAAAACTTCTGGTTTTCCAATGGATAATCAAATGAATTTTGAATAATTCTACTCTTCATTATTGATCTGGCCCAACTGGTCATGCCAAATTTTTAACGGATTAATGTCATGTTTCATCCCTGTGTTGCCCCCTCGAATTGAAATTCATCCTTGTGTTGAGTTTTGATTGGTTTTGATTCCTCAGTTGGTCAATTTTTTAAGGTTTTAGTCCTTTTTACCGATTTTACCCCTAAATTCAGCACTTGACTATTCAAACCAATTTACCCAATTCGACCCAACTAACCGACCCAACCCAGAAGCCCATTAAAAAATCTCCAATAAATATATAACTCTACCTCCCAATATCAAAATTTTGGAAATCATTAAAAAATACAAAAAAAATAAAATTATTTTAAAAATAAAAAATCATAAAGTAAATTATTTTGTAGTTTAAAATTTTTTAAAAAGCATAATTTTTTCTGGACGCATGGAGAAGAAAGGAGCGAAAGAAGAACAAAAGTAGATAAAAAAATTTAAATTTTTAAATTTTTAAATTAAAAAAATTTAAATTATGATTTTTAATTTTTTTATTTTTTAAAAAATAATTTGTATTTTTATAATTTTAAAATTTTTCGTGTTGAGGGGAAAGGAGGAGGAGGACAAGAAGAAGAAAGAAAAAAAAAAAAAAAAAAAAAAANAAATAATTTGTATTTTTATAATTTTAAAATTTTTCGTGTTGAGGGGAAAGGAGGAGGAGGACAAGAAGAAGAAAGAAAAAAAAAAAAAAAGAAAAAAACATGCGGAGAAAAAAGGTTTAAATTTTAAAATTTTAAAATTAAAAAATAATTTGATTTATAATTTTTCAATTTTTTTTAAAAAAATTAAAAAATAATTTGTATTTTTTTTATGATTTTAAAATTTTTGATGTTGGGAGGTAGAGTTATTTGTTTATGGGTCAATCATATTTTTCATCCTTGTGTTTGCCACTTTGAACATTTTTCATCCTTGTGTTGCAAAAAGGACATTTTTCATCCTCGTGTTTATTTTTGGAAACAATTTTCATTATCCGCCGATTTTCCCACCCACAAATGCTGACGTGTCACTATTTTTTTGACACATCAGCAAAGTGGATCCCACCAAAAACGGGTCAATCATATTTTTCATCCTTTTATCGATTTGGGCATTTTTCATCTCTGTGTTACAAAACGGACATTTTTCATCCTTGTGTTTATTTTTCGGGATATTTTTTATTTTTCCCCGATTTTTCGAAAAGAAAATGCTGACGTGTCACTTTTTTAACTGACACATCAGCTAGGTAGGCCCACATTAAACCAAAAACGCCCATCCCGAATCACACCACCAGACCCGTTTTCGCTCACGGGTTTTACTCGTTTTCCAGTTAGCCAATTACTGAAACAACCCCAAAAATAATCCCAATGTGTTTGCAACATAAAGAAAAAGAAAAAAAAAAGACCCATATAACAGCCAAAACGATGACGATTTGACCACACTCATCACCACACCTTCTTCTTCCTCCCCCTCCTTGCATCCGTGAACCACCAACACCAACGCCCCCACTGACTTATTCTATTGAAGAACTTGAAGAAAGTTTTGGGCATCAAGGAACTCCAATAAACCGATTTTTTTTTAGTAGCACCTAATCACCTAAAAGGAAACACCACAAGGGTCAACGCACGCTAGCTCGTCACTCACCCAGTCCGGGTCCTTGCAGCGGCGGCGGTTGGATGTGCAGGTGACGACAGCGGCGGCAGTTGGATGTGCAGGTGACGGCAGCGTCTGGATGTGTAGGACACCATCGACGACGACGCCTTGGTCGCGATCTCGATCCGCTGCGGCAACCTCGCCCGCCTCAAGCTCCCGCGGCTGCCGCGCAGTGACCGACCATGGCGTGGATGCCTTCGCTCGCAACTGCTCGAGCCTCACCAAGCTCTCGCTCGCCTCCTGCGCTTACGATGCTGAGGGCCTCAACGCGATTCTAAGCCACTGCACGAGCCTCCAGGAGTTGACGGTCAAGCGGCTCAGGGGACTCCCCGCCACCTCCCTCCCCTCTTCGACCCTCTCAAGTCTTATTCTTCCTCCTCCTACTCCTCTTTCCCCCCTCCTCTGATCCAAATTCCGCAACCTCCGCCTCCACAAGCTCCACTCCTCCGCCCCCCGCCGATCCCCCGTCCTTGCCGTCTCCAATGCCGTCAAGGAAGAAGAAGAAGTGTGGGGGATGGGTGTGGCCAACACGGTGACGTCTTGGCTGGTTAAGGGAGTGTGTTGTTTTTTTTGTTATTTTCTTTTTCTAGGATTGGGTAATTTTTGGGGTGTTTTAGTAATTAACAAATTGAGAAAAGGGAAAAAAAACATGGGCAAAAACGGGTTGGGCGGGTGCTAATGGGTAGGGCATTCCGGGTTCTAAGTGGGGCCCATTTTGCTGATGTATCAAAAAAAGTGACACGTCAGCATTTACTTTTCGAAAAATCGGCGGATAATGAAAATTGTTCCCAAAAATAAATACGAGGATGAAAAATGTCCTTTTTGCAACACAAGGATGAAAAATATTCAAAGCAATAAATACAAAGATGAAAAATATGATTGACCCGTTTATAGTGGGATCCACTTTGCTGATGTGTCAAAAAAAGTGACACGTCAGCATTTTCGGGTGGGAAAATCGGCGGATAATGAAAATTGTTCCCAAAAATAAACACGAGGATGAAAAATGTCCTTTTTGCAATACAAGGATGAAAAATGTTCAAAGTGGCAAACACAGGGATAAAAAATATGATTGACCCGATTGTTTATAGGAGATTTTTTAATAGGGTTCCGGGTTGGGTCGGTTAGTTGGGTCGAATTCGGGTGGGTAAACTGGTTTGAACAATAAATTGCTGAATTAGGGGTAAAATCGGTAAAAATGACTAAAACCTTAAAAAATTGACCAACTGAGGGATCAAAACCAATCAAAACTCAACATAAGGATGAATTTCAATTCAAGGAGGTAACACAGGGATGAAACGTGACATTAATCCAATTTTTAACTCATTAGCCAACTCCTGGCTAGATATATTAATTTTCAATGACTCGAATATTTATATAGTACAATCTAGAGGATAATGCAGGTCATTTTTTCAGAACTTATTTGTCACCAAAAATAACTTTTGTAATGTAGAGATATTCAACTTCTATTTCGTTATTGTCTCAACATGGTATTCATTTAAACGGATATCCTTAAAACTCAACAAATTTCTTTGAGATTTTGTAGAGAATAGAGTATTTTCAATGATTATTTTTACTGCTCTAGATAGTAGAATTTGAGCTCTTCCGGAGCCTTCAATTATCTTTGCACTATCAGAGATAGTACTAATATATACTTTTTCAAATATCAAAAAAAAAAGAAAAATATTTATATTTATTAAATACGGAATGAGTAGTTCCACTATCTGCCAGGCAAATATCTGAGCCATTATTCTTGGAATCATATCGTTAAATATCCATATCTTCATAAAAATAAAACATGTATAGGATAATTATAAAATAATACTAGACTAAACATCATTATATATCATTATACTAAAATAAATACATAGAGCAAGAACTTTGAAAGAAAAAACTAAAGAAATTAACAACAAATTTATTCTTCGTTCTTAATTTGCATCTCTATCAAAACCCATCTTATCACTTGCTACTTTAGTGTAAGCAAGATAATTAGCAATATCTTGATATAGGTTACTCTAAAAACTAATATCTTGGCCTTCATCAATTTGAACAAAATTTGTATCAACATCCTTAGTGATACGACAGAAATCTTAGAATCAGCACTAGAATTCCCACAGATGATGTCGACTGGGCCCCACATGCTCTTGAGTCATTTACTCCTTAATTGACAACAAATTGGCGGGCTTCTCTTTTTGCTCTTCTCCAAACTTGTTCATGGATTCTTCTTGCAACTCTTTACTCATCAAAGATTGGACATGTTGTAAGAGTTGATTCTTGATCATCCTTGACCTAGCTCTTGTGATTAGACCTTGTGGAAGCACCATGGCGCCAGCATCACCTCCATTGATGCTTGAAGCCTGCTTAAGTGTATCACTTAGCCTTGCCCATAAGGGATGCTTGATAAAGTTCAACCTGATGCTTAGCAATACGTTACGTACGTGATTAATCATATGTCATGTCACACTGATAGCAGGCTGACTCATGATTTTTCTTATCGTGGCTATTTCTCTCATTTACGTGATTCACACGTTTTTCCTTATTTGTGCGGTGTATGCAGCTTTACTATTACTGTGACCATTACGGCCACGGTGGTTATAACGTTTTCTTTCATGCCCATACCCACAGCCACGAACACGACCACGATTGTGTTTTAAAAATATGTGTTGTCACATTCACTTTTGGGAATGGAGCAGAGCCAGTTATGCGAGATTCATGATTTTCATTAATAGCTCATTGCTTTGTTTGGCCACAAGAAGACTTGAAATTAGTTCTGAATATTTCGTGAAACCATTTTCATGATATTGTGTTGTAGGAGCACAATTGATGAATGAAAAGTGGAGAATATTTTATGAAACGCCCCGACCCGTATTTACCGTACACAGTAAACACAGGCCGGAACTGTGACAACCCAGCCCAACAAGGCCTAGCATACAGTGTATATCACAATAACTCGGGCTCAACAGCCCATAATAAAAACATCGATAATATCTCAACACGGCCCAATGGCCCGACAATAACTTATCAAAACTGGCCCAACGGCCCAACAA
>JAKUCV010005063.1:0-14914 GCA_028386065.3 Turnera subulata | reverse complement strand
TCATTGGTATATCACAAGTGTAATAGGTAGTTCACAGGTTGAATAGGAATTGGCGGCTGAATAATTGAACTTCAATTATGCAGTTACTATGCTGCATGTGAAGTGTGACCCACCTGGACCAGAGAATATCGAGTGTACCCACTTATCTTATTTCTGGTCCGTTAACTCGAGGATGAGCCCGGCTTTTCCGAAGATTCCCGGACCCGGAAAAATTCCAACTTGGTCCGTAGAATCCGCAGAAAAAATCCCGAACGTGTGACAAGGCTCGGTTTTAGAATCCAAAGCTCGATTTACCATAATTTAATTACCCAAGATTAAAAATCAACGGTAAATTACTGTAGATTAACTTAAACAGTCCCGGTAAAAATGAAATTTTTACCTGGGCTGTTACAATATATATATATATTATATACAATTAGGGCTTCGGTATCAAAGATGTGAGAGTGTGGATCAGTCTGCGAATTTGTGGGTATTGGCTTAACTAGGGTTTGCTCTTTATTTAAATTTCCCAATTAGGAAAAAAGACCAAAACAGAGTGGAGGACAAAGACGATGAGTGTCCCCTTTTGTTTTCTCTTTTGCCAATAAAAGAATATATTAGAACCACGTCAACTGGCTCAGGTGGTTTGTGGGATTGAGGGCGCGGGTTTGGGATTGATCCCTGGACTCGCCGTTTGGTTGAGCAAAAAAAGAGGGCGGGGTCAGGATCGGTGGGATTGAATCTCACGAACCCGGGATAGAAGCTTTCAAACCCGCATTTTCATCCCACCCACAAAGTGCAGGATAGAAAACCCAGGATCGAGATTGAAAATTTCGAACGAGCGTGTCCTTGCCTAAATTCCAATAATTCGAAAAATACCCCCGCCTATATAAAATCCTTTTTTTTTTTCAAGCCTCTCTAAGGGGTGAGCAAAACGTCGTGTTTGGTATATACCGTACCGATTGCTTGATATACGAATTTTCCGACAACCCATTAATTCTGACCGAAGCCGTGCCGGATTCTGCATTATACCGATCAGTACCATACCTGTCAATACTGATGTCGCTTCGGCTGGTAAGTAATACCCACCGATGACCCAACACCACAAGTTCACGCCCAGTTCTCCATTTTCACCAAGAGAGTGAAGAGAAAAAATTAGCAAGAGGACGAAAGGGAAGAACTTGGTTTCTTCATTATAGAATCCAATTTTTTAAATCAACTGGTTCTGATTCATTTTTTTCCCAATACCATTTCAAACCTAATCGCTTAAAAAAATCACGGAAAATCATCATTCCCATCCCTTATAAAAACCCAAAAAACTAAAAAAACATACCCAGTAAAAGCCCCAAAAACACAAAAGATAAACCCAATAGCCTACCACGATTTATGTTCACCACAATAACAACAATTCAACAAGAATGGGAGGAGATGGAGGAGACGCAAAAAGGACTAAAGGAAGAGACGAAGGCGGCGTGAGGGCCGGGAAAGGAGAAGGTAGATGGGAAAAAAGAAAGAGAGAAAAAAGGGAGGGAGGGTGGAATTAGGACTTAGAGTTTTGTGAGATGAGATTAGAGATAAGGGAGGAGGGGAGTGTGGGCGGCAGAGGAGGAGTTCCGATTGCCATCTAGAGTGGATCCTTCTTTACTCACCATGAGCAGTTTCATATAGCTTTGGATCAGAGGCCGGGAGCTCTAAAGCTATATGAAACTGCTCATGGTGAGTAAAGAAGGATCCACTCTAGGTGGCAATCAGAACTCAAACCCCTTTTGCAATTTCATAAAGCTATGGAGACCGTAGCATCATGATAGAAGAAGAAGAAGAGAGTAATAGGACTATTGTCCTAAAGAATTTCAGAGAAGAGAGAGAGATCTAGAGAGACATGATGTATAAAACACACAGGTTTTCTATTGATAGGAGTTCTGATGCCCTCCAATGTTTACAAGGCTCCCTTATATAGACAGGAGCATTTAGAAAAAGACGAAAAAGGATGATGGATGATGATGACTCATCATTCCATTTACAACATACTTTAATAATTCAACATAAAAGACAAATAAAAGTGGGTGATGACTCATCCTCCCACTTATTACAGCACACTCTTTACATTTTAATAATACAACACACTTTAATAAGCGGAGGAGATGTCGCTTAAGGGTATAAGCGGTATCTCGCGTTGAGTTTAGACACCTGGTGGAGTATACCAGAAGCTTATCATGGTAGGACCCACGGATAAGATGGAATTTCGAGGACGAAATTTTTTTAAGGTGGGTAGACTATAACTGCCCGGGTAAAAATTTGGATTTTTACCGGGACTGTTGAAGTCTTTTTACAGTGATTTACCGAATGAATTAATCTAGGGTAATTAATTCAAGGTAAATCGAGCGTCGTTTTTCGTAACCGAGTCTTTTCACGCGCTTGAGATTTTTCCGTGGATTTTACGGACCAAAGTTGGTATTTTTCGGGTCCCGGAATCTTCAGAAAAATCACACCGGAAAATAACCAAGGGGGTATTAGTTATTTTTTTGTCCAGACCGGACTCGCTCCATAATACAGACAAGCTGCATTATTGAACGTCACAGGTTGTACAGTTTATTTTTCATCTTTATAAATCAAAAGCAAGAGAGGAGAAGGGAAGGAAGAGAAGAAAAGAGGAAGAAAGGAGAAAAAAAAAAAGAGAGGAAAAGAAAAAAAAAAGAGGAAGAAAAGAAAAGAAATAAAAAAAAGAAGAGAAAAAAAAAGAAATAGAAATCGAAAAAAATGAAAAAAAAGAGAGGGAAAATAGAAAAAAAAAAAGAGGAAGAAGAAAATAAAAGGAAGGAAAAAAAGAAGAAAAAAAATAATACTGAAAATGAAAAAAAAAAGAGAAGAAAAATAGAAAAAAATAGAGAAAAGAAAAAGAGAAAAATGGAAGGGAAAAAAAAACCAACCACTGTTCACCGTCACCCCTGCTACTGTTCACCCGTAGCGTCTCCGCGCTGCTTCTCGACTCACCGATGCCACCATCGTCGTCGCCGCGCCATCGCGACCTCGACGCCGTCGCTCGCGTGCTCTTCCGCCTGCCGACGCACCGCCAGCTGCCGTTGACCCGTCGTGCAACCCGCGTATCTCCCTCTCCGCGCCGCTGACGACGACACCGGCGTTGCAACACCAGTTTTCCACCACCGGAGGGGTCGCCTCAGCCTCGCCGACCCCGCGCCAGCTTCTCCCTCGCGCTCGTCGCTCCTGTCGCGCCGCTGTCGCTGCAACCCGCAGGTGAGACCCGGGTTTTTCAAAGATCTGTTTCATGAAGACGGGTCGCACAGTTTCTAGGCTTGGGTTCCTTTGATCTGGGCTCGGGTGTGGGCTGGCTGTGCTGCTGGGCTCTGCACGAGCCTAGGCCGGCACTGCGCAGGGTTTGGGCCGGCACTGCTAATGGCCCAGCCCAGTTAAAAAAAATAATAATAAGAAAATAATAAAATATATATGTGTATTTAATTTCTTTGAATTTATATTTTTAGGAAAAAAATATATTTTGGGAAAATATGATAAGTTTTGGTGTGTTGGTATGTATATATATATATATATATACTTTGATAATTATATTTTGTTTTGAAAAAAAATTATTATTATGTTTATTTGGAAAAAGAAAGATATATTTCTATTTATTAATGTTGGAAATAAAATCAGTTTTGGAATGTATATATATATATATATGCAGAAAGTATTTTTTTTTGGAAGTATATAAAATTATGTTGATATATAATTGTATTGGGAAGTATTTTATCTTTAAATGGAAGTACCTATTTATTAAATTGTTTTTATTTTCAGAATAAGCTTTTATGAATATATATATAATCTGGAAAATAATATTTATAGCATATGATTGTATATAGTTTTAACAAATAATAATAATTGGTAATTATATTATGGTAAATAGTTTTTTTTAAATTAAAATATCTTGGAAAATTATATATATGTTATTTTTTCCAGAAAATTAAGGTGATTATATTTTGGGAAAAGTATAATTAATTTATGAAAATATTTTTAAAAGAGTTTTAATTAAAGTATGGTACCGAAATTATATTCGGATATACGTACGGTATAATATTTTCGGTAAAAAAATAATAATATAGGATATGAACCGGGATGGGTTATTTCGCAATTTTGGCATCATAGTATACCGATTATGTGCATTTATGTGAGCATGTTGTTTTGTTGTATAGGTTTGGATATCGGGCAGTTTCCCGAGGAGCCGGCTTCGGACCGGTCATTGTTTTCAGAGTTGAGTAATCGGCTAAGGTGAGGATGGATTTCCTTCAATATGTGCCTATATTACTCGGTTGTTGTGTTTGATGATTATTGCACTGTTGATTGTTGCATTTGCTGTGGTATGATTTGGGATGTTTATCCCAGTGTCTTGATTGTTTTTGGAATGTTTATCCCCGTACGTTGAGTTTTGGATGTTTATCTCGGTGTCATTGGTTTAAAGAATAATGGATTAAATAATAATTTTGTGATAAGGATGTCGATCCTTGGTTTTGGATAGGGATGTCTATCCCGGTGTTTTGGTTAGGGATGTTGATCCCTGTGATTTGGTTTTGAATGATGATAATATAATTGTCACGTGGTAAGTAGTGGTACGACTCGATGGTTTAAGACTGTTTTGTGGTGGCCATGACCTGGGTTACTTGTGATAGACATGTCTATACTTGGGATGTCTATCCCGTGATTATATTTGGGATGTCTATCCCTGGGTTCTTATTTTTGGGATGTCGATCCCTGGGTTCTCTTGGATTTGGTCTGGCACCCGAAATATGTTGATAACCAGGTCTGACCCCTAGCTTATCCGTGACGGGGCCCGAAAAGATAAAATTGGAAATTGGATTTTGTTTAAGTCTTTTTGGTCTTGGACCAGTTTTGGGTCGAGTCTTATGGTTTGGTGTATTTTGGCTGTTATGTTTGATTTCGACCTTGAGTAATTTTAGTGTTGCATATTGATTGTCTATCCTTCGTCGGTGAGCGCTTCGAACTCACCCCTCACCTGCGGGCTTTCATCCCGTAGGTTGAGTTATTTGTGGTTCAGGTTTGATGCATACCAGACAGGCTGCGGCGTTATCCCTTGGGCAGGACGCGGATCCATAGTTTGCATCAGTGTCGCATACAGTGTCTTCGTGAGTTATTAAGTCTTTCGCGGTGCTTCTTATTGTTATTGTTGGGCCTTGGGCCGGTTGTGATAATTATTGATGTTTATATTTTGGGCTGTTGAGCCAGAGTTACTGTTGTATACACTGTATGTTGGGCTTTGTTTGGTTGGGTCATTACAGTTCTGGAACGTGTTTACTGTGTACGGTAAATACGGGTCGGGGCGTTTCAAACTACACCGGTGTGAACTGCACAATCGACATAGGAAAGTCTTCAAGAAAAAATTTTCTACTCAGGCAATCGACAGCTTCGTGTTCCACTCTGCATTTCATTTGGTATGCATAAACCGAACTGAGCGTAGGTTGGTAACTAAGGATGGAATTTCATTTGGTATCGCATCTATGGCCGCGAAGCTGTCAGATTGGAAATCCACATCAAGGAAACCTGAAGACGATGCAAAATTGAGGGGTTGTTGGGTTTTACAGTACCCGTTGTTTACCGTTTTGGCCAATTTGGGTCCCTGACTTTCTGTTTGGACGGTCACGTACCCCGTCTTTTAGTGGGCAGGCCATTCATAGTCCCTCGGTCAGGCACCTGCCGACGTGGAGAGCTGCCCAATTTTGGGCTCTCTGAGCCGCGCCGAAACGACGTCGTTTCGAGTTGAGACTACACCGTTTTGATGACGTGGGCTGACACCTTGGATTAGTGGGCCCCACATCACGCCGGCCCCTGGTATAATGCCAAACCGACCCGAAATCCGCCCAGTTACCCAAAAACCCGCCTGGTATTACAGTACCAAACCTGCTATGTTTTTGAATTGAAAATCTGCTTTTTATTAATAATAATAATAATAATAATAAATAATAATAATAATAATAATAATAATAACAAATATAACTGAATTAGTTAGTTATTTTCCCAAAAATTTTACTTCCCTTTCTTTCTTTTTCTTATTTGATATATATTAGTATTATCACCTAAATACTAATAAATATATTAAATTCGGTTAATTATGGTTTCTGCTGATTTTTATTTTTGGGGATTTTTAACTCGTGAAGTATGTTAGGAGGAGGACAAAGCTATAGCTTCGTCTTCTACCTCAAACTCTACAGGAGCCGCCGCCATACCCATGTCGCCTGCTGGAGTAGACCACCGCCGACGTTGGACGGGGCCGCCGCGGCCAGATCAGGCACAGGGGCGACTGAAGCCACCACACCCAGCGAGCGTCACCAGGAAGCGAACTAAAACGAACCCAGCAACGCCATGCCGCCCACCACGATCGACGATGATGAACGGCAGGGTCGCGAGAGCACGAAGCAAACAGGACAACGACGCCGCCTAAACATCGTTGACTGTAGCCTTCAGCGTAGCCCAGACATCACGCCGCCATAGCGCCAAGGTGTTCGTCCAAACCACCACCACCACGATGTTAATCGCACAACCCCACCACCACCACCACCACCAAGCCAAACCCAACACCCACCACAAACAACCCCATCCAAAGCCAACACCACCACCGCCAAGCCAAACCCAGCACCACCACCACAACCAACCCCACCCAAGGCCACTGTTGTGAATCCGACAAACCCCAACCACCACCCGAACCCGGAGCAGTTCAGAGTGGATTCGTGGAGAGCTTGGAAGTGGCTAGGGACCGGAGATTGCAGGTGGCAGAAATGGTTGGATTTGTAAAAGAATTGATTGGTTATATTTAATTGAAAAGGAGAGATTGGTTTGAACTGCGTAGGTTGAAGAATTGATTGGATTTGTATTTAATTGAATTTTGTTTTTGAGTTTTTTAGGGATTGATAATGGAGGGGAAGATGAGGGAGGAGGAGGATGCTGCTGCGAGCGAAGGGACGGAGAAGGAAAGAGGAGGAGCTGCAGGAGAAGATTTTAATAAAAAATTTATTCCAATCCAATTAGTTTCAAAAAAATTGTCCAGATTGGGTCGGGTTGTGAGCAAGTTCCGGGGATGCGGGGCGGGTTTCGGGTCAGTATGGTACTGTGCCAGGGTCGGGCTGGATGTGGGGCTCACTAATCCATCGTGTCAGACCACGTCATCGAAACGGTGTAGTCTCAATTCGAAACGACGTCGTTTCGGCGCGGTTCAAAGAGCCCAAAATTAGGCAGCCCGCCACGTCAGCAGGTGCCTGACCGAGGGACTATGACTGGCCTGCCCACTTAAAGTCGGGGTACCTGACCGGCCAGACAGAAAGTCAGGGACCTAAATTGGCCAAAACGTTAAACAACAGGTACTGTAAAACCCAAAAACCCCAAAATTAAGACCAAATAGAATGGCCCTTGCTTCTGCACAATCTACGAAAAGTTGAGACGGAAGTCAATCTAAAATTAACCCAAAGAAATTAGCTGAAAACTAAAAGTTTTTTTTCTCAAAATGATTTATTGAAGATTATAAATTAACACTCCTAAAAAAAATTAAGCAGGGTATCAACAAATCATATATAATTCATTTTTCTAATTGGGATATGAATAGTACACCAAATTAATAATAAAAAAAGAAAGCTAGGTTAAAAAATGAAGAAATAGAAATGAAAAAATTAATATAATTTTTTTAAACTATAGACAATTTAAAAAATTTTTAATTATAAGAATTAAATCAACATTAACCTTTTAAAAAATCATATCTTATAAAAACATAACATAAATAATTATATCGTATATAATATTATTTTACTACATACTTATTTCTCCATCTTTAATTTTTTGGCTTTACCTCCATTATATGGAGTTTATATTCATTTTTCTAATTTTTTTGAAAAAACATGATATATTTTTTTAAAATTTTATAATAATTTTTAATTTTTTTGTTTCTTCCTCTTTTAATATTAGTTTAAGTTTTAAAAAGAATTATAAGGATAGCTTTTCTATTTAATTTATTAGATATTTTCATCTTTTATATAGACTTATTTTTTGTATATATCATATTATATTTAATTATCTTTTTTATGACACATATTTAATTTTAAATTTTATATTAATTTCTATTTCTTTTCCTTTTCCTTTTTTTATATAGAGATCTTCTCTATTTTTATTATTAATTTGGTGTACAATTCTTATCCTAATTAGAAAAATAAATTGTATATGAATATTGATACCCTGCTAAATTTTTTTTAAGAGTGTTAATTTATAATCTTCAATAAATCATGTTGAGAATAAAAAAACTTTTAGTTTTCAGCTAATTTCTCCGGGTTAATTTTAGATTAACATCCGTCTCAACTTTCCGTGAATTGTGCAGAAACAAAGACTGAAACGCCCCGACCCGTATTTACCGTATGCAGTAAACACGTGCCGGAACTGTAACGACCCAACCAAACCAAGCCCAGCATACAGTATATACAATAGGAAACCGGCTTAATAGCCCAAAATATAAACATTAGAAAATTGGCTCATTGGCCCAACATGAAACCGTCATCAAAACTCGGTAACATCAATAATAAGACAACCAGCCCAATGGCCAACAATGGCAATGAATAGCACAGCGGAAGACTTAATAACTCACAAAGACACTGTGTGCGACACTGATGCAAACTATGGATCCGAGTCCTGTTAAAGGGATAACGCCGCAGCCTGTCTGGAATGCATCGAACCTGTACCACAAATAACTCAACCTACGGGATGAAAGCCCGCAGGTGAGGGGTGAGTCCGAAGTGCTCACCGATGAAGGATAAACAGAGATATGCAGGCAACCATAATACTTCAAAGAAGGTAATACAGACAATAGTCACAACCATACCAAAGACAATACCGAACAAGACAGACCAAACTCAAAGACTCGACCAAACATACCAAGGACTTAATTATTATTCCAATTCTATCTTTCTGGCCCGTCACGGATAAGCTAAGGTCGCACCAGGCTTTCAACCTGTTTATGGTGCCAGAACAAAAGAACCCGGGATCAACATCCCAATATCAAATCTCAGGGATCAACATCCTAATAACAATCTCAGGACAGTCTCAGGGATCAACATCCCAATCACAATCTCAGGGATCAACATCCCAATCAAACCGGCATCAACATGTCCATCAAAAGTAACCCAGATCATGGCCACCACAAAACAGTCTCAAACCATCCGGTCGAACTTCTACTTATCACGTGACAATAAAATCATCATCACAAATCGATTTCCAATTTCCATTTCCTTTTCCCCAATTATCCATTTCATAATTTATTCCAAATATCCAATCACAACACAGTCCACCGACAACAATCACAGTATCCATAACAGTCAAACAATTATCCAACTTCCTATTAACTTAAGTTATACCACAGACTGATCGGTCAACAGTTTCATAGCATCAATTACTCACAAACCAACGTCAATCACAACACAGTATCCAATAAACCAATAACAGTCAACACAACAATTCAATCAAGCAGAACAATAACAAAGAATCACACACAGAACCGGCATCAACAAATCCGTATCATCAAATATCCAACAATAATATATATATCATCTCAATTTCCAATATTCATTTTCCTCAAGTTATTCAACTTATCATTTCCATAGGTTAATCCACAGACTAAACCATCAACATTTCATAACACCAATTATTCACAATTAACAGTTCAGTGATTACTCACAGTACCCACAATCTAACATCACAAACCAGCATCATCAACAACAACATCCATGGCAAACAAACAACAATCGATAAACATCTCAGCAGTTCATTCAAATAACAAATCAAACACAGTATTACGGGCACATATCAAGGGTTATTCATCCTCACCTTGGCCGATTACTCAACTCCGGAGACAATGACCGGTCTGAAACCGGCTCCTCGGGAAACTGCCTGATATCCAAAACCTATACAACAAAACAATATACTCACATAAATGCACATAATCGGTATACTATGATGCCAAAACTGCGAAATAAACCCATCCAGGTTCATATCTTTTATTATCATCTTTTACCGAAAATATTATACCGTACGTATGTCCGAATATAATTTCGGTACCATACTTTAATTAAAACTCTTCTCAAAATATTACATTAAATAATTATACTTTTCCAAGATATTAATTACCATAGTTTTCTAGAAATTATAACATATATATAGTTTCCAAAATATTTTTCATGAAAATAATCATTTCCTATATCATATACTCTTTCCCAAAAATTATTTCCTTAAAATAATTATATAACATATATTTCTTTCTATCATAAAATAATCTCTCCAAATGGTAACGTAAATATATATTTTCCAAAATATATTCACAAGAGCTACTTACCGTAATATAATTTTCAAGGAAAAATATTTATACGTATATTATTTTTAGAAACATATCCATAGTGTATATACTAAAGCTATAATAATTTTTTTTATATAAATAAGAGATATAAACCATGTCACAATTACCTTATTTTCTTAGAAATAATAATGTGTCAAAATAATTATTCAACTTAAAATCATATAGCATTTATTTCCTTTCCAGAAAATATAATCATATAATTAATTTTTCTAGAAAATATATTTTCATCATTATTTCTCTTTTTTTTTTACGGACTGGGCCCAAGGGTTAAGCCCAAATCCAAACCCCAAGGCCCAACTGGTTCAGCCCATGCCCAGGCCAACCCAGCCCGCGACCCAAATCAACCCTCAAGCCAACTCGCGGGTCAACCCGACCCAACCGATCACACCCGACTCAAACCACGGCATAACCGGGTCGTCCTCAGCTCGTGCTCAACTCGGTGAGCTGCAGGGCGACAGTGCGTCTGGAAGGAGGCGACACGGAAAGGAGACGTCGCGGGGTGGTACTGGCGGCGTGCGACGGCGGCGAGGGAAGGCCGGCAGCTGCAGCTCGTGGAGGCTGCGTCGGCAGATCTGCTGGTGAGAAAGGAGGCGCGATCTGCAGCAGCGGTCGGCGAGAAAGGCAGCAGCGTCGCGAGGAGGAGGACGGGCGGCGCGGTGACTTCGCTTCACCTGCTGGTCGTGGAGGGGAGAGCGGCGTCGCTGGCAATGAGGAAGGCGGTGCGTGGCGCGGTGGTAGCAGGACGGCTGCATGCTGCGTCGGTCGTCTCTTCCTGGCGGCGGTGATTGCAAGGGCGGCGACAAGCAGCAACGGTGTGCAGGCGGCCGGCAGTCGCGGCTGCAGGTGGTGGAGGACTCGGGCGGTTGGTGAGTGTGTTTGTTTTCTTTTATTTTACTCTTTTTTTTTGTTGTTGTTTTTTTTTTTTGAAGAAGCTAGGCAAGGAATGGCAGGGTGGAGATGAAGGTGATGGTGCTTTGCAGGGAGAGGAAGAGGCAGGTTGCGGGAAAAAGTTTACTGAGTTTGAAGAAGAATAAACGTTGATGGAGAAGATGGGTTAATCAAGCAGAAAAAAAAGGCGTCACGGGCAACACAAGCCTTTCACAGGCTCAACAGGAGGAGGTCGTCACGAGCATCACAGGTAGGCGTCTGCTAAGCCCATTCATGCAGGTAAGCCGTGTCCGGACCGGACCAGAAAACAACTGATACCCCCTTGGTTATTTTCCGGTGTGATTTTTCGAAGATTCTGGGACCCGAAAAATACCAACTTGGTCCGTAAAATCCACGGAAAAATCTCGAGCGCGGGAAAACCCTCGGTTACAAAAAACGACGCTCGATTTACCTTTAATTAATTACCCAAGATTAATTCATTCGGTAAATCACGGTAAAAAGACTTTTAGAGTCCAAAATTTTTACCCGGGTTGTTACAAGGACCATTCTATTTGGTCTCAATTTCGCATCCTCTTCAGGTTTTCTTGATGTGGTTCTCTAATCTGACAGCTTTGCGGCCATACATGCGATTAATATTGCACAAGCACTACTAGGGATTCTGCAAATAGAAATTTCATCCTTAGTTACCAACCTACGCTCAGGTTTATGCATATCAAATGAAATGCAGAGTGGAACACGAAGCTGTTTAGTATGCCAAAACTTGCCTAAGTAGAAACTTTTTTCTTCAAGACTTTCCTATGTCGATTGTGTAGTTCGCACTCAATGATGTAATCTACTGATTTTACGTTTTATTTCTTGTCCGTTCTTTTAAGGTTAAACCTGACTTTCTTTAAGATTGCCAAAAATAGCGACTCTGGTCCGTAAAATCCGGAGAAAAATCTAAAACGTAAGGCAAGGCTCGGTTTTGGAATCCGATGCATAATTTACCTTGAGATAATTGCCCAAGATTATTTTTATTCGGTAAATTACTGTACAAAGCCTTTTACAGTCCCGGTAAATATATAAAATTTACCCGGACTGTTACAGAAAATCTACCATTCTAATAAATATTAGTGTTGATTTATGTGCAAAAAATGTTAATGGTGATCTTGTAATTATTTGTAATTATAGTAATATTTTTTGTTTTAAGGTTTCTTCCACATTCAAGGTGTTGCTTTAAATACCTCGTAATCAAATTATGGTTTTGTGGATGGATAAGAAAATTCTAATACAACAAGAAGTCTTTTTTTAAAATTTAAATGTTCTAGATAAATAGAACTTTATTGGAAGGTTTTTTAACGGACATCAGACGGGTAAAACTACAAAAAAAAAATTTATAATTTCTACAAGTTAGGAGATTAAAACATAAATATTATTTAATTTTTTAAAGATATTAAAATTATTTTCTTAAGTTTTAAATATAAAAAGATAATGCCTAAGTAATCCAATAATGTATTGTCACCTAAAGTTTGTAAGCTTACACTTAAAATATGGGGTTGCACGGAAGTAATCACCAATATTTTTTCCAGTCTTATTCTGCAATAAATTATTGAAAGATTGTGTGCATCTATATTATATTTGGTACGCAAAGCCATAACCGGCTAGATATATAAAACTTGTTATATAAAACTCTCCTATCTATTTGGAAATGTTAATACAAAAGCATCTTATTTCGTAGAATAAAACAAGACTCTTTATTTTCNTAATACAAAAGCATCTTATTTCGTAGAATAAAACAAGACTCTTTATTTTCAATTAATTGGAACATCATATAGAGTCATAGACTCCCCTTCTGGGTTTGCAGGCATACTGTTCTAGTTTCGTTTATTGCTCTCCACGTAGGCTTTGATGATGACGAATCACCCACTCTAAAACTTTACCAAATTAAGACAAAAAAAAAGCACCAAAGGGATATTCTTCTTTGCGGATAAAGGTTTCCTATAATCACGTTTGTTTCGACACTTTTCCCCATGTCACACACACACAGTTTTAACATACATTAGCTTTGTCGGATAATCAAGGACTCGAGCAATCCCACTCCTCGTCTGAAGTGACAAGGAGTATAGAATTACCACCCAGTAACAAATATCTTTATGCACTAGTTCTCAAAAAAAAAAATATATATATACCTTTATGCACCGTGCAATTTACTTTTATTGCATATCCGTGATCGACGGCGATACATAGTAGCTAGAGAGGAGATCCCTCCATTGAAGTAAGTAACAAACCCTGGTTTTATATATTCATATTTCATGCGCTTACACACATTTATTTCACGGGTGGAAGTCTTAAAATATATTTTTGGTAGTAATTAATTGATATTTTGCCTTTATCCACCTTACTACTTGTTGTGATCCTCGTTTGCTGCTTCCCTGCAGGAGCATGTATGCGATCCAAGCAAATCCAGGGTTGGTAATTGTTCGGGAGGAAGAAGAACCAATTGGTGGTGTTGGCGAACTGTACCACTGCCTTCCTCTATTTGCTTGGTGTTGAGGCCGTCCCTTACTGCTTCTCTTATTCCTGCAATCTGTAAGTAATTACTAAAGTTATTCTTCTGATCCAGTTAAATATTATTAACTTGTTGTGTGGATATATATATATATATATATACAAATATATACCAGGATCAGGAGTCAAGAACATGTCTAAAATTATATAATATTCCAACCTTACCCCAGTTTTCAAGAGCTCATTATTCTCCCTCAGATTTCTTTCCTGTTGAGAGCACAAGACAAGCTTTAGCAAAATATATCTAAATCCCCCCAAATCAAACCACATTAGCAACCACACACACCAGCATCCAACAATTATTTTCAAACAACAAATAATTTATCTTGGCATCCCTGTGTGTTGTACATATATTGAACTAGTGTCTTCAAGCACCAACAATACCACTCCAACCACTAATCCAACTATTTTTTTTTTTTAATGAAATTTTACTACTGCAAATCTATATATTCGGATACTAAGAGGGCCCTGGCCCCTTTACCCCTTGGATCCGCTCCTGCTCCCAAAGTAGTATCAGTTACCAACTTTATCTTAGATTTTATTATATCAAGAGTAATTGTATCATTTCAACTTATGCATATTTATTTCTTAAATAATACACCATAAATAAAAAAAAATAATAATAAGTCCTACATGGTAAGGTAAAAGTAAAACCTTAGGAGTCAAATGGAAAAATAAATAAATCCTAATAAGTAAAAGAAGAGATATTTTATTAACATAAAAAATAGATTCACAACTAGTACTACAAGGAGAGTCCCCATAATAAAATTTTCCAAACTAACAATTTGCTCGTAATTTTGTAAATAAGATGGTGAATATTTAATGAAAGTTAATGCTCTTATCGAGTCGCCGGTAGGGATATTCCTGTCTGGAAAACAGGGATATATGATTGGTACAAATTTAGATTCTAGACGTGCATGATTGGTACAAAAAAATTCTAGGGCCTATGTTTACGAAGTGAATACTTAAAGAGTACTGAAAACTCTAAATAAATAAATAGAAGATATAGTTCCCATTTCTATTGCTATGCACTTGTATGAGAATCACTCTTCAAAAATTAAATGCATCTATTCTTTCATCATCCAAGAGTAAGAA
>JAKUCV010005062.1:4636-30500 GCA_028386065.3 Turnera subulata | reverse complement strand
AGGCTGAGATGGAACGAGGACAGGAACCACAAGGTGTTGTGGATGAGAATCCTGTTCCTGTAACACATGGACCGCGTAGGTCGGATAGGATCCGGTATGAACCTGAGAAATATGGATTTCTCATAACTCATACTGGAGACGTGATGTTCATAGGTAAGGATGAGCCCACTTCCTATCAGCAGGCTGTTACGGGTCTTGACTCTAAGAACTGGCTAGAAGCCATAAATTCGGGAATAGAATCCATGTATCAAATCAAGGTATGGACCTTGGTTGATCTACCTAAAGGGGTAAAACCTATAAGGTGCAAATGGGTCTTCGAGAAAGACCTACATGGATGGTAATTTGATTACCTTTAAATGGCAAATTGGTTGCGAAGGGTTTCAAAGAAGTTCATGGTATTTACTATGATGAAACCTTCTCACCGATTGCCATGGTTGAATCCATCCGGATTCAATTGGCTATAGCTGGATGCCATGACTATGAGATATGGTATGCAAGTTGCAAATGTCCATTTGTGGACTAAAGCAAGCTTCTAGGAGTTGGAATCTTCGTTTTAATGATGTAATCAAAGAGTTTGGTTTCATAAAAAATGAAGATGAACCATGTGTTTACAAGAAGGTTAGTGGGAGCACAGTAGTTTTCTTGTTGTTATATGTTGACGACATTCTGCTAATTGGGAATGATATTCCGACACTACAGTCTGTTAAGGCTTGGTTAGGAAAGAACTTCTCAATGAAGGACTTAGGAGAAGCTGCCTATGTGTTGGGCATAAAGATCTATAGAGATAGATCCAAAAGGCTTCTCGGGCTAAGTCAGAGTACATACATTGACAAGATGCTAAAGGGGTTTAGCATGCAAGATTCCAAGAAGGATTTCTTGCACTTGTCACATGGCATATCTCTCTCAAGGAAACGTTGTCCTGTACATCTAAGGAGAGAGCGAATGAGTTAGATCCCTTAAGCTACGGCAATAGGATCTATCATGTATGCCATGCTATGTACTAGACTGGATGTCACTTATGCTTTGAGTGTCACAAGCAGATGCCAATCTGATCCCGGTGAAAGTCACTGGACAGCGGTTATATATCCTTGAGTACTTGAGAAGCACTAAGGATGCATTCCTGATTTACGGAGGCATTGATGGGCTTGTTGTAAAGTGTTACAAAGATGCCAGTTTCCAAACTGACAGGGATGATTTTAGATCGCAATTAGGATATATGTTTCGTCTTGGAGGTGGTACTGTGAGCTGGAAGAGTTCCAAGCAAGAACAGCCACCGACTCTACAACTAAGGCTATGTATAGTTCCTTCTGGGAACAATATAGCAGATCTTTTGATTGAGTCTCTCACGCAGCAAAAGCATGATGGTCATGCTAGATCCGCATGTATGAGATATATGGATGATTGGCTTTAGTGCAAGTGGGAGATTGTTAGTAATATGCCCAAAAGCCAATCATGGATGATTATTTGTAGTCGTGTATATGCATTAAGGTTATTCCAATAAGTATCGTTTATGAGATAAATGCTTGCACATACTTATAACCCTAGTATATATATATATATTTGATATGTATATTCTTAAATGTCCCTAGTCGGTTATTAGTACGGATGGGTTGTAATAATAAGTTAAGACTAGCGTATGTTGAGAATTGCATATGTGATATGAATTCTACATACGGGTACAAGTTGGAGAACTTGTGGACTGGACCGACCCACATAAGAACCCTACATGGAACGTTATATGTATGTCATTAGTGGTTCTTATAGATGTATTGTCCTTTGACCTGAGATCGTCAAGGTACTCCATGTCTCGGTCTAATCTTGATAATGTGACGAAAGGACGATGACATGTTCCGAGGCATAGAGAATCAGTAATGATCTTGTCGTTCGGGTAGCAATGATGTGTTGCTAGACGCCGCTCTTTGCTTATAATTGTAAAATGAGAATTTTACAATTATTGCCGGATGTTACAAGTGCCTACAGGGTCACACACATAGAACCGTTGATTCGAGCAGGTGGTTGAACCGTGGTTGGACCGTGGTTAAACCGTGGTTGGACCATGGTTGAACCAGGGGCCGGTTTTGGGATCAACAATTCTGCGAATTATTATCCAGACAAGCTGATGTGGAGATGTTGGGGCTGATTGGGTTTAGTGGGAGACAATAGTGGGATTTATCATCTCTATTGGTCCACCACTATGGCCATTATTGCATTGCTTTTTGCATTGTGGTGTGAGTGGCTTGGCATTGTGATTAGATCACATTTCATCCCCTCACTCACGTTTTGGTAGCCTCCTTGGTCTGCTCCTTGAGTTTTTCAGACCTCTATACACACATCACCATCTCTTCTTCTTTGTGAAAGAAAGGAAGAGCCAAAAACACCACACACACCCCCGGTTTTGTTGCTAGCACATCAGCCCGGGGAGCTCGAGGTTTGTTTCGTGGGACGATTCCAAACCGTCACGGTTCGTGTGGATACCGTAGAGGAGCAGGTCTTCTTCTTGCTCTAACTGATTCGTTCCAGCCTTCGTCTTGGTCTAAATAATTCGTCCTAGCAGTTGGGTGAAAGACCTCAACCGAACAAGGTACGAAATTTTTGTTATACGGTTTATATGCTTCACATGTGGTTCTTGGTTTAGTTTCCTAGCTTCCGCTGCATGTCTAGCTCATTATGAGTGTCGTAATAGCTTCTAGGAAACTTACAGGTAGTGAGTACCTTTCCCTCTTCATTATCCAAGTCTGAATCAATTCCCTTAACTATTTTACCATTCTTTACTTTCCCCTGCAATTTTCCTACATTACACCAGCTTCCCTTCGGAAAACTCCTTGCTACAGCTGCTCTAAAGAGAGCCCAAAGATTTTGTGGATTCTATTCTACTTGTGATGAAAAGTACAACCACAATCCCAGGTGTCAAGCTCTACCCCAATTTCTTTTTTCTGTAGATGATGGCGATCCACTGGCCTCATTAGAACCGGAGCCACTAGTTTCCTTCTCTATTGCGGTTCTTAGTGCTTTTGGGCTAAAGGAAATACATGATCAATTTGATCCTTCTTATTATATAGTGGCGGGCAACTGTTCTATTAGTGTCAATGGTTATCCTATATATGCATTACTCGACGAGGCTAATACCTCTCAATTTGTGCACACTCACATGGTAAACTTGTTGCACCTCATTGCTGAACGACCTCTTAATTTCGTAGTCATAGTTGTTGGAGGAGGGGAATGGATGTCTTATATCGACACTATGCAACAGGTCTTCATTTCTATTAGCTGGCTTTTATTAACAATTCAAGAATTAGAATTGGATTTGGGAGTGTATTGGTTGTCTACTCTTGCTCATGTCTTTGGATATGCTACGTCTCAATGTCAATTCATGCATCTTGGTGCAAATATGGCATGGACAAGGGAGGTTCTTTTATTCCAACAGGTGGCATTTAATAGTTTTGGTGAACTCTATGCCAAAGAATCTAGTATTATTTGTTATTGGTTGGAGCCAGCGTCCTATATTGTGCAAGAAGTTCTTTTTCTACTTATGATTATGCTACCATGGGATGGATACGATTCTTGTAACTTCTCTCAAGTTGCTGGTAAACTAATTCTTTTAGACATCCTTTGTGCACTTGTTTTTTCCATTGAGTCAGGCTATGTTAAGGGATACTCCAGAGGTGCTTATTTGGGAGCTCACAAGCTCAATCATCATGAGGTGTTAATCTCTCTAATGGCAGTGGCAGCAAGATCAATATCACTTGACAATGTTTGCCTATAAACTTAGTACGAATATCATTTTTCAAGTAGGCAAATGTGTTTTTCTTCCACTCTTCTTACAAGTGTTCAGTTCATTTCCAATGCCACAACAAGTTAAGAAGCCGTTTCTTTGATCTGTCTCCGAAGCTTCAATGTGTGGGAGAAGTTGCTTATAAGCTCAAGCTTCTTGGAGTGCCTCACATCTATTCAATGTTGATTTACATCTCTAGGCACATTGCTACCCAGTTTAGTGTAATCACCTTTTGCTGCGTTTTTCAATTTGTTGATCTTTTGCAGCTCCATCTGCATGAGGTGTTAATCCCTCTCACTTCTCATTTTCAATGCTTCCACAAGCACTTGTTGATACAGCTGACAAGTACCAAACCAAGGTTTGTATATTGGGACAGTCTTCCGTTACAGGCCGCCCCTTCGGCCACCAAGGAGCAACATGGGCAGCGACGGCACAATTTACTTACCTTGAACCTTGCGGACAAGGTTCATTTTCGGGATGGGAGTAATGTTATGAACACGGGCTTGGATATTAAAAGTGCTAGTGGAATTGCGGTTTACAAAGCCCAAAGTGAAGAATAGACCATTGAAACTTCTAATTCTGAAGCCCAAGCTGCAGCAGCACGAGACTTTTAGGAGGAGTAATAAGGCGAGGCATACTTCTAGAAAGTTGTAAGATTATATCATGGAATAGCCCAGTATAGTTAGCAAACATGGGAAGGACAACTATATAAATAGGAGCAAAGCAAACGTAGGGGTTATGGATTTGGTTATAGAAGATTCTCAACCCTCTCATCTCCCTTCTTACTGTTATTTCCTTCTAGTATTTTCTTTTAGTTATCAATCCTGTAGTCTACTCTTTTCCAGAATTGAAACAAGGAATACTTCATTTGGATTTATCATTATCTTATTGATTTAGCTTCATTCCAGTAAACCATAATCTATTAAATTAATTTTACAACCGCTTCATTCCAGTAAACCATAATCTATTAAATTAATTTTACAACGGTGATGTAAATTATTACGGTAGTAATATTAGACATTGGTAGTAGGGCGTAAGCAAGCTGAGTCGAGCATCAGACATTGGTAGTAGGGGTGTAAGCAAGCTGAGTCGAGCAGACTATTGGCAAACTCGACTCGAACTCGTTAAGAAAAAATTAGGCTCGAGCTCAATCGAGTTTTGATATGCAAGCTTGAGCTCGAACTTGTTAACAAAAAACCATGTTCGAGCTTGGCTCGATTAGGCTCGATTACCTGTTTACCCATGTGCCAATCCTTCCTCCCCAATTCACACTAAGCCTCCATGGATTCACAGCAACACAATTCCAAATTCCCCAATCCACACTAAGCCTCCACGGATTCATAGCAAAACAATTCCAAATTCCAAAGAGACACTAAAATTGACATACCAAAGAAAACACAAGACTAAGACAAGGCTACTTTTGTGCCCTCGTTGTCTCTTTCACTGACGGCTCCGTCACTATCTTTCACACCAGTGGTTCGGACTGTATTCACCGGCATCGAACGATAGTTATTAAGTTGGTTGTTGAAGAACTGGGATAAGGATAGATAGACAGATCTGCAAGGATATGGGGAGGAGTATGGGTTGCAGGGGGTAATCGTTGACGGCGGCGGGTTGGATGCGGAGGTGTTGTCGGCGTGGGGGGCGAAGGAGGGCTAAAGTTGTGCGAAAGAGAGCAGTTTTCTTTTTTCTTTTTTTTCGTCCAAAGGGCAGAACATCAGTTTTAGGATTTAGTTTACTTAAATTTAGATCATTTAGCTTAATAAGAGAGTAAATGAAATTGAGCTTAGAGAAAAGATTGAAGAGTCCAAATTATAAGTAGGCCTAAGTATTATATCAACAAAAAAGTAGGCCTAACTGAATAATAAATGACTCAGATGTTTATATATGAAAAAAAAGTCTTTATAAAAACACTAAAGCTCGTTAAGGCTCGCGAGCCTAACGAGTTACTCCCTCTGTCCCTTTTTTATTGTCGTTTAAGGAATCAATACGATTATTAAGAAATGCATTTAATAGCTATAAATTTAAGAATCTTATACTAGATTAATACTTAATTACCCCTTATTTAGGAAAGGATTAGACCCAATAATAAATCTGGCTTCATGAGAATAAAGGATAAAATAGAAAAAAGATCATTTAATGCTCACAAAATATACCAATGCGACACTATTTTTGGGACAAATCTAACTTGTTAAAACGTCAATAAAAAAGGGACAGAGGAAGTAACTTATTACAAGCTCGAGTTTGAACTCGTTAAAATCAAGCCGAGTTCGAGTAGTCATCGAGCCGATCTCGAGTAGCTCACGAGTAGCTCAGTTGGTTTACACCTCCTAATTAATAGTATTATATAAGCCACAGCTTTGCATACAATACAAGAATCCGTTTCCACCACTATCTCATCATAGGGCAATTGCCGCGCTACCAACAAGGCGGCTCTAATTACAAGGTCTTATAACAGGAGAGGCTGGAGCGAATAATGATACTCTCGGCTTTTTTTTTATGAGATTGAAAGTAATTAACCGAGTCGAATCTACAGGCCTATGCGTAGGTTGAGAGTATTACAGTCCACTCTTGGTAAGTTCTACACTTTTATACATGTAGTCTCCATATCTTTTAGACATCACAAGGGCATGCTTCTAATATCAAAAAAGATGCCGCATAAGCAATAGCGTAATCACCTACTTAGAAAAGTCCTCTACCACAATATTGACAATGACACCAACAAGGCATCTCTCTAGCTACAAGAGCTTCTAACAAAAGAGGGTCCGAGACTGCTACACAACTAAGAAGACCCCAAAAGCCTCCCACACCGCACATTATTTTCCCCAAGAGGAGCAGCATTGTCCCCGACATATACACAAAAGAAAACCTTTCTGTTGCTGTTATTAGCAACGAAAGCAAGAAACAAGCAAACAATCTCCATCCCATTGTTTTGGCGTGTAGACGCATACATTACCTAGTAAATCAAAATGTAAACTGAATAAAAAAACAGAAGCTGGAAAGAAAGAGGGAGATGAACACGTCTTACGTACGAATATAAAGTTCACTAACCTTTAGCCGCTCCGTCTAATTAATATGGGACTACTAGCCAGTAATTCACACCACAAAGTAATTAATGATATGTTACCGGCAAGAAAAATTCACGTCACAGAGCACGTGGACCAAATATTAGCAAAAATTCACATCACAAATATTAGCAAACATTAGAACTAAAAGGTGGTACGTGGACCAAGATCGCGTCCAAGATTCTGGATGATGATGATCTGAAATATTGAAGATAAACCATACAGGTAACTAAGAAAAAATTGCATACCCTAATTAAGAACACAATGAAGGCTTGTAATTGGAATCATATAAAACCCGGGACTACCATTCCAATATGCCTAAGTGGAAGGCGCTGTAATTTAACATTTCGTGTTAAAAATGGTTTTGAAACTCTTTCAATTTTTTTTTTTGTATCGGAAAGACCAAATAATATGTCATGCACATGCTCTGTGTTCTTGTTCCTAATAACATTTTACACAATCAACCGAAAAAAACATTTTACACTATATAGTTAAATAAATCCAATCCGATGAAGATATTGGTAAATAAAGGAGGAAGAGGTTCATAACCCAAAAAAAATTAAAAAAAAAAAGGAAAAAGGAGAAGGGAGAGAGGAAAGCAAAATAATATGGCATGCTTATGCTCTGTGTTCTTATTGCTAATAACATGTTACACTATCCACACAAAAAAAAAACATTTTACACTATATAATTAAATAAATCCGATAAGGGAGAGAGAGGTTCATGACAAAAATAATAATAATTATAATAATAATAGAGAAAAAGAAGAAGGGAGAAAGGAAAGCAAAAGCAGGGCCGTTGCTTCCCGTGAGTTTTTTACCCAATGAAGAAATGCCACGTTGCACAAGGATCTCATACTTGGGCGCGCAGGAGAATCTTGGGTACCGGAATCTTGCGAATTTCTGTTATTTTCCCGCCAAATCTAACTAATTCCTGCAACACAGATAACTGCTCGTCAATCCAAGAAACGAAGCAGCATCATCCCCTTTATAACCATCACCCCACACCCATCTCTTCACCAGAAAAATATTCTTCACCTTCATCAAACAAATCCACACTTCCTCTGTTTTGCTAGTGCCACCATGAAGATAACAGTGAACCAAGACGCCCGCCTCTTCACGGTGGAGGTAGAGCTCCGCCCCAACCAGAACCAAACCATCCACACCACCCTCACCTCCACTCCCGCCGTCGTCACCCAGTGGCTCCATGAAACCCTCGCCTTGCACGCCAATGAGCCCCGCGACCAGCTCGTGGTCGGCCTCAACATCTACCCCCAACCTTTCGACGATCCCAAGCCACCCAATTCCAAGACAACCCCCTCCCCCTCCCCCTCCTCCTCCTCCTCCTCGTCGGTGAGCTGGTTCCTGGCGTGCTTCAAGCCCCAAGACGCCGACGCGCAGCAGGAACCCGAGGAGCCGGAGCCGGAACTTCTTGCCCTCTGCATCGACGACCGCTGCTTGATGGTTCTTGCAAAGGAACTCCCGGGGTCTCTGACCACCTTTCTTGAAGACGACCAAGTCACCTTCGTTGGCTGCTGGGATTACCATGTGGAAATGCACATCAAGAGGGAACATCCGGTGCTGAAATACGTCAACAGGATTGTCAATTTGCGTGCCAGCGCGGCGGTGAAGTTGGCCGGCCTCCATCTGGGGGTGTCAAGGAATGAGCTGATCCAGAAGATTTTGGGGGTTGAAGGGTTCAAGGAAGACAACTCGCCCATGCTTCTTACTGATGAAGGCCATATTGCTTATGCTTCTGCTGATGTTGCTGTGAGTTACTTCATGGCAAAGGAGCTGGAAGCCTGGAGCTATAACCGTTCACCTCCACCAGCTTGATCTCAAGATGATTCTCTTTAATTCGTTGATTGCTCTTAGAGCAGGATGTGATCAGTTTCTTCTTTAATTGGTGGGTTTCTTAGATTGCTTTTAGAACAGGTTGAGTTTCTTGCTTCTTTCTTTAATTGGTGGGTTTCTTTGATTGCTTAATTAGCGACTTAATTGGTACGTTTCGCCTGTGAACTCTGGTAAGGCATGCAGTGGTTTCCTATCGACCATTTCTTTGTATTCTTCATTCTGGTAATTCCTCTCTGTCCTGTAGTAGTAATGGCAGTCATGAGTATCATGTAATCTTTTCATCTGCCTATCTTGATCAATGAGTAACAATGATTAGATCCCATTAACGCATTTTGGCTGCCGTTCTGATAAGTGATCACCTTTGTGCCAAGCCTGGTTAATTTCATTTTCTTTTGTTAATTTGCGTGGCTGACACAGATTAATTAGATATATTTCAGGTTTTTAGCACATCTTTAATATCTAGGTATTAGCTCCGTTCCAGATTTCTTTTTCTTTGTGATAATGATCTGTCTCGAGTACCCAACTTCTGTAGGTTGAAAATTGGCTCAAAATGTGATCTAATTAATTGACAATAATCATTGATTCAAAGTTCACAAATGGAAGGGCCTGGCTATTTAACTAGCATATTGTTTTGGTATTAAAAATAACACAGACACAGATTTTTGCATTTGAAGGATGAAAGAAGACTGTAGTGTAGAGCAGATAAATAGTACAACTGTATGTCCAGCAAGATAGCATCCCTGCATATGTATTTTAGTTATGGGTAGGTGTAAATTATAAACCCAGAAAGATGAATGGCGACACTTTTGTTTGTTGGAGTTCAAGACTTTTTCTTGCTCATAATTAGTGGACAGCACCTCGCTTACTCAAAATATATGATTTTTTGAAGTCCATTTTCCACATGAATGCACCTTCATCTGACCTTTTAGGACTATCCGTGGCGATCATCACGATTGAAAGGGACTTACCAGCGAAGGCAATTTCGATAGAATTTTAAACACGCCAATCACCAAACTAATTAATGGGTCTATCTATACTCACTAAGGCATTTTGCATGCAAGAATCTGATGCTCAAAATAGGTAGGTGAAACGTTAAATTGCAACACTGCTGCATTGTATTCAATGCTTGGAGGCTATTCTGAACTGGGTCATCCCCGGTTTCTGCCTCACGATCAAAATGTAACAAATGTTCACACGCTTTGCTCTTTGTTTCTGTGTCAAAAGTATTTTGACTCTGACTAGTATTACAAAGGTTTCTCTGAGAAGCAATTGGATCTGATTACTACAAACATCATCAATCAGACAATCACCACAAAGATTCCGCCAAGCAACAACCTAAAAGATGATGAATAGTCCATGTACGATGACATATGCAGTCCCACTAACATTTTCAGTAACTAATCACTATCCCTACCTCCAAAAAAAAATTGTGTGGAAGTGTTGGTGGGGCTGCCAGTATCAACTCATAGAGTGCACTATCCCTAAATCACCCTATAGAAGGCAATCATCTAGCTCAGGTAGAACCCAGTGAAGACTACACGGAGTTCAACACAGAAAGAAATGGCAGGGATTTACTGAATGGCAGTCATGGGTATCATGTAATATTTTCATCTGCCCAATTCTTGAATCTTGATCAATGATGAGAAATAATGATTAGATCCATTAATGCAATTTCGCTGCTGTTTTGCCAAGTGATCACCTTTGTGCAAGCCTGGTTATTTTCATTTCTTCGTAAATTTGCGTGGCCGCACTGATTAGATATATTTCAAGTTTTTTAGCACATCTTTAATCATGTCTAGGTAGCTCCATCCCAGGTTTCATTTTCTTCTTGATAATAATCTGACTTGAGTACCCAACTTCTATAGGTTGAGAATTGGCTTAATTAATTAATTGACAATAATCATTGATTCAAAGTCCTTGGCTATTTAACTAGCATGATGTTTTGGTATTGGTACTTGCACAGAAAATTTCGTCCATTTTGGTCGTTAAACCGTCCTAAAAAAATAGAAGAAGGTTATAGCTATAAACTAAAACTATAACCTTCTAATTTTAGTGAAGAAGAAACGATGGACCAAAATTTTTCACCGTGAACTATAGCTATGACTCCTCTCCTCCCCTTCTTCACTATAGCTATAAACTAAACCCACCACGAAATTCCTGTACAAGGACCAAAATTCCACTTGATCTCTGATAGACGATGATTCAATTAGACAAAGAAAAGCTACAAGGTGGGTTTATCCTGTTTACAGTATATACAGCTTGAACAGTAATGAGAAGCAAACCTACTGAAGTGTTGATGAGACAAAAGGCATAAAACTCCAAGGTAGGTTTATTTACAGGCATAACTAAGTGTCTGTTTACAACATTAGTATATACAGCTCGAATCACTAATCAGTAATGAAGTCAATCTACTGAACTGTGGATGATACAAAGGCATATGTACCAGGAACTTTGGGAGTTGCTGTTAATGATTAAAAATGGATTGAGGTGAAAAGATTCTGTGTCCGCAATTTCATCTCAGGCTAGTGATCTCGATGTACAGGACCCCAATTTGTCCGTAGCCTATACTCCCAAATGTCAAAATTTGAAACCAACAGTTTCTGCAAAATCTAACCATCACGCTCATGTAATCCTAAATTTGTGGGAGTCAACAACAATGATTGGGCAGTGTGCACAGTGAAGCACATATCTTCATGAATAATGGGCTCTTAACTTCCGCATAAACTTTAGAGTCTCCGTGTAGGATGGATCGTTTCGGTTGACGGGCTTGCATGAATTTATATGATCTGTTGACTCCAATACCTGTTTCAAGATTTTGCAACGAAGTAAGAGGGCCGAGAAGAAATCCAAGGAATTAAGAATTTGATAATTGTTATCTTCAACAACTAAAAAACTTTAGTCTCAAAATTCAAAGATAAGTAAATAAGTAAGACCCAATAACAACTCGTTTGAGGATGGAAACATCTTGTTTGAACGTGGTCGTAGCTGAATGAACCCAAGCCCACATACCATTCCTCAACAGAAAATGAAAAGGAACTAAGGCGTGCACATAGATTATCTCATTATCCCATCCCACTAATCCATTAACGGATGGATAATGTCGAGAAATGAAAATCATTTTAACTCAACTCCACTTACAACAAGTTCGCCGAACCCAGGGTATGCTGACTCAATTGGTACAATTTCCATCCTGAAGGCCCATCCTCCATAACCTTCAACTATCGGAGTTACCTTAGTCTGCAATGCAGCATGAACTATTGATCAGAGACAGACAAAATAAGTATATGCATGCATGAGAGAGAGATATCTCCTGATCTCAAGTCTACAGAATTTCTAGCAGATACCGCTGTAAGTTTTCAATCATATATGCATTACCTCACAGAAACTGAGAACATCGACCAGTCCTTTCTTGTGAAGTTGGCGAATGAAATCATTCAGCTGTACTAGTCTCGGAGAACCACTTCGCAGCTCCCCTATCTTTGAAATAGGAGAAAAAGCCAGATGCTATAGGCATAACTAAATACACAAATAATTTAACCAAGAATATAAAACTCCAACCAACAGTTACTGAATTTTAAAACTCACAGTTGGAGCAGGCCGCAGCACAAGACCCATTCGCCAGGGCATGTCGGCAAGCTTGCTGCCAAAGTGTGGACAGCTATAAAACACCTAAAAGATAAATACAAGATAAGACAACTGACAAATTGACTGTACAATTGAAGAACGAAAGAAATTGCAAATAAAGAATTGCATTTTCAATTAATGTTCACTAATCAAGAGAAGCTCACAATTCCAACAGTGTTGTTCACAAGGTTGCCAATATTTTCTTCCTTTGCTTTGTGAAGCATCTGCTTAACAACCAGGCCTCCCATGCTGCAACCAAAAACAACCATTACTTTAGAAGCAGGATACTCCACAAAGCAAAAGTCAAGAGCCACAACCATGCGGAGCTCACAAGTAAACTTCAAAATGATGTTTCCTATCAAAGACATACGACACTTGACAATCTCAGAAAATTCATATCTTTCAGAATCCAGATAACATTGCACACTTTATGCTTTGACCAAAAAAAAAAGAAGAAGATTCTACTTCCCCATCTTCTTATTATTGTTTATCATCTAAATTGATTCCCTTGACATAAAGCCTGCTGTGGTGCCATACTTGGGACTCGAAATTAATCTGTTTTACACGTGGTAAAGATGCTTTCTCTGCGGATGTCCACCTCTGAGCAAATTATTTACAATGAATTTTTTTATTCCTTCAATAAGCAAATTGGTTAAAATCCATATGCAAGACAAGCAACATCAGAAAACAAAATTGCAACAAATACCAAGAGTTGAGAAAATGGTGTAAAAAATGAAAAGGCAATCAAGAATGATTAATTTACCTATGAGTGACAAACACAACAGGTCGACCCCCAATGCCTGCATTAACAAGCTTCTCTAACAGCTTGGAGCTGACTTCCTATACATTTTAACAGTGAAACGATTAATGCTGGAACAGCAAAAAGGAATGATATACAGTAAAAGACAAAGCAATTGTCAGAACCATGAAAAAGAAAAAGAGATGAAAAGGGACAGAAACAATGGAGAAAAAGCAAAGAAAAAGAAATTGAATGAGGTAAACGTTTGAACTATTTACAAATTTACAGTGAAACTATTATATGTGGTTCGAGGAAACTGCTATTGGTTTTGGCTGTGATACTACTATCATTACGAGATAAAAATTAGATCCAACCTTCAACTAAGCTAGATTGAACAGGATTTAATTTTCCTAAATACTGGAATTTTCACTGCCGAGCATTTGTAAAGTCGTTATGTCATATCAAAATGGCCATTGAGCATGCAAAATACAATGGTTTAAGTCCCAGAGCAGCTCTTTGAAGCTATAATTTTCCCAAAACCTGAAGTTTGTACCATATCATTTACAATCCTATTCATGGAATGTGCTGTATCATTTACAATCCTATTCATGGAACCATTTGCAAATTCACTCTTAACAAGAATTTTGGGGTGGCCTGTAGCCAGACTTTAAAATTGAAAAGTTTAGTCTAATCAAAGATATCAAACCAGATGTTGGTCCTGCTAAATTGAAAAAGGAAATTGTAGAAACCTGAAGGGGTAAGGTAGCTCCAGACCATTGTGTAAGATTTGTCTGCAAAAAACATCCAAAGAAGAATGCCGAATGAAAATTAGAGCAGAATAGAAATAAATGATGTCGTTTCGATAAAGAGGCCTGAAAGAAGTATCAGCAAACTAAAAGCCTTTAGAGCATACCTTGTATTTGACAGAAAACATACGGGCTTCAGGGAAGTCAACTGAAAGCCATTCACCAGGCCAGAATGTTCCAAGCTTCCCCGCTTCCTCATCTATCTTTTCCACCAAGCCAGACTTGGTTGAGAGTTTGTCATCAGCTATACGCCATGTCTTATAAGGCCCACCACGCAAACCATGCACAAAGACAATGTCTAGCTGCGGAACTTTCAAATCAGAATCCTGTGATGATTCACCGGATGAACTAGACATGCTTCCAACATTTGACGTTTCAATTGCACTTGAATCATCACTCACAACAAAGTCAGTGTCAGCAAAGGAAAACGTATCTGTTTGAGCTGTCTTGCTATCTGTCTTTCCACATAGCTTCCAGTGGGGCAGCTCAGGGTTAATTAAGAATAACATGTCATCATATCGACTACAGGTACTACTTGTCTTTGTATTTCCACTCTCCTCAACATTAGCTGACTCTTTGCCAGCATGGTGATTACAAACTACATTTAGAAGTGTTGACCTAGCATAACTTTGTATTTTCAGATCATTACAACCCGGGATCTTTCTGTTGGCACAATTCTCAAGCCATTTACACAAAATTCTATCTGCCACAATGACTTTCTGAAATTTTGGAAGGACTGAAAGGACGTTTAACAGCCTAGCTGCATGCTTCCTAATGTGAGCGGTAGGTGGAACTCGAACACTTGATTTATCATTAGTGTCTGGATTAGATGATTCACCGGTAGCATTTGATACCTGCTCTTGTGCCTCAGATGCTCTAGACGCATCATAAGCTTCCATTGCAGCCAGTTTCTCATAATCATCGCATAACAGAAAGCGCCTCAGCAGGCACAATATCCCAGATTCAGCAATTCTCTCTTGACATAAAGGGTCCTCAGAACAAAGTTCTGTCAGCGCTTTGATTCCCTTAAGAGTTGCCACAGCAGAATCTGCCACATTAAACTTGGGCATAGTGTCTTTCCTTAAGTTTTTAAATGGTCCCACAAAAGGCTCCAGAGACAGGAGATCCACCATTGGGAATGTTTCAATTGAATTAGTAGTCGTTCCCACCTGTTTCCACGCTAGATTTACAACAGCAACTGCCAATTGATTTGCAGCCTGTGTGGCCAAAGCAATGTTGGACTGGCCAATTTGAGTCTGCGAAAGTTAGTGAGATTCATGAACACTTGATGGGGAATTAGGCTGATAAATACACTGTACACTCAGCAAATATATATACACTAATGCAAGGGAAAAAGCACTTGGCATTACCTTTGCTTTACCATTAACTTGTGAGCCTCCCATAGCAAATGAAGCCTTGCTGGAACCCAGAACATCATTTAGTATAATAGCTAACCATCCCTGGGATATTGGTATAGAAGATGGTCCATGATCATCAAGAATGCATGAAAGAATTTTTATAGCTGAAGAACGTATGGTCTCAGAGGAATCTTTGCCAGATACCCAAGTAAGCAGAATTCCAGACCATTTTTGACTTTCTTCAAGTGATAGATGCGTTTCCTTGGTAGAAAGTAATGCTAAAACCTTTGCTAATGCTTCTTGAACCTGCTTATGTTTTGTGGTCCTCTTAACTGTATCTCTCATCTGCTCAAGACCCTTATCCAGCACGATCTTCTTAGCCCTAGTGCTTCTCTCAACACAAGGCAAAAATGCAGATAAAGCTACCTGAGCCAAACCAATGTCCTCAAGTTTACCTGCCTGAGAAATAGTAGCCAGAAGACTGGAACTCCAATCAGCAATAGTATCATCTAATGGTAGGTTATGATCTTCCAATAGCAACCGCGCTACCAAGCTCCCATGCCATTTTACAGATCTCTCTGGTGCCATTAGAGCAGTCATGACAGCACGCCCATCTTGATCAAGTTCTTGAATATGAGATCTATTGACCTCAGATGCCATAGCCCAGTTGGCTAATGCCCAAGCAGCAAAAGGGACAGCCACATGTTGACAATGGAGATCATCCCAGAGTCCAGGAACAACAGCCGAAGATACATGTTTCTGAGCTACCAGATTGTCATGCTTATGTAACAAGGCCAGGGTTTTAGGAGCAGATGACTCCACATGACTAGAATCAGGAGTGCCCAAATCTGCCAGATCACTGGTCCTCGCAAGCCCCAAAACAGTAGTACCTTCGAGGATTTTGATTCCAATACCCTTCATCCCCTTTCCACCATCTTCATCATCTTCACTGTCACTTGGTCCATCCATATGCATCCCACCATCCTCAATGACCTCAATGGCAGAAAGAATGTCCTGCATGTCTGCATTTCCTGGCAAGGATGGCTTAAAAGAAACCTTATCTAAACTATCGCAGTTGGATGTGACAATGTCCATGATGGCAGCCACAAGCATGCTCCTACCTTTCAAAGAATCAGAAAGATCGAATGAACTACGTCTCGATTGCTGCTCCCAAAGAAATACAATTATATCAATGGTAAAAACAGACCCCTCAAATCATGTCAGATAGCCTCATTGGTGGCCAAATGAAATGCTAAAAATGCAAACGATGCTACAAATGCGACTTCAGAAACATTATAAACCAACTAAAAGAATTTGATCAACGCAACGACGGCAAACTTCAATTTTCCAATAAAAATTTCACAGATGATGACAAACAGTAACCACAATATGACAAAAAGAAAACCAAGCAGAGGACTCACCTTCTTCTTTGGTTGACACGAAAATATAAACCGCAACAAATTAGGCACAGCATGAGGCCTTGCAAGCACATCCTTACACACAACAGGATCAGCAATCAAGTAGGCCAGAGCTCTAGCCGCCTCCGCCTGGGTCCCGCTACCGTCCGCTCGGCGTGACGCCACAGTCTCCAGCAACCAATCCACCACCTTCCCGCCGCCGGCGCCGACCAGCGCCACCCTTCGAGCGGCATTCGCCGCCGAAATGTCCGCCAGGAACGCGGCCACCCGGAGCTCGAAGCCCACCCTGACCTCGTGGTTCGCGGAGGAGAAAACCGACCTAAGCGACTGCCACAGCACGGACGCCGCGACGCCGGTTTGCCTCACGTGGTTGGAGACTCTCCGGAACGACTCGTTTGATTTAGCGACCGCCTGCTCAACGGCGTCGTAGAGAGGACTGTAGCCGTTTCTGTTATTATTATTATTACTCTCATCATTCTGATTATTCCTACTCCAAGGGTTAGGGTTAGTCTCGGTAGACATGACCGCGACGGAGGCGAGGACGGCAGAGAGGAGAGTGGCGGAGACGGCCACCGCGGAATAACGAGACAGAGAGGAGGAGGAGGAGGAGGAGGGGGAAGCTGCGGTGGCTGTGAGGGGGTGCTCATGGCGGATGGGCGGCGGTGGCTGGGGATTTTTCAAATTGGTTGGGGGCTCGATTGGACTTTTAGAAGAAGAAGAGGAGAAAGAGCGAGGGAGAGGCAAGCGAAGGTATCGGCGGGGCCGAAAGCGGAGACGGAGCATGATTTTTTTTTTCTTTTCTTTTGGTTGTTTTGTTTTGTTTTTTTGCTTTACCAAGAGAAGAAAGAAAGAAAATGAGGATGGAATTGGAATGGGAAATTTTTCTTGTTCTTCCTTCTTCTCTTGGGTGTGAATTAAGGGAAAAAGACAAAAGTTTTCTTGCAGCGGAGGAGAAAATGGCGGGAGGCGGTAAAAGGGGTCCTGCGTGCGTGTTAATATATAGGCATGGATCATTGAAAGGGAGTTTATGCAAAGGAGAAGATGCGAACCGTTTCTAAAAGATTCTAATCCGGGTTAAAAGGGCTTGGATTACATTGGACTGGATTTGGATCCAAATCATTAAACGAAGAAATGGGCCAATATAAAGCCCAATAGAGGCGGATGAATTTTCTTGGTTCGCCGATTTGTCGGTGGCTGGGTTCTATTTCTTTTGATCCAAGGTTGGTTGCTTCGTTCTCCGGCTCTGCGCGCGATGTAGAGGCCCAATCAATTTGTCCACCAAGAACTGCTGGTTTTGCTACGTGTTGGGTGGGCGTTTTTCATTACCATCACTTCCTTTCCTTTTGCAAATTATTAGTTCTTGCTATTTTATGTTATGTTAGATTTTTATTTTTTTTTATAATCTTGCCACATCTTTCCACCTAGTTTTTAGAATTCTTATGTATCAAAAATGTTCCTTTTGTTATAAATAGAGTGTTTTAATTGGAAGATTTGATGAAGATAGTGAGGAAGATGAGAGGAAAATGGAAGAAGGAAGGGAAGAGCCGAGCTGTGTTTTTCTCGTGTTCACCATTTTCTTTATTTCTTCATTCAATATATATAGCAAAATACAGAGTGAGGGGTAGGTATAATAGTCTCACAATTACATCCACATCAAACACGTTTTATAACACTCCCCTTTGGATGTCATTGTGTGTTGGGTAGAATACGCTTTGGAGAAACTGCCTCATTAAAAACCTTATCAAGAAAAACCCTGTGGGATAAAAACTTGGTGAAGGAAAAAAAAGTGCAGTGCGTATTCTACTCCCCCTCATTTTTTCCTCTCTTGATGTCGTTGCATGCCGATAATCCTCTTGTCAACTTATGGTGATGTGTGCCTTGTCTGATCACTTATGATACATCATTACTCTAACTGGGCAGTGTAGGTAGCATTATCTTCATAATTTGGTATAATTTGGTTGTTGGAGCATCTATCTTGCCCTCTTGCTTTTTGTAGTCACAATGATGCAACAATTTCATGTGTAAAGTTATGGCAGATGTCCGGCTGTGCCTTTTGTGGATCAAGTGGGGGATCGGCATCTGCAAGAAACAACTCTTCTTTCTTCGGGCTTACAGGATTATCATGACACCACATCTTTTATACCCCGAAGATAAGAGCAAATTCATATCTTGCCAATAGGCTTAAGTCAAAAGCTTCAGGCTTTATTTTCTTAGCAATACATATTGTACTTCAACAGGGTACTCTAGGACCAATCTAATAGCACGGTATTTGGAAGCTTCTTCGGAAGTTCCAATCATAAATAAGTTTATCCATACTCAAAATGATTTAAATTATGTAAAAATCAATTCAGTTCTATTTTGTAATTTTCCGGGAATTAGTTGCTTCAAGCAACTTGGATCCTTCAGGGATCTTCATGTATATATCATGACTTATGGATCCATAATAATAGGCTGTAATAGCATTCATTAGATGCTTTTCATATACTGTCAGACTTACCAAATAATTGCATCCACCACAGGGGAGCATATCTCCTCATAATGAATATTTGGTCGTTTGGGTAAAAACTTTGTGCCACAAACCGTGCTTTATATCTCATTATTTATTTCTTTCCGCACAAATACCCTATCATGATCAATTGAATTTTACACCTTCTGGTGTATGGACTACAGGCCCGGAAAATTTTTGCTTCACAAGCGAGTCCAATACAGCCTTAATTACATTTCTCTATTTTGGCCAATCACTCTGTACCTACATTCGTCAATGTAGGTTCATGATCCTCATTTTTATAATATTTAGCGCTATATAAATATTCCAAGTATTCCGTCGACGGTTATTTTACGTCGGTTCCATCTTATTCCTGACGCTGTATAATTAACTGAGATCTCATCATACTGATTTATATCAGGTACCTTCTAGAACTTTATCAACTGTGTCAGGAAAACCTCTTCTTGAGGACCTTTAATTTGAACCTCTACTGGAGGTCTTATTTTCTCACTAGGGCCATCTTATCTCTTTGCTCCTTTCTCTATCGAGAATTTTGTTTTCTTTTGAAACCGAGTATATTCTATAGATTCATTTGCATACTTACATTGTTCTTCAGGAACATCAATCTAAATAGAAGCATTTGCAGCTGGTATATGGTCACACTTAATTTAAATGTGTCTGGCAATTGCATATCAATTTTCCTGCAAATGAATCATCTTTTGAACTTCAGGTTCATACTAATTTATTCGAGGATAAAAAACTAGATATTGATAAATCATTTCAATAATCTCTTGATCCAGCTGCTTATTACCTCCCCCTGATGTTGGGTAAAACTTCAAATTAATAAGCAAATCTTACAATAAATGAATCTCCAATCTCCTATCATAGGTTTCAATTACTCTTGTAACTTATGGAGATTCATACCCAACGTAGATTTCCAATCTTCTTTAAGAGACCATTTCACAACCCTGTGGTGGAGCATAATATACTAAATAACCGATGGTCCGAAGATGGGAATACTAAGCATGTGACCATTAATCAATTAAATGGGGGGATCTTATAACATCATGTTGACTTGATGCACTCAAGTGTTGCTTCATATAAAATATCATTTTCTCAAACAGTAATATTCCATCAATAGTCCTGCAATTAATTGTCAATGTTCCCCCAGATCTGTTTGGGTTTATTTCCAATGATATACATTATCCATTGAAGAAATATACCAACATTATCTAGACATATAGTCTAGTAACATAAGTAGGGACATATACCTGCAAGTGGCTTAATTATTAAATTAGTGCGCATAATGCCAACTTGCGTTACACAATAGACCATCTAGTCGATGCATCGTAAAAATTACCTAGATGGTTAACACCGCGGATTTATCAGTTTGCGTTTATGTCCCTGAACTATTCTCAAACTTGCTGGTGATACTAGGCCATTCTCATCTTAGGAAGGCCGTATAATAACTTTCGCAGCAAACAAACTCATAGAAATTCATTGATTGTAAAACTTCTGGTTTTTCAATGAATGATCTAAAAAAATTTCGTGCATCATTATTGACCCGGGATGGCCCAACCGGTCATGCCAAACAATAAGTCCATGTACCAACTTAAAGTTGGTGCCAGCTTCATGCTGGATAACTTAGAAAAATTATTCACCAGCTTCTGGCTGGTGCATACTAGCTATAAATTATATATCTATCAATCAACTTCTAGTTGGTCTCAGCTTCAGGCTGTATAAACTTGTGTATTTAAACACTTAAAATTGCTATCTTCAGGCTAGAGCATTTCAGCTTCTGGCTGGATATGTTAAGTTTCAATTACTCAACTGCTAGCTTCAGGCTAGCTATATATGTGCCAATTTTAGGCTTATTTCTGCCACTCATGTCGAAAAAGATCAGAATTATTGGACAATAATTAAAGTAGTGGCAAACTTTTCCAAAAGCAAAACCTCGAAGATAGAAAAACTTTGGAGTTTACTGACAAATAATGCAAAGTTTTAATTACCAAAAATCTTCTGGATCTTTTCGGAGACAGAAAAAAAAAGGTCCACATTTGAAAAACTGACACCTAGCGGTCTAATCTCAGACTATAAGAAGGGGAGGCAGTTGAGACAGGAAGATGCAGAAAACTCAGAAAACTCAACAAGATAAGAAAAATGCCTTCCCCAGCTACTGTTTTCTTTGTTGAGGGTGCCTCTCTAGGAAGAAGAAATAGCTTAGCTTATAGCATGGTGAATGAGCAGCAAGAGGAATTACCGAATGATCTGGCGAGAATTCCTCGTTTAGTGTTTGTCGATGAACTATATTCATCTAGGTTCTTTGTAACTCCTATGGAAGAAACATTCTTCCTAGAGGACCAAAGCAATCTAAGGGCTTCCTTTTATGGCTCGGCTAACTCTATTTTGTTTTTCATATCTAATGGACTGCAGGATTTTCAGCTAGAGCCTTCATGTCAAATTTTAAATCAAAGCAGTGATTATCAGGTTTCCATGATGGCTCGGAGCGTCCCAAGGGTGACTGGGTTACCGCCTACATGGCCTAAGGTACGACTTTTACAGTGGAATTACAGGGGTATAGCAAGAAGGTCTCAAGACTTTGTGCGTACCTTAAGGGATCTGAAGAATCAGTACAAGCCTAACATGGTACTGATTACTGAGACTTTATAGCAAGCAGGAGAGAATCATGGTGTGATTCCACTTCGTTTTCCTCCAACGAATCGGTTTGAGATACCTGGAGAAAAGAACATGGGTGGTATGTGGTTCTCCTAGAACGACAATGTTAGGGTCAACATTAATGGTGAGGCTCAGAGTTTCAGGGTTAATGTTGAACCCAACAGATAGATTACTGTTTAAACATATGTATGAGAACCATTCTTCTTTGAATGTTCCCCAGTTATGTATTCGTTTATGCAATAATAATATGCATGTTTGCTTTGAGCCTTTTCTATTTATTATCTCATTTACGCCCACAGGCACAAATAATTATACTGTTTTATTCGCTTCATGGAATAGATCAGAATCAATTTAATGGGATCCATAACAATTTCTTTAATTGCTGTAAACAAAAAAATTTTATACTATTCAGAAGTTTATGCTCTTCAGGAGCGTAAGCCTGTGATCTTCTGGATCATAGTTAAACTTGTGTTCTTCACAATTTATGTATGCAACAGTATTCACATACAGTTGTCTTCTCCCCCTTAAATGCTGTTGCATTTTGGGTAGGTGAAATATTGCTCTTAAATTTTCATATAGATAATTTCCGTTTACGGAATATATCATTGCATTGTCTTCAGGACAAATGCGGGGGCCATTATACGAGGAAAAAACGACAATTTCATAAGCATATATAATAAGCATTAAGCAGGAATAAGAATAAATATAAATATAATAGAAATAATAAAACTGAAAATAAAATTAAACATAAAAATTAAATCAATATATGTCAACTTGCACCTTCAGGGTAAGCAAGAATAATATTTCAATATCGTGGTCATCATCTCGACCAAACATGGTTTTCATCAATATTACATTTGTCCTGCTGGGACACGCATTTCTTCAGGTGCGTACACTTGTAATTAAATTTCGTGATAATAACTATCTTCTTGTGGTCATTCAATGTCCCACTTCTGGTGGTCATATAATTTCCATCTTCTGCTGGTAATAGTTTTTATTTTAAACGGTAAGACTTCGAGTCTTCGTTGTATTTCTCTTTCCTTTATTGAGTCTGTTGGACTCTTATATTTAGTCTTCCAGACTATATGTAAATTCTTGTCCGCATTTAATACCCATAATAAATTTTTTCTGGAAATTATATGGGTCTCGAATAACATAATTTAAATAAAGTTAAAATCTTAATTGAAAGAAATAAACATGGTGTTGAAATAATGTTTTGCTTAATATCTCTTTATCTTATTCGGGTTTTGATAATGACAAATCAACCTTGTATTAGGATGATCATTATAAAGCAAAAAGAAATTAATCAAGAGCAAAGACCTTATGTGATCAAGAGTTCGAGAATGGAAGTGACAAGATCAAGCAAGAAGAACAAGAAGTGTTAGGAACTCAATTTTGTACAAGGTTAAATACTCAATCTCTCTAAGATATTTGGCTCAAAACAAAATTAATTCTACTCATGCATCAAATTGCACCGTTTCATAAAAATGTCTTTTTAAAGCTATGAACATTGATGTCCAGATCTCCAACATCGATGTCCTGCCTTCAAACATGTTTTAAAAACTGGCAAAAGCTTTTGAACATCGATGTTGGACCTCTGAACATCGATGTTCTTGTGACCGTTGCACCTAAAAATTGCTTTGTACCATCAGAACATCGATGTTCAATATCCTGACATCGATGTCCAATTGAATCCGGTTCCAAAAATTTTTTTAACAGTGTTCCAAAACATCGATGTCCAACCATGAACATCGATGTTATTTCATCTCGGGTCATGGGCGTCGAAATAACAACATCGATGTCCAAATAATGAACATCGATGTTATCTCGTCTCGGGTCATGATCATTGAAGTAACAACATCGATGTTCTCTTTGGCAACATCGATGTCCTAGTGACCGTTAGCCCAATAATTCATATTTGTTGGCCAGGACATCGATGTCCATGTTCACAACATCGATGTCCTTGTGACCATTGGACCAATAATGCATACTCAAAGGCTAGAACATCGATGTCCTGAGTTTCAACATCGATGTTCAGCCGTCATGAGCAGACATACTTTTTACCTTCTCATGCTATCTTGTCTAAAGATGTTTTAGATTATTTTCCCAACGGTCATACATGTTCTTATCCTTATAAATAGAGCTTTTAGGTCTATGATTATATGATCTCAACTCTCCATATTTTTAAGCATTCATTGTGATACATACAATTTAATTTTCATGAGCCAATATTATTGAGAATTGAGAGTTATTCTTATAGAGCTTATTTTGTATACTCATACCCACTCTTAAAGAGAGTTTTGTTTTTGAGTGACATTTGTATTAACATACACCCTAAGAGAGGATTGTTCCCTTGTTGTAAATTCATAGGGAGTTGTATTCTTCCTATGTGAGAAGTCTTGAAGTGAGGTATCTTCAAGCAAGGTTGTTGAGGTTCATGCGATTTGATCTCTCAGGTTGTAAACGGTTTGTTAAGCACCCGGAAGCTTAACGGTGATAGTGGAATCTTCGAGAAAGTCTCTCGGAGGACTGGATTAGCCACACGGGCTGTGTGTGTGTGAACCAGTGTAAATCGGTTTGCCTTTCTCTCCCTTTTTAATTCCGCAATTATTATTGTTTTAAGTTTTTAATTAGTTCTTAATGGCTAATTCACCCCCCCCCCCTCTTAGCTTGTTTGGGTTTACAGTTGGTGGCGGAGCGAGGTCTCTTTGTTTAGGATTAATCTCCTTGAGTAAAGATCATGGCTTTTGAGGGGTATAATATCCGCAAAGCTCCTTTCTTTGATGGTATAAACTTTGACTATTGGAAAGTTAGAATGCAAATGTTTCTAGAAGGTCAAGGTTTAGAAATTTGGGAGATTGTTGAGAGTGGTTGGAGTAGGCCACCTAAGCCTTTGAGTGATTGGAGTGAAAATGAGAAGAAGAAAGGCACTCTAGATGCCACAGCTAGAAACTCTTTGCTATATGCCTTAAGTAAAGAAGAATTTGAGAGAATTAGAATTTGCAAGAGTGCTCATGAAATTTGGACACTCTTATGTACAACTCATGAGGGAACAAACCAAGTAAAAGAATCCAAGACCAATAGGCTTATGAGAGAATATGAGCTTTTTACAATGAAGCCTAATGAGTCCATCTACGATATGAGTACTAGGTTTTCAACTCTATGCAATAATCTTGTGAGCCTTGGTAAAACCATAAGTGATAAAGAGAAAGTTACTAAAGTATTAAGATCATTGAGTAAGGAGTGGGAATCCAAAGTCACGGCTATTGAAGAGGCAAAAGATCTTAATGTCCTATCCTACAATGAGCTAATAGGTTCTTTAATAGCTTGTGGAATGAAGTTTGAAGGCAAAGTAGAACAGAAGAAAGACCTTGCCTTGAAGATTCAAGATTCCGAAGAGGATGCAAGTGACAGAGATGATGATATGGCTCTAGTCACAAGGAAGTTCATTAAGTTCCTCAAGAAGAAGAGATTGCAAAAAAGGAGGAATATGAAGAGTATCTCTAAATATGAAGATACAAAGAAAAATCCGATTGTTTGCTATAAATGCAACAAACCTGGTCATATCAAATCGGAGTGCCCGAACAAAAAGAAAGCCAGACTTGATTCTTCTAAGAGCACAGACAAGAAAATCATGGTGGCATGGGATGAAGATGACACATCATCAAGTGACTCGGATAGTGATGAAGATGCACATATATGTTTCATGGCTCTTGAAGATGATGAGGTAAATGATTCTTCCAACGACTTTACATTTGAAGAATTACATGATGCGTTCATTAATTTGCATGAAGAACTTGAGAAGTCCCTGAAAATGAATCAAACTTATAAAAAGCAACTCATGACTCTTGAAGAAGAAAAGCATGCTCATAATGTGTCTTACAATGAACTTAATGAGAAAATATCTTCTAATGTATGTGCTTGTGTTGTATTGGGAAAAGAAAATGAGTCTCTTAAGTCTCAAGTTGATGATTTAGAGAAAACCTTAGAGAAATTTACAAAGGGTAGAGATAGTCTTAATCTTCTTTTAGGACAACAGAGAAATCCAACACAAAAAGAAGGATTAGG
>JAKUCV010005061.1:0-91939 GCA_028386065.3 Turnera subulata | reverse complement strand
AACCCAGGGATCGACATCCCAAAAATACGAACCCAGGGATAGACATCCCAAAATAGTAACCCAGGGATAGACATCCCAAATAAATCAACGGGATAGACATCCCAAGCATAGACATGCTTCCACAAGAACCCAGGTCAAGGCCACCACAAAACAGTCTTTACCCATCGAGTCAGACCACTACTTCCCAAGTGACATTAAAGTCGTCAACACATTTTCCAATTATCCAATTTCTATTTCCATTATCAATTTCCCATGGTCAATGGTCCAACAACATTCACAACAGCAATAAGCACGGCAATCAAATATCCAACAGTGAAATTCTCAGCAGTTCAACAACAACAAAGCACACAAGTAATTCGGCACATATCAAAGGAAATCTACTCTCACAATAATCATCAGCAAATATCACAAAGTTATCAACAACATTAACCGTAAGATGCAATGGAACCTATGTAGTTCCAAGACCAACCATCCCGGTTATCACGGGTGGAATGACGTATATGCAACCTGACCTGATACTCCTCGGAAGCTGGTATCCGGTTAAGCCTTGATATTCCTATAATATAACAACAATAATCACTTATAATGCACAAACAAAATGATTATGCATGATGCCGGTTAAGAATTATTAGGCGGCTTATCAGTTCCTTTTATTATTTCCATAATTATCTTTTTTTTCCGTTTTTGTGGGGATTACTAACAACTTATTTCCATCTGATATACCAATCATATTCAACATAATTCAAAACCCAAACCGAGCGGCCAAGCCGACATCTCGGCCCTTCGGCTGCTTATGTCAAGAAAGCATATGTACGTACTCTTATATGTAGTGTATATTTAGGAAAATATATTGTAGATAGATTAAGTTACGACCCGTTAAATACTTATAGTCCATATGACGTAAATAATACTATTCCCGATTAAATACTAAATACCTATATGTTTTTATATACAATAATTATATAATATCGGAAGCGATAATTATGTTGTAATATTATTTAAATAGTATATCCTATAATAACTCGTTCAATGAAAATCATCTCCATATGAAATTAACGTAGCCAATGTATAGCATAAAATATCTGTGTGAATTTGTAGTTGTATTATTTATAATTAAATATCTTCATATATAATCATAAGTACATGTATACATAAAACTATAAGTGTTTAAATAAGGATATAGTCTAACAATATCTAAGCCGGTGGGAATAACTGCAATACATTATACGATATATTCATTTACTTATAATAGATTAATAATTAAGATAAGGTAATGCCCAATATTATTTTTACCCAAAGAAAATATAATTAACGTTATAAAAGTACAACTATATATATATAGCCAATACCATTCTAGTTATTAAAAGTAAATGTAATAGAGTAATTATATATGCTTAGGCCTTTTATCTTAATTAGCCCGAGTAAAGCATAAATTCGACAAACCGGAAGAAAAATAATACCATGGGCCTTTATTTTAGCCCAATCGGAAAAATAAATTAAAAGCATAATAAAAGGCATAAATGAAATTAATTCATAATCCATAGAATTAATATTAGCTTAAATAAATTAAACGTTCGTTTACTAACGCCGTTATAAAAGTCCCGAGTCCGCTTATGTTCATGAAAAGTCCGAAGGGTCCGATAATTACCCAAAAACTCGATCCCGGGTTCACCGGAAAATACCCGATACCTCGCCGGAAAATCACCCGAGACATCGGAATCTCGCCGGATTCCGGCAAGTACTGTTCACGGCAGCCCATAGCAGCCCTCGGTTACTGTTCATCAGTGAACAACACACCAATCCCACGCCACCAAAGCCACAATCCGAGCACCAACATCACCACCATGGTTGCAGCTACTCTCCGGTGGCCGGAATTCCACCAAACAGCCACATCCACTAACCAAAACACCAACACCCAAGTCCACAACAACATCGTCAGCGGCATCATCACCTCCACTAACGGCAGAACCTAACCAAGGCAGTCAACATACCCACCAAATACACAACCAACACAGAAACCAAAACCCCCAAATCCAAAAACACAAACCAAAAATCAAATTTTAGAAACCCACAATAATTAATTGAAACCCAATTAACAACGAACCGCAGAGGAAACGAAGAGAAGAGAGGGGGAGGCGCAGCCGGAGACTTACCCAGTCTTGGCGGCGGCGGCGTCAGTTCGGGGAGGAGGACAGAGGCGGTGGGTTGCAGAAGTAGGGAGGAGATCGGCACCGTAGGAGGCGGCGCGTCCCTTGCCTCGGTGGTGGCGAGCTTGCCTTGGTGGTGGCGGCGTCGTTGGCTGCAGCGACACCGGAGGAAGGCTCCAATTAGGTGACAGGAAGGGGAGACGATGGCCACGGTTGCGGCGGTGGTGGGGGAGACTTGTGAGGGAGAGGAAGGAAGATGGAGGTGGTGGCGGCGCTTGGTGGTCTTCGTGGGTGGCTCGGTTGCAGGGGTCAGGGGAGAGGAAGGGAACGGTGGCAGGTGGTGGTTCACGGTGGTGATAAGTGGGCTGAAGGTGAAGATGCGAGATGAAGATGTTGATGGCGGCGGAGAAGGGGGAGGCAGGGGAAAGAGTTGGAGAGGAAGAGAGTTGATGATGACGAGGTTGGCAGAGAGGAAGGAAATGAAAGAGGGAGAGGGTGCAGAGAAATTGGGGAAGAGGGGAGATAATAAAGGAGAGGAAAAGAAATGAAAACAGAGAAGAAACAGGAAGGGGGGGCCAACGTGAAGAAATTAGGGGAAAGAAGAAGAAAAGAATAAAAGAAATGGGGAAGGAATAAGAGAGGTGGAATAATAAAGAAAAAGAAAGAAGTGGGGTAGGACGGCGGAATAAAAACCGGGAGAGAGAAGAATTAGCCCGGGAGAGGAAAACGTGTCACGAGCATCGGCCGAATTTGTTTGTCCGTCGATGACCAAAATATCCTCCGTTCCGGCTTTAACCCGTTAGAAGTACAAGGGTATATCCGTCTTTCCGTCAAATTCCGTCCCGTGTCCGAAAATACAACTTGGGCTCGGAAAATCCGACTATTTTTCCTGAGCGTTGCCCATGTCTTGGAATCGAAAACCGAGGCTCGGTAAGCCGTGTGGAATTCTCGAAAGTTCCGAGTAACTCTCTTTTTTTTTGATTTTCGGAGCTCGATAACCACAAGGTACCTTTGGTAGCATCGGTGGCTTTCGAGTTTAGGTTCCGAAGATCGATTATTCTCGGTGAAATTCTCGAAATTAATTCAAAATGGTAGAATGCTCGATTAACCGTGATAAAAATTCATTTACCACAGTAAGAGTTAAAACAACTCGGTAAAATCACAAAAATTTTACCCGGGTCGTTACATAATTATTTATCAAAGTAATTATATCTATATTTTCCTGAAAATAACAGAATTAAATTTTCCATAATTTTCTCAAAATATATATAATTTTTTTTCCAAAATTGAATTCCAGAATATTAATAAAAGTATATATATAATTTGTTTTGTTTTTTTTTAAATTAAATGCAGAAGAGGGGCAACCCGGATCCAGACCCAGGCGCGACCCGGACAGGCACGCGGGTCGACGGATCCGGATCTACTCACCTCGCGGGTTGAGCGGCTGATGACGACGGCGGCGGCGCGACGCGGTGCGAGGAGGGTGTCGCGAGGCCGGCGAGGTGGAAGCGACTCCGACGGTGGCAGAAGGAAGCGCTGGCGTCGTCGACGGGCTGAGCAGGAGCGGCTAAGGCACGACCCGCGGGTTGCACGACGGGTCAACGGCGCGTGTGGGCGTCTCCGGCAGCGGGAAGCGACGGGGAAGGCAAGGTTTTGGTCGCCTCGGCTCTCCGGAATCGGTGGTGGCGGCGGTGCAGCGGGGAGACGGCCGGAGGTCGTTGTGGTGAACAGTTCAGAGGCGGCGGTGAGGTGACGAACTGTTCACCATACTCTTTTTCTTTTCATTTCCGGTAATTCTTTTCTTTTTCTTCTATTTTCTTCTTCTTTTTCTTTTCTATTTTCTGTTGTTTTTTTTTCATTCATTTTTTTTTCTTTCTCTCTTTTTTTCCTATTTTTCTACTTCCTGATTGGTCTTTTTTTTTTCTTTTTATTTTTCCCTCCTTTTTTTCTTTTTATTTTTCTCTTTTCTTTTCTTTTTCTCTCTTTTTCTCTCTTTCTTTTTTTTTTCTTCTTCTCTTCTTCTGCTCTTCCACCGGCTTCTCTTCCTTTTATAAACTGAATGTTACTATTGAATGTTACTATTAAGCTTGTGATTAATAATAATGCAGTTCGTCTGCATTACGGGCGAATCCGATCCGGACCAGAAAATAACAGATACCTCCTTAGTTATTTTCCGGTGTGATTTTTCGAGAAATTTCGAAACCCGAAAATACCAACTTAGTTCCGAAAAATCCACGGGAAAAATCACGAGCGCGGGAAAACCCTCGGTTTCGAAAAACGACTCCCGATTTACCTTGAATTAATTACCCAAGATTAATTCAACAGTAAATCACGGTAAATAGACTTTTACAGTCCGGTAAAAATCCAAAATTTTTACCCGGGCTGTTACATCATTTCTACCAGACAGCACCTGCAAATAATAAGTGCAAACCAAAGAAACTAAAAATCTGAAAATCTGGTGTTCTAAGAAAAAAATGTGAGTACTTAATTTCCAAAAATTAGAAGACCTAGAGATGGAAAAGCAAAAATAAAATAAAAGTAAAATAATATGTGTTTGTCATTGTAATAAAAAAATATAAGAGATAAATTAATGACCATTTATGAAACACCCCGACCCGTATTTACCGTACATGGTAAACACGTGCCAGAACTGTACAACAGTAAATATAACAAGTAACACAGCCCAATGGCCCAAAGACGATATCAATGAATAAATCAAAGAAACCGGCCCAACGGCCCAATGTAATCAAAATCAACATAAGAAATCTGGCCCATCGGCCCAATAACAAACACACGTCACCCAAACCCGGGAACCCCAGACACAGCACAGCGGAAGCAAATTTTAATCTCATTATCAACATATGCAAAAACTGATGCAACCTAATGGATCCGAGTCCTGTCCGAGGGATAACGCCGCAGCCTGTCTGGAATGCATCATACCTGAACCAAAAATAACTCATCCTACGGGATGAAAGCCCGCAGGTGAGGGGTGAGTCCGAAGTGCTCACCGACGAAGGATATACAGTGATATGCAGGCAACCGTAATACAGTAAAGCAAACACAAGCAAACCTACAACACATTTCAAATAAGACTGAGCCAAGACCAAAGCAATATTTAACTTAATTTCCAATTTTATTTTCCGGGCCCCCGTCACTGAACAAGCTAGGGTCGTACCAGGTTATCAATTAATTCCGGATGCTAGGTCAAAGAGAACCATACCATTCCTACCATACCGGGTTCAACAACCCAAAACCGGATATTTGGTATATCCAAACCACTGGGTATTCGGTATACCCCAACCACAGGCATCGTCATGCCAACCGGATATTCGGTATATCCGAACCACTGGGTATTCAGTATACCCCAACCACAGGCATCAACATGCCAACCGGATATTCGGTATATCCGAACCACTGGGTATTTGGTATACCCCAACCACAGGCATCAACATGCCAACCAAATCAAGTAACCAAACCAAGTATCCGACCATAGCATCTCAAAATTAATTTTCAAACCATCGGGTCGTACCACTACTTTCCACGTGATAATTATATCATCATCTCACATCAATTTCCAATTTCCATTCCAATTTCCATTATCCATTTCTCAATACCCACTGTCAATAGTTCAACATCAATCTCAGCATAATATCCACAGAATCAATATCACAGCCCAATGGCAACAATAATATCCATAGCAATCAAACAGCCAATAATCAACAACTCAGCAGTTCAAACGCACAACAAAGCACACAAAGTATTACAGGCAACATAACAAGGGTTATCCATCCTCACCTAGGCCGATTACTCAACTCTGAAGGTAATGACCGGTCCAAGCCGGCTCCTTGGGTAACTGCGCGATGTCCAACCTATACAGCAAAGCAATATGCTCACATAAATGCACATCATCGGTATGCTATGATGCCATAAATTGTGAATTAAACCCATCCCGGTTCTTATCCTTTATTATCATCTTTACCGTAAATATTATACCATACGTATATCCGAATATAATTTCGGTACCATTCTTTAATTAAAACTCTTTTAAAACTATTTTTCATGAGTATTTATTTTCTTTCCCAAAAGAAAATATTTACCGTAAATATATATATATATATTTTCCAAAATAATTTCCGTTAAGCTATTTATTTCCCATATCAACTATCCTTTCAAATATATATTTACTATAAAATAATCTTTCTGAAAATTATAACATTTACATGTTTCCAACTATTCATAAAAAGATTATTACCTAACGTATTTAATTTCCAAAGATATTCTCATAAAAATTACTTACCATATCATTATTGAAATAACCATAACATATTTATCTTAATTTTCCCAAAAATACTCATATTCCATATATATATACATTACCATTTATATCCGTAGTATACATATTAAAGGTATTTACCATACATTTATTTTAATGATATAAATCATATGATATTTTTAGTTCCTTTCAAAAAGAGTAAAATCATTTAATTTGTTATTACTTCCCAGAAAATATATAATCCATAACATATTTATTTTCCTCCATTTAATTCCCTTTTTCCAAATTATATTTTCTTTTTTTTTTTTATTACGGACTGAGCCGAACAGTACAAGCCCAGCCTATTGCACAGGCTAAACCCAGACCCCAGGTAGGAGCCCAGGCGCAGGCCCGCGCAACAGGCCCAGTTGCCTAGCCCAGCCCAAAACCAAACCCAATACAACCAACCCTCAAGCCCAACTCCCTTCACGCGGGTCGACCCGACCCACCCATCAACAAACGGGTCGTCATCATCCAAGCTCACCTTGTGGCTCCGGCGGCGGCACGAATGGATGAGGACGGCGACGGCGCACGCGGGGCGAGGTGAAGGAAGGTGCAGGTGGGCGGCACTCGGCTGCTGGTGGACATGTCGGTGCATCGGCGACGGAACACGTTCGGCGGCGTGAGAGAGGTCGGTGTCGTGGCTGCTTGCAGGCGGCGGCGAGCGAACGAGGGAGCAAGGGCGGCGAGGCAGCAGGTGGTGGAGATCGGTCTGGCGACGCGGCCTCGACGGTCTGCAGCGATGAGACAGGCGACGACGCGGTTGCTGACGAGTTCCTGCTTCGTCGGCGGCGCTGCTGGCCTCGTCGCGGGGAGGAGGAAGAGAACTGGTCGCGGCGGTAGCTGCACCGTGAAGGGGCGACGGCGTGACTTGGTAGTGGGTCTTCGTGGAGGCGAGCTGCGGAAGGAAAAAGAGAGGAGGAGGAAGAGGAAGTGGGTGGCGACTTCGGTGGTGGTCGGCGGCGGGTGGTGTTGTGTGTATTGTGTGTCGTTGTTGTTTTCTTTTTTTCCTTCTTTTATTATTTTCTGGTTTGATTGAATTTGTGTTGAGTGGTTTGTAGGTGCAGGGAAAAACGGAAACTGGGCAGGTTTTGTGCAGAAGGATGAGTGAAGAAGTGAAGAAAAATTGCAGGCGTGAGGAAAAACGAAGTCACGGGCAGAACAGGTAAGGTTTCACAAGCCTCACAGGAAAAAGGCGGCTGCGTGACTCAATCACGCAGTCGTGTCCCGACCGGACCAGAATATAACTGCATACCCCCTTAGTCATTTTCTGGTGTGATTTTTCTGAGGATTCCGGGACCCGAAAAATACCAACTTAGGTCCGAAAAATCCACGAAAAATTCCCGAGCGCGGAAAAACTCTCGGTTCCGAAAAACGATGCTCGGTTTACCTTGAATTAATTACCCAAGATTAATTCAACGGTAAATCACGGTAAAAAGACTTTTACAGTCCCGATAAAAATCTAAATTTTTACCCGGACTGTTACATTTTAGTCCAAGGGCCTAGAATGCAATTTTCCTAGGGTTTAAAGTATAAATTACTCTCCTAATATTTTGGAGATTGTTTATGGTATCGAGAGTGAAATTTTTAGAATGAGCATATTGGGATCGAATTGACGATTGGAGTCATATTGTCGCCGGACAGGCACACAAGACTCAAAAGTTTTAAACTCGAGTAATTTTATCGCTTTCGTTTCTTTATTTGCCACCCAACATCCATACAATACAACAAATCTTCCAAGATTCGATCTAATTTTATCCCTTTTGTTTTTATTTTCTCTATTCTTTTTAATAGGTAGTATTTGTTTACTCCGACCAAAGACATGTGAGTTGTGACCTCATTGGACCATAGATCCCGTGTGATTTGTGGGTTTTCTTTGAAGCCCATAACGAAATAAAACAGGATAAACACTTTTGAAATCTGGAATTTTTTATTAGTAGCATGGTATACCTCAAAACTTTTTGCCCCAATTATATGCCTGGAGTTTTAATTGTGTCTCAATCATGTGTCTCGAGTAGTTATACGGGTGATGTGTGGCCCAATGCAGGAGGCACATAATTGAGTCTAACATTAAAATTACAGGTACATAATCCGGAAAAATAATTTTGAGGTATACGATGGGTAGAAATGCAAAATTGGAGACTTAAAAATGCCTTTGACCCAATTAAACCTATATGTTTACACACCAACAACAGTAATGCCCCCACAATCGAAAAAAATGAAACAATAATGTTTCTTCCTCTCCCTTTATCGATTGTGAACAAACTCCATTACGTCTATTGTTGTCAATTAAACATGTTTTTTCTTCTCCAACTACACAATTAATTAAACATGCTACTAATTAATAAGCCCAAACCTAAACCTATCAACGTGGTTGAAAACAAGCGATCTGTTGTCACCATAGATTGGTAGGTATGGTAAAGGACAAGGGAACTGGTAATTAATTTAGTGACAGAAAAGGTAATCAAAAGGGTTGATCATGAGATGCGAAGGAGGCAAGTAACATCACAGAAGAATAAATAAACAAATGCTTGCAAGCTTGCAGCAACTACTACATATATAAAAAACGCCAAGCAGTGTGGATCCAATGTCAGCATCTACCTAGCTATTGGCTAAAGAATTACGTTCTTTTTCTTTAATGTGGTTGCATGTGGGAGACCTTGTCATTCCCGTATCAATGAATCATGCAAAAAGTAAATGCCAAGATTGCACCAGTAGTACTCAATTTGTATGGCTTCTAGCTCAAAACAGTATGGCTATTAGGCATCGATTGCTAGTTTGTGCACTTTAAGTAATAAAGTGAAAAACCCAATTTGGAAGAGGACTGATCCTTGTGTGGAGTGGATGCCGTGCAATTTGTACAAACACCTTCCTAGAAATAGATAATCAAGCATCTTTTGAGCCTGAAATTTTGGCTAAGGCAGCAATATTGTTTCCATTTGTTTTTGCCTTTTCCATTCTTTAAGTAAATGATGAGAACCGATAAAATTATTGTAGCACTGGATCTAACCTGTACTAGAATCATCATATCTTATCTTATCATAATACAATGAATGTGTTCAATTTTGCATGGCGAGTACAATTGTACTTTGCCTCACAATTAAGGGGACAGCGGGCATATAAGAACCTTTTTTATATATAGTTTTATAGATTAACATCAAATTCGAGTTGGAGACCTTAAGTCCGTAACGTCACCTCATTGTCACTTGAGCTATTAACTCTTTGATACACAGGAGTTTGATTGACACTTATTGAGCCCAAAGTTTAGAAATAGGTCCACACCGACCCCCTATACGTCCAATGATATGATTGATAAGTCCTTGTCTTTTTATGGAGATTTATCTATCAATATCCACATACTTAACAGTAAGTAATTGACTCGTTTAGTGAGTTCTTAAAAAAATTGATTTGTTTAATCATAGACAGAGAGCCAGACCATGATGCGCTTGTTTGGTTACATTTCACATGCTGGATGGAGGTTGACTGGATTGGTTGTATTGTATTATTGCAATAGTTTAATAGCAAATATATGAAATGCAATCAGCAATGGATCACACTTCCCTACTTTTTTAAAACTAATCAATGAACTTACCAATTTCAGAGAAGCTTATGGTCCTTTTTTTTTCTCTCTCTGAATTGGTTAGGTAAGCTTTAAGATATTTCTGGATGAGCTAGTCTGTGCTTTCACTCAACCAAACCCTTTTGTCTTCATGTAGCATTCCCACATGAATCATACAGAATTTTCCAATGTTTTGGATTTAGCAAAATTTAAAACGGGGGGAGATGGAAGAAATGGGGTAAATTAAGTATATCATTACACGAGATGAGTTAGTGATTGCTTTGGGACATTGCTAACCTTTTACTTCACATCCAATTTTAGCTTGACGGGCTGGGTTGGTTAGGACAAATTGAAGTAGGACGCCATAAGAGCACGAATTATTTCGATTTACACCATCTAGAATTGCTACATTTTCAGAATTGTCATTAGATACGTGTGAATTAGGTATATGCATATATTCTCTTTGATTAAAGAAAAAAAGGTATATGAATATATTTGTCTGTAAATGAAAACATATAACAAAGTCAATATCAGTGACTTTGGAGTTTGTGTGTGCATCTTGATGAGGAATGAAATAATCCAATCTAGGCCTAAAGGCACAATTGAGATAAAGTTTAGGATCAGGCCTAGACTCAATATAAGAGTCTAGGACCAGATCCAATACAAAAGGCCTAGGACCAGTCCAGCTAGCTATTTTGTCATGTGGAAAATATGATAAGCGTTATATGGAGTTGAAGGGACAACTGGAGTTAATGCTCCACCACCAAAAACCCCTATAAAAAGGGGGCAAGATTAGAGTTTCAACACACTATTTTCCTTCTGGAGAAAACTCTACTCTCCACAAGGAAATTCACTCTAGAGAATATAATTCTCCACTCTCAAAACTCTCTCTCTCCATACTCTCTCAAATTAATAGAGAAAAATCCCCTTTGCTAACTTAGGCATCGGAGGTCCTCCCGGGGTCACAACCCTGGACTTCCCCGGGTCCTTCTTGTTAGTCTTGCAGGTGCTCCAGGCATAGAGATCAGGTCCTCCGGATATCAAGATCAAGCCAAAGAGTCCCCAATCATGCCAAGTGAAATTTACATCTATACCCCGGTAAAAAATCCGTTTTTTACATTGGCGCCGTCTGTGGGAAATGGACAAAAAAGCCATGGCTTCTCCACTTGAGCAATCAGGTCCAGTAGCAGAGTCCAACCCACCAATTTGTGGAACTCTAGTCACTATGGGTACTCTACCAATCAGAGGTACACAAATTGCCAGAGGTACTCTAACCATTGAGGACGTAATCTGATCACCGGAGGTACTCTGACCACCTAAATCATTCCCAATAGTGGAACCTTGGCCAAAGGTCCAAAAATTCCAGCCAACTCGCACACACTCCCATCAGGAGGTATTGTAGAGGCAGGACATATGGAAGGAACCAAAAAGGAGCCCGTAGATCTCCCATGTGATGAGAAAAAACGGCAAGTCAAAACCAGATCTAGCAAGCAATAGCCAAAAAACTTGCAAAAGAGCATGGAAACAAGGTCAAAATCGGTTGCAACTACCACAACATACTCCACTCATCACTAGAGGAAGGAGAAGAAACTAGATCAAATTAAGATCTACATAAAGTGCAACTAGATCCAAGGCCAATTTGGTTAGATCCAAGCAAGATCTACACCAATCCAATTAGATCTAAATCAACCCAGCTAGATAGAGGAGGTTGTAGCAAGATCTGAATAAGATCCAAGGCTCGCCCAATAAGAGCCGACTCAGATCCAACGAGTTCCAAGGAGCCATCATAGCCACATCAAACTCTCATTCAAGTAAGGAGATCTGTATGGTAGGGCCTCTTAGAGTTAAAAAATAAAAGTCCCCAAGGTCCTTCTACAAAAGGACAAGGCAAAAAAGGTGGAGAAATTTGACGCCTAAGCCCCGCAATCCTGTCATACAGGTCCTTTACCTCTCTAAATACACAACAAACAAGGGTGTTTATAGAGTTCAAAGAAGTGGGATACACAAAGTAGACCCTGAGGTTGAAAGCAAAACCAAAGACAAGAGGTCTAGATCTAAGAGGCTCAAGAGGTCCAAATCCTAGAGGCTCAAGAAGTCTAGATCCAAGAGGCTCAAGAGGTCCAGATCCTAGAGGCGTAAGAGGTCCAGATCCAAGAGGCTCAAGAGGTCTAGATCCTAGAGGCTCAAGAGGTCCAGATCCAAGAGGCTTAAGAGGTCCATATCTTAAAGGCTCAATAGGTCTAGATCCTAAAGGGTCTAGAGGTCTAACACCCATTCGGAAAGAAATCGAAGTTTATCCAAAGAAAACTCGATAGCAACAAATCACCGCCTTGGCATATGGCACGCCATATCCCATTGAAGGATGCAACTTAATAATCAAGCTCATACAATTAGAGCACATGATTGTTATCCACGAGGTCAGAAGTTCAGGTCCTCCCCTCTATACCATAAAATAGAGGTTCTCACAAGGAAAAGTGAATCAGGTCCTCATCAAGGGAAACGAAAAAAGAAACTTGTGGAAAAGACCCTATATATTGCATACGGCTTTGCAAATACCAAAAAGCGTTAGGCCGCGAAGAGCCATAAACCGCAAAAATGGCCATGTAAATGCCAAAGCAAAAAACAATAGGTCTCGCTCAAGTAAATCTAAAGCTCACCCAAGAGAAGGACCTCTGATGAACTTGCTCAAGATAAGAAGATGCAATCAGCACCATACAAACTCCTACAAGAAAGCTCTAAAGCCATGAAAGGCTTTGTAGCCCCTACAAGCCGCAAAATCACAACAAAGGCACATGCTTAATGCATCGATTGCAAAAGTGTGCCAAGAAGCCCATGTAGGTCCTATGCGCATCAGGTGTTGACCAGCAAAATTTCGGAAAAGCCTAAGGTCGAAAGAGGTCTCTTACAAAGAAAGAGGCTACTTGAAATCCCAAAAAGGCTAGAAGCTATTCAAAACTTCCACAGAAGCATCAGTTGCTTAAGGGTTCTCTTATGAAACCATAAAGATTTCAAAATCGGCCAATTGTCCAACGAAAAGCCAAAACCAAGCAAACAAGTTTGCAATGGAAGTCCCTGATGTTCGAGGACGAGAAAGAACTGCAGGTCCCCAAATGTCCACGTGATGATGAGGAACTGCAGGTCCTGAAATAGATGAGGTGCTGCAGGTCCTGAAATAGATGAGGTGCGGAGAAACCTCAAGGAGCTCAAATTAAGGAAGTTCCAAAATGATTGGGGAACCGGATTCACCAAATATCCAACAGAGAGCCAGGGGTTCCGAAATTGACAAAATCCAAAGTCAGCATGAGCCGACAAATAGTGGAGAGACATTCAAATTGGGCAATCCAAACCAAGTCCAGAGAAACCACAATGGATTACGTGCTAAAGCAAGGCTTGGAGAGCATTTAAGCAAAATGATAAGCTCCAAGAAGCTATCAAGCACCTGGAAGAGGTACTTAATTCTGTAAGATACCAAGAGCTATAAGCTTCCAAGTCCACTAATGAAGGTCAAAGGCACCTAAATTGTGAGAATTCCTTAGAGTTGGGGGCTTGTGATGAGGAATGAAATAATCCAATCTAGGCCTAAAGGCACAATTAAGATAAAGTTCAGGACCAGGCCTAGGCCTAATATAAGAGTCTAGGACCAGATCCAATACAAAAGGCCCAGGACCAGTCCAGCTAGCTATTTTGTCATGTGGAAAATATGATAAGCGTTATATGGAGTTGAAGGGACAACTGGAGTTAATGCTCCACCACCAAAAACCCCTATAAAAAGGGGGCAAGATTAGAGTTTCAACACACCACTTTCCTTCTGGAGAAAACTCTACTCTCCACAAGGAAATTCTCTCTAGAGAATATAATTCTCTACTCTCAAAACTCTCTCTCTCTGCACTCTCTCAAATTAATAGAGAAAAATCCCCTTTGCTAACTTAGGCATCGGAGGTCCTCCCGGGGTCACAACCCTGGACTTCCCCGGGTCCTTCTTGTTAGTCTTGCAGGTGCTCCAGGCATAGAGATCAGGTCCTCCGGATATCAAGATCAAGCCAAAGAGTCCCCAATCATGCCAAGTGGAATTTACATCTATACCCCGGTAAAAAATCCGTTTTTTACACATCTGTGTGTGTGTGTGTTTTTTGTTGCCTACAAGTTGTTAGTAATGCATGTGTTACTGAAAAACAACAAAGAAGAGAATTTATCTAAATATCTAAGATCTTTGATGTGTTTAATTTTTCTTGACGATAATTTTGGCATTTATAACTTGAAATATTACACCTCTAATCCTCCTACAGTTCTACTCTTTGTCTTTGCGGTTGGTAAGAAGAAAGTAATAAAATGACACATTGTTAATATTAACAAGCGGCTTCTCTCTAGAGGAAAGTTACCTTTAAAAAAATAATCGGCGAATATATTAGTCAGAAAATGCTCTAAACAAACTTCACATCTTCAATTTATTTCGGATCCTTTGATAGATATCCATTGGTCTCGCAGATTCCATAATCAATCGCCTAATCTAGCTTTTAATTTTTGGTGAGAAAGAAGTGTCACTTTTTTTTGGATCCGAAGTGCCACTTTTAAGCTCTATATTAAAGCAACGATCAGAGTTTAAATACGTAAATGTAGCAGAAATGAAAAACTTAAATTAGCACACAAATATTATTTTACAATTTCTAATAACATAAATTATTTTATAATTTTAAAAATTCGTACCAATCGTCTTCGTAACACCTTTCCTTATTTGTTGAATTCTTATATTTAAAGAAATAATTGAATTAGTGGGAATAACAAATACTTAGGTAGCAAATTTTCTCATCAAAGCAAAAAAAAAGAAACAGTAATTCATTCTATCTAAGATTAAATACCATACCAAAATGTCACAACTACTTATAACAAAAAATTAATTTACACGAAACTAAAACAGAAAAACCAGAAAATTACAACAAAATATTAGTCACCAATCAATCCACCAATCCCCCTCTATAAATAATCACCACCACCACCCCCATTCCCCTCCCCCCACCCCTCCACTCCTTCCTCCTCATTTCCGGGAAGAAGAAGAAGAAGAAGTAGAGTGTCGTCGTTTCTCTCTCTCTCTACACACACATCCATTATCCAATATCCAAACAAGCCCGAATTATTATTATCAGAATGGAGCGACAGACCCGACCCAGATTCGTAATCGAAGCATCCGAAGCGGAATCCATGGCAGCCCAATCGGGGCTCACCGTCCTCCAGCTCCTCCCGACCCTCGTCAAATCCGCCCAGACCCTCGCCCGCCCGCCCATATCCAACTACCATGTCGGCGCCGTCGGCCTCGGCTCCTCCGGCCGCATCTTCTTCGGCGGCAACCTCGAGTTCCCGGGCCTCCCCCTCCACCAGTCCGTCCACGCCGAGCAGTTCCTCCTCACCAACCTCTCCCTAAATGCCGAGCCCTCCATCCTCAACCTCGCAGTCTCCGCCGCCCCCTGCGGCCACTGCCGCCAGTTCCTCCAGGAACTCCGCCACGCCCCTTCCCTCCAGATCCTCATCACCGACGACAACAGCAAAAGCGACAACAACAACAACAACAACAACAATGCCACCATCGCCGACGACGACAAGTCATACGAGCCCCTGTCCCATTTCCTGCCCCACCGGTTCGGCCCCGACGATCTCCTCGACAAGGATGTGCCGTTACTCCTGGAGAAACGCAACAACAACCTGTCGTTCATTGAATCGCACAAGACGAACGAGGCGAGGAACGACGCCCCGAACGGCATCAGGGCCGCCTACCTCGACGAGCTGAAGCGGGCGGCGCTGGAGGCCGCGAACAAGTCCCCCGCGCCGTACAGCAACTGCCCGTCCGGGGTGGCCCTGATGGACTGCGAGGGGAAGGTGTACAGGGGGTCGTACATGGAGTCCGCCGCGTATAACCCGAGCCTGGGCCCGGTGCAGGCGGCGCTGGTGGCGTACGTGATCGGAGGGGGCGGGGGCGGGTACGAGAGGATCGTGGCGGCGGTGTTGGTGGAGAAGGAAGAGCCGGTGGTGAGGCAGGAGTTCTCGGCGAAGCTGCTGCTGCAGGTGATTTCACCCAAGTGCGAGTTTAAGGTGTTTCATTGCGGGGTCAAGAAGAGTAAGGATAATTGTAGTTAATGAATCTTTTTTAAAAAAGACTTTTGGGTTGTTTATTGTTGCTTGCTACTTTGTGTTTATAATGATCATCATCATCATCCTCTGTGTATTATTGAGCCAAGCTAATTGATTGGTCCTGGAATTTGGAAATGAATAATGTTTCACAGCAGCCTATGAACGTCCTCTTCTGTTCTTTCTAAATTCTGTTCTGTTCTGTTCTGTTCTTTCTAATCCCATGCAGCAGCAGAGGACGCAAAATCTAATATATTTAAGGAAATTCTAATCAAACGACAACCTTTGAGAGTTCCTAGTTAGTACTGTGATTAGTACTGTGGCAAAAATAATAAAGAATTGATATTGGAAAGAGGAGGTGGCGGCTGATTCATCTTTTTAGAGCCCTCTTTATCTGCTGCTCTTTAATTTTTTTTTTTTTCTCTTAAAAGACATCCTAAAGAGAAGTTTGCCAAACCTCCAGAAGAACAGCCACCAATCTTTGCTGGTCCCGGTGACATCATTGGAGAGCCGTGCTGGTGTTCTGAGAGTAGGACTTTCAATAATTTCAAGCTCGATTAACACACACTTTGTGTGACTATCATTGATACAAGCAAAAGAGACGACATTTATCATCATCACGAGTTATTTTACTACTACTAGCATTTCCATTCAGTGACGAAAAAAAGGTTGAATTAAATAATTGCATCGTCAAAGTTGCTCGATAACAACTTTTATGATGTGTCTTTGGAAGAACAAGTGGCAGGGGTGTGCTTCATAGACTGGGCTTATGTTACTAGTGGCCACGGTTTATCTTGCCAGGACAAGACAAAAGATCAATTTCTAATTTCACTTTCTAACAACCCCAAACGTCACTGTATAACTCCCCAAGCAGAGTTGCAATAACATCACTCCCCTGCCCTGGAAGGAGAAATTTAAGAATCGACGTATATGCAAAATTTTTGGGAAAGAAACGGTGACATTTGATTAGAATAAATGTACAATAGCTTGATTATAGATTGAGCTAAATTGATTTTCCGGTAAAGTAAGAATCAAGTTAGCTTTTAAAATAAAAGGGGTACGATAGATATTAAAGAAATATAAGATTTTACCACAGCTCGAGAAATAAAAAGGAGAAAACATGTATCTTTTCCATAGCTTCTATTTCCGCGCTAAACAGAGAATAAAAAACTTGCAACTCTAAGAAACAAGTTTCCTCTGCTAAACTGTTAAATAGTGGATACCACTGCATGATTTTGTCGAACCTTTTACTGAAAATAGAAAAAAAGGTATGTAAAAGTAGAAAGGCCTAGAGCTATGAATTACGTGACATAAACGGAAGGTAAGTGAAATTCGCGAAAGCAATGAAACTATGACTAGCAAAGACCAATCTTTAATAGGATCATTGTTTGTTTGATTAAATGGACAAAAACAGGGACGAAACTACATTGCATAAACCAACGATCCATATCTTTTTCCTGCATAACTAGCTCACGCATCTGTATATTGATGACCAATCGGTGGGTGGTGTAAAGGTAGTATCATCAATCGTCATCCAGGACCCAATTAAAGATAAGTAATCCATTAACAATGTTAGAACAGGGACATACTCCGACCCAAATACCTAATCTTCTAATCCTCATAGTTCACTACCAATAGAGGATTTTAAACCTATCTAGTTTCTAATATAATCAGATATCCAAAGGTCCAGACCCTTTTATGCAGTAGACACAGAATGGAAGAAGCTTCAAAACATGCACTAAACAAATCACGCAGCTTTCAGAAAAGCAGGTACCTCTCCTCTCTCCACCCTCCAAGGACCCCCATAGAACTTTGGCTTCATGAGAGGCACCGCCTGACCAGGATGATCTTCCCAGTATTTCTCCTGCTCAATAACAGAAGCACAATCTTTCAGCTAAGACCTCAGATGCTTGAACCCACCAGAGAAATTAAAAGCAAATAACTACACACATTTTGGGTAGGCATTATATGAAATGTTTGAAGTTTTTGGTTGATTGTTATAAGAACTGTAAAAGAAAAATGTTAACTAGTTGAACTATGTACTCCCTTTATATGATAGAATCATAGAATATCACACTTAGATTGGCAATAACCTGCCTAAGAAGAACCACAAGAGAACAGGCATTAACAATCATGACAAAAAATGAACAGAGCACTAAGCACAACTCGAGATCTACAAGCAGGGAGCTCAAATCATCCAGCTTCATGATCACAGAGAGCTCACAATAATAAGTGAAGGATACTAAGTACAGTAAATCCAACAAGAAATACGAGATATGCTCCCATAGGAGCTTAAACCAACTAGCTAACGACATAGAAAGATGAATCAGACCAATCTAAGACCTATGAATAATTCAACCGGAAGCTTAGTGAGCGTTAATCAAGTCATTATATCCACAAAACTATTGGACTACAGCATCTTCACGCCCAATTCACCTTAGGTGTAAGTAAACCTAACAGGGTCAATAAACCCTTATCGCTTCAATAATTAACTTTCAAAACCCACAAACCAAGTTATCATCTTTCGCTCTACTTCCATTTTCCTTTCCCCAAACTGGAACAAATTTACTTCAATAAAACGAAACCCAAAATTGAGAGTGAAACAATGGATAAAAGGGGCAAAAAATCAAGAAACAGAGAGAAGGGAATTGGAGGGAAAGGGGTTTAACCTTGTAGAGTTGTTCGGTGATGGCGGCACCAATGACGCCGGTGTAAAAGGCGGCAATGTAAATGGTGACGAGAGGGGTGAAGGACTTGGGTCTTCTATAAGGGTCTATCATGTCCCATACCAGCGTCCTCTCCCACTTCGTGTACAGGTATTCCGCGTATTTCCTCCATAGGTAGCTCGCCATTTCTCCTCCTCCTCCTCCTCTGCCTTATTACCCGACTTCAAAAGCTTTTTCGGGGTTTTGGTTTTGCAGAGATGAAGAGAAGGGGACTAATCAATTATCAATCACTGCTTAGTCGCACTAGAATGCTACTGGTTTCCGACGCCATGTCGCCTATTAGCATAATGCCGAGTCGTCGTTCATATGCTTTCGCTAGCGGGTTGATATGTCGTTCACTTCTTTACCCAAAAGATGCCACATCTAATCATGGCATAAAGGAAAAAATCTTCTAATCCCATAAAACCAGCCAAACGTTCCATGAATTGTAGTTCCATATAAGTAGCTTATTGCATTCTGGTTGTGTCTTGTAATGTTATGTCTTTAATACTTGATGTGATGTGAGCCAAAGATTAGGCGTGTCTTTCGTGAGTTATTCTATAAAGTTTTTTACTGCAAAGTCAAATTTCATCTCGCCAACGATAATAATGCCTGAAAAGGAAGACTTATTAGCTAAATTTCATAATTTCCTAGCCATATTGAGCTCATCCAACAACAAATACTTTACTGGTTACGAAGTTGATTTTTGAACATTACTACTTCCAGTGTCGAACCGCAGATATTAATTCCAAAGTTGTACCGGTTAGTAGTGTGTAAGTTTACTTTGAAAAAAAGGTAATCCTAAACTTTCATTTCACTTGAGTTTCTAGGTTTACAAACTTCAGTAGAACAAGAATTGATAAAGAATGCTAGTAGGAGGACCGGCTTTCTGCTTAGAATTCTTCTGCAAAGAAAACATTAATTTGTAGAGATATAAGATATACAGACTAGACGTGGATGGCTCAGAACAGAGGTTCGCTCTGAAAGAGCAACTTGCATCCTAATAAACATATAGACAATATATTAAGAGTTCTATATTTATATTCATGGCGCTGGGCTGTCCTTTGGGGCGGTAAGAGATTCCAGAGTAATTTCTTGCAGTCCGTTGGTGGGATCAAGGCTGCAACGGTCTGTGTTATGCAGTGCAATGGCATCTTTCATTTTCTGAAACTGCAGGCAATATTGGGAGAGAACCAAACGTAAGAAACAGTCAACATCAGTAGCAGAAGGCAAAGGGATACCAAATATCAAAAACCAAATGCATGTGAATTGGTTGTCGAGATGTCAACATTTCTCCATCACATATTCACCGAATTTAAACTTTTACCTGGGATAAAATGCACCCAATTTCAAGAAATATAAAATGTTGCAAAATTTTATTATGCCTTTCCAGTCTCATGGATCATGGCAAGCATAGGTTGCCAATAAGTTTATGCCGTTGACATGCACACATGGTTTCTCATAATCTGCCCAACATGAACCACACAGATGAAAAGCATACTCCACTTCTTCAAGGCCATACTGAGGAATGATTATGTTTTTCTTTTCAAAATCTACCCAAAAGGATAGAATTTTGTTGCCACTAAACCATGTGCCCTGCAAAGATATATATATACTAGGGGACTGTTCTTGGGTTTAAGACAGGCTTTATGAGTTGAAAGATGAAAAGTGCAGCAAGAGCTGATAAATGGACCAGAGAGTACTAACCTTGGCCAGCGAACATGAAAAGGACTCCAGTTGTCCATCAGCTCCACGATAGAAGTGGAAATAAGGAAGCACCCTGACGTTCAAACTTTTGCACATAGGTTTGTTTTCATCAAAGTTGACTTTCAGAAACAATATTTCAGGATGTTCTTCAGCTGTTCTGCAGAGCTGAAAGATTAATCACAGGACAGAATCATCAGGATTCAGGCACACCAAGAAAGTTTTGCATAATGATATAACATCTTGTAAAACACTTCAAATGTCTGTCTTCATGGGCAGTTGGCACTCCGTCTGATCATGCATACCATCTTTTCAACGTAAATTAACATTGTCGTTAAAAATTAAAAGTATACTAACCTAGTACAGTTCTATTTAGAGTTTAATGAATGATTAGATGTAAACTTCTATTTAGAGTTTAATGAATGATTAGATGTAAACTTCAACTCATTGCTTTCTCAATTTTCTCAATACTATACTTCCAAGATATAACTCGAAACAGTAACCAACAGCCCAATTGTAATCAGAAAATCAAGCCCTCCATAAAAGTATGTTTACAAATAAATTGCATAGAAGCGCATCTTAGTATTTGCAAGAAAAGTTCAAGTCAAACAATATACCAAGGAAACCATAACACAGAAGCTACCAGCCTATCAAAGTCACCCCTGGAACTTTTAACGAAAAAATAGAACTTGCATCTCCAACAATGTGACCCTAGACAATCTATTTCTGATCTACTCTTTTTAGATGTAATAGGATGCACCAGATGGATTTGCATATTGCAGCTTAGCAATCAGATCTATCCCCATGTTGTTTTGCTCGCATTTCATTCTCATTAAGTTATCTAATACAGGCATATCATCTGAGAAGTTAACAACCAAAGGGCTTGACTCTCACATCCTATGAACCACAAGAGAGTTTGTGTCTTCCATTACTCTATACTGAAGCAGTGCTGAATATAAAGAAAGTAATACTAGAGTGAAAAGGCAAAATTACTTTGGGAAATAATGCTCGACAAGAAGCACACCAGGTTCCATAAAATTCGACAATAACTAATCTATCTCCTGCCTGACTTAAGGCACTTAAAAATTCTTGAGTAGAATGAATGTCAATCATATTTGGTCCTGCATTCTTCTCCCACCATTTTGGCTGCTCTGTTTCAGCAACAGCTGCATGTACCTAAAATAAAGCATTGACATAAAAGGTTATTTGTGATTTCTCACAGAGTATCCATCAAAATATATATGTTCCAAACAAAAGAATTAACACTGGAATACTTTAAACAGGTTTCAAGCAATTGTTTGGGATACGTCAGGAGGCAGACAAATATAGAATTACTTTGACATCTCTCTCTGAGAGAGAGCTCTTGCCTGGGCAAAAAGACTGAGTTTACATATGTATACGAGCCGCACTCATCTTCCTTGGCAACATTTATCCTTATCTTTTGATTTGGAAGACAGGCTCGGGTTGGTTCAAAAGGCATATTTTTCAGTATGTCTCCAGATAGGGCGCCATTAGTCCAGCTAGCTAGCAAGAGCTTCTGGGCAAGCTGGACTGGACCCTAGAGGTGGGCATCCCTGGCAACACAAGCTGCATTATAGGTCACCACCAAGAGGGGTTGCAAGTGGTTTCTTAGAGATAATTAACGAGTAAACTGATGCCAATACTAGGCAACACAACATCCATGACAGAATCTCTAGACAATGCAAAGATGAGCAATGAAAATTTAATCCAAGCATTGTGCAAAAATTCATTTCCAGCATTATGCAATACATCTTTGGGAATCCATTAACTCAGTGACAAAATCTCAAATTTGCAATCTAAAATTTATCAGTCTACTTAACAGTATTGCTATAAGACTTTCCTTCTCGCAACGCTAGGGATGAAGCAGTAAAACCTTGATTCCGTTGACCGTAGAGACACTAAAAAAATGAGAAGCAAAATTCTAACAACACAATATAAACCTTGTCTCTGACCAGAAGAAAATGAATTTCATAATTGACCATGTAATCCCATAAGAACGTAACCAAAAGAGATAACTATGACACACTGAAGGGTAAGATTTCTAAAACGTTTTAAATGACACCCACAAAGAAGTTTCGCAGCAGGCTTAGCCGCAAGGTTAACGAGGAAAATAATGAATATGAAACAAATTCGTTAAAAATGAGACCAGAACTCATTGGCAGCATGAACACCAGCCAAATGTACGTTATAAAGGATGGGCACCAAGAAATATATCCGTTTGAACAGAGCTGATTAGAAAAGGAAAAAGCTTTGCAACAGGTGGAGCTGAAAATGATCATAGATTAGTAGTGAGCGATATGATCCGGCAGGACATGTTGATGAACAACACGAACTTTGCATAATGGATATATCAAAGTTTGCTACAGTAAACGCTGTAAAACACAGCTGTCACACAGGACGAATGTTACTACTAGCACCATCAATTTACTGAAACGAACCGTAAGACTATCAAAAACTGACCTTAAGGCATCGCATCCTCCCTACCATATACAATCTCAAAACAATTAAAAAAACATAACTTGTGAAAATAACCATTTTGGGACAAATGGGTATTCATTTATTCCATCAGCGTAAATTGAGAATACAAAATTTCCATCAAACGGGGAGTCCATATTTTCAGCTCGTAGAGGTCCTAATTGTTGCACATATCAGCAGCTAAACCAACAGTTCCACTCAAAAGACTGCCACAATTTCACTCAACTCTCAAAAGGGTAGTGTCAATTGGTAACAATAACAGGAGAAAATGGGAATAGAGAACCAAGCTAATACCTTGAAATGCTTTCTGGGTCTGAGACAGAAGGGAGAAAGACTTCCAGGGGCAGAGAAATGCACCACAGGATAACCTCCCTTATCTGAATTGTTGTGATTGGGAGAGAATATGGGCTGGAGAGAATTGGAGTTGGATGAGAAGACGGTGAGCATAGAAGAAGAGAACCGGAGTGAGTGAACAGATCCTAATCTAACAACATCTGCCATCTATTTTATTTGGGTATATGTAAAGACAACAAAACAACAATTTTCTCCCAAAAAATTAAGAACAAAACAATTAAGAGGCGATGTTTGTTACAGTATAAGGAAATTGGAAACTATCAAAGGCCATCCATCTTTAGAGAAAGGGAGCGACGCGAGGGGGGAAGGTGAAGATGGGGGAGTTTTAGGAGGGTGTTAGTGGTAGTAGTAGTAATATCTGGTGGCTTTGTTTCTCCTGTTCACTGTGTGTATCTGGGGTGTTGTTTTTTCTTTTTGTGTGAACCAGATCGTACCAACAAGATACTTCTACATAAAATTACATGAAATGTTTTTTTTTTTTTTTATAGCATGGCTTTTCCTTGGTCTGTTACCTGTACGGCTCGTCATCCTGTTTGGATTCCTCCCTGTTAACGGGCCTTTACAAATTTCAGTATTTCTTGCATTTCGTTTGCTAAACCATACTAAAATTACCATTTTTAACATAAAAAAGAATAATTCAATCGATTAATAATTCATTCTCAATGGACGTGTTAGGACCAAAGAGCAACATGGATCCAGTAAAGCCGTAGTTGAACACCAATGGATCAGCAAGCTTTTGACTTTCTTCCAAAGCCCAAATACTCTGAACCAGTACGAATCAGGGCAGTCACCACCAACAACGTTGTTTGTCCAGGCTTAAAACAAGTTGCACGGGCTGGAACCTATTGGAAGTGTTGCATATTGAAAAGGAAGGAGCATCTTTCGTTTTCACTAAACCACAATTTGATTAGATGATCAATCATATTACCACCAAAGGCCAAGGCTACCATGTCACTGCTCAATGAATCCCAATGGTGACAATTAGAAACTAACAAAACGTCTTCAATCCATTAGAAATAAGCCAAAACTGACCTAACACAAATTTTAGGCCGACAACTTTTGGCAATATTTCTAGTTATCTTCCTAAAGATACTGTTCATAGGGATGCAAAATTCTAGGGAGAGAGGTATCATAAAATTCCTGGCTCAAAGTTCCTCACATATAACGTTCAAAAACAAAGAGTTCCTCACATATAGTATATATTTTCAAAATCCAAAGAAAGTTTTTTTCTAAAAAAAATTACTGCAGCAGAGTTTAAGTTTAAGGACTGGTCAGGGCTGTAAACCACATGAAACCAAACTGCCAATGGAGTTGGCACATCGATATCAACACATTTGTGCTTAACTAGTACTAGTAGTACCTGCCCACCTAACGCGCCTTTGATTATAAGTAACAAGCTCATCAACCTTGTGAAATTTTCTTTACAAGTATCGAAATGGCCATCCAATTGGTCCTCAATTGCTTTGACAGCAAGTGAATTGAATATCACAACATGGAACGATGATCTGGCATCATAAGCAACTAAAAGTTCCAAACTGAAGCTCCACCACAGATGGTTAGACAAACATTTCATTTCACATAGATATTGCCTTGCTCACCAGAAGCAAGAGAAGCATATCTAGTACTCACCAACCACATAACAAAGAAATGGATAAACAACCTGAGATCATAGACAAAATTCCTGTAAATAGAAGTTGGCTTGTTTGCAGATGTAGCCTGCGTGAATTTATTTCTGTAATTATTTTTTAAATGAAATTGGTAACTTCATTAAACAAACCATTGACATAATACTGCTAAAAGTTCATGGAGATGTCAACAAGAAATAACTAGATTTTGAGGATATGTGAACAGGAGATAAGTAGCTTCCCTACTACTCAATAATATTGGCAACCTTAATCTGATACATTCCACACAACAATACCATGACATGCCTACTTGATAGCTGCAATAACATTATACTGTTGTTTTCCAGTAATAAGCAGTTTTGATGGAGTCTGGCAATTGTGTCAATGTACATGAAAAAGATTCTCTGGTGGCAATGCCACATCACAATCACAAAGAAATAGGATAACTAAATTCTAAAGTAAATAGGCAATCGGAGTAGGCTTTATACTGTACGACCCTAATCTTGCATTGGAAAAAAAAGAGGACTGTGTTTTGATCAAACTTTGCCATCCGGTATCAATATTTCAGACTCAACACCTGAATAATGAAAGAATTCAATGATTGTTGACGTGGTCCAGACTCGTGATGCAAGAAGTCAATCATCCACTGTATTTTCTTTCTAATGTGGGAAGTTGCACGTGCTTGATGTGAATGAAATCTTCTTTATCGGAAAAAAAAAGGCAAGACTATGGAAAACTTATATAGAAGCCCGAATATAGCATCCTCTAAAGCATAGGGAAGGACACAGGATGACATCAAGATCGCAGAGATTAGTAGCTGGGAATGAGAAACTAACTCTTTTTACCTGAAAGAGGTCGGGAAATAGTCATACTACTATATGCTGAAAGCAGATGAACCTAGTAATTAATGTGCTTGCTAAAATATGTAAGGTAAGAAAAACTAAAAAAATTAAATAAGATAAAAGTAAATTCTCACTAATGATTTTGAAAATCATGGCACGATTCAAAGAACAGGACATAACTTTACAGGAGAGGATCTCAATCCTATTTTAAAGGCTGGATTCCACTCTAAAATCTGCAGCACCAAAAGAATCAAAAGTGGATCCAAGTGAGAATGTAACTGACTATTCTTGCCCAAAATCTCAAAGATCAATACCACTGAATTCTCTTCTGCGGTGCTACTTTATGATTTCACAACTACATGAGATGATACACATGCTTTGAGGGATTTGAGATGGAATTATCTAGCCTTTTTGTGCTTTATGATCTTTGGCTAAGCCCAGACCGCCCAGGATATGCCAAGGAGCTCCTAAGCAGTGGGCAGAAGAACGGTTGCTGGAAATGATTCTGAGCCATTATTTGGAGCACCCTTTATCTTTAGAATCGAAGTAATCGTGTTGTAAATCTGCACATTCTCAAAAGATGGCACCTTCCTTCCCCTAGCAAACCGAGGACCATGCCCAATGAAGATTGTCCTCATGGAGAAAATCGCATTATCATAACCATGCGCTCCTCCACACTCCTGCTTCTTACTCCTCTTCTGCTCAACCTTAAAACCCTCGTCAAGCATTCCAATTATCGGCGGAATCCTGTCACTCTCAACATAATGAAGCCTACTGGGGAGCTCCTCCTTGAGATACATTTTCAAACGATTCCCATTCTGAACTTTCCCGGACTGCAACCCTTCGTTCATCTTTGCAACAACATCTGATGGAGCATGACCCGGAGGAGGTCGAATTGCGAGCAATGGAGTATAAGATTGCACCCACTCTGGCGGGACATCAATCCATGGAGCCAAATCATGCAGAAATATTAACTTTCTATCACAAGTTCCTACCATTCCGTGGTCACCAACCATAATTATATGCACATCCTCAAACACCCCTCTCTTCTCCAACCCATCAATCAACCTCCCAATCATCCTATCAATCCTTGCAACAGCCTCGGTGACCTCCGGATCATCTGGACCCACCTGGTGGCCCTGATGATCAGGGTCCTCAAAGTACAGTGTCATAAGCACAGGAATCTCAGCTTCGGGCAAATCAAAGTAACCCAGAACCGTATCAACCCGTTCCTCAAACGGCACAGAACCATTATAAAACATGCAAAACTTTTCAGGACAGTCCCAGGAGCCTTTATGCACCTCAGATCCAGGCCAGAAGTAGGTAGCAGCCTTTAAGCCGTGGTTGGCCACAGTCTCCCAGAGTGGCTCGCCAAGCCACCACTTTGGCTCGTGGCTGGCCATGGTGAACATCTCGTTGGTGTTAGGATCAACAAAGTAGTTGTTGATGATCCCGTGATAAGCAGGGTAGAGGCCAGTAACGATAGAGTAATGGTTGGGGAAAGTAAGAGAAGGGAAGACCGGAATCAAACCCGTCTCAGCCTCGGTCCCATTGTTGATCAGGCGGTGGATGTTGGGCGTCGGGGTCTTGAACTGGTACCCGAACCGGAACCCATCGGAGGAAACCAAGATCACCACCGGGTGGCTGAGTTTTTCCAGAGGACGGGCAGCCGTCTCAGCTGCTTCAGGCGAGAGCGAAGGCTTGGAAGGGGAGGATGGTTTGGTGGTGGAAGTCGTGGGCGAGGAAGAGAAGAAGAGGAAAGCAAAGGCGGCGGCGGCGGAGAGGGCAACGCAAGTGGTGAGGACCAAGGAGATGAAGACGATGGCGGTGTGCTTGTAGGGCGGGGTAGACTTGGAAGAATCGGTGTTGAAAGGGAGGAGAGAAGTGGAAGTAGAGGGACTCGACGGCTGTTCTTGGTCGTCGTCTTCCCGGGTGGGTATTGGCTTGGGCTTGGTTGACGTAAGAGCGGATTCATTAGCAGCACCCATCATAATTTGCCCTCTGTCTGTCTGGCTTCGTCGATCTTCCCTCTCTCTCTCTTTTTAGAGGGAAAAGAGGATATCTATATCTAGTTATATTAGTTGCAAAACAGGAGGAACAGCCCCCGTTGGTTTTTATTGTTTATTACCAATCTGGAACTTGTTCAAGATTGGGTGGAGATATGTTTGGTTTATGTGTTGGTGTTTGTTGATAAGTAGTTGTCTGAGAGGAAGGTGAGGACCTCTGGACCTGCCCTTCCTTTCACAATAACTGCAGAATTGGGTGCATGCGTGGACTCCTGCTGAGTTGTAGACTTTGTAGTGGAGATGAAGAAATTTAATAGTTTGTTTGAGTTGTACGTTCCTTTTTTTAAAAAAATGTAAAAGTATGAGTTGTACATTTCACTTTAGTAAAAGCAACAAAAACGTGGCAACTAGATCCCCGGAATATGCTCTCCCGATCGCGACCTTTCCCGCAACGTGGACAGTCATCTTACGGTTAAAAATTCCGGATACCGATAGAGGCATGAAGCCCATTGTCTAAGAGGGCCCAATGTTTATTTATTTATTTATTTTGTGTGAAGGCCCAATATCTATTAACCAGTGGTAAGTATACTGGCGCGGCTAGTAGCTGTAGCTCCAAGTGAAAAAAAAAAAAAAAACGGCTAAAAAAAGGGCAATCCGATTGGAAGAAGGAAAGCCTTTAAAAGGTCGGTTCTTCGATGTTAAAGGTCGGTTCTTTTGATTAGCTTATATACAAACAATCTGGAGGTGTTACTGTAGTAGTATGCAAAGATTGGAAACTGAAGATTTAGGATAATAATGGCGTATCTAAGCATGGGAGAGTCACACAGGAGAATAACGGACTACCTGAACCGCTTCTCGGACGCCGTTTACTCGCAGGACGGCGCTGCTTTGAGCAAGCTCCTCTCTTTCTCCTCCAACTCCCCCTACCTTCTCTCCCTCGCCGACGCCCTCAATGTTTTCCAGGACGCGAATAGGTTACTGAAGCAGTCGGAGAAGTATGCCCAGTTTGGGGAAATAACTGCCCCCTTGTTTCGGTCTCTGCAAAATTACCGCCTGGGGAACTTGGCTGATGCGTATCAAGCATTCGAGAAAGCTGCAAAGTTTGTATCTTTACCCCCTCTTTGAGATGTGGTGTTGTTTTTCAATGTTGCTTTAGGGTTTTGAATGATTAAAGTTTGTTCTTTTTTTTTTTTTGTGTGTGTGGTTGTGATGGTGTTGGGATAATGCAGTGCCTTCACTCAGGAGTTTCGGAATTGGGAATCGGCGTGGGCTTTGGAGGCGTTGTATGTGGTTGCTTATGAAATTAGGGTTCTTGCCGAACGGGTATGATTTAAATGATCCCCAATTTTTTAATGTGTTAGTATCTTTTTTTTTTTTGTAAACAAGACATGGGTTTTTGGCTGCTGTACTTAGTAACTAATTATTCGAATGATCCCAGGCTGATAGAGAGTTGGCTTCCAACGGGAAGTCACCAGAAAAATTGAAGGGAGCTGGCTCGTTCCTCATGAAAATGTTTGGTGTTCTTGCTGTAAGTTACTTGTGTTTCTATCCATTTTGTTTGTTACATCTATATGTGTTTTGTAATGCACAAAGCTTCCGCGTTAAGGCTTGTGCTTTTGTTTATCCATTCCTAACCATCATCTTCTAAATCTTCAGGGGAAAGGCCCAAAACGTGTTGGGGCATTGTATGTGACTTGCCAGCTATTCAAAATTTACTTCAAGGTAATAGCTTGTGCTTGGTAATTTTCTTTTGGTTTCACTTTTCTCCTTTGAATGTGTCACTTCCTGCATTAGCAAGAAGAGGTCCATTCATGGGAATGCCCAAGATCCCTAATCTTTAACCTAGTATTTAATTATTAACTTGTTTGCAGCTTGGCACAGTTCACCTCTGCCGAAGTGTCATAAGAAGTATTGAAACTGCACGATTTTTTGATTTCGAGGAATTTCCTAAAAGGGATAAGGTTAGAGCTCCATTTATATTGTTGTGGATTATCCTTTCCCGCTGTGTGGAAGTTGATTTTTAGAGGTTGAAAGTTATTGCGAAATATCTGACTGTGACATGTTCTAATGCAGGTCACCTATATGTATTATACTGGCCGCTTGGAAGTTTTTAATGAAAACTTTCCTGCTGTAAGTTTTATTCTTTCCTCTTTACTCATTCCATCTTTTGCTGTTTTTGAAAACAAAGTGTATTTTTGTCCTTTTGAGAAAAAGTAGTTGATCTAGGTTCCATATTTACTGTTACGGACGTTACACTGCCTGTGATTTACTTGAGAAAAAGTAGTTAATATAGGTTTTACGTGAATTCTGTGGTCTTTATTACACATGTAAAAACTTAGCATCCGGTACTTCAGTTTGTAATCTGCCTTTATTCACTGACTTTGCTTATTCTTATCTTGCAGGCTGATCATAAATTGTCTTACGCATTGATGCACTGTAACCCCCGTAATGAAGCAAATATAAGGTCTGATTTAGGTCCTCCTTTCTCTGTATATTTTACATATGTGAGAGTGTAGATGATTTCTTTCTAACAGATAAACCGTCGAGTTACCAACTTTTTTCTCGTTGCCTCCGTATTTTCTTATCCTTAGTCTAGCTGAAGTTTTGTAGCTGTTCATGTTGTGAGTTATTGATAGACACAATACACACTAGTCATTGATTTCAGCGTCTGCTTAAATTGTGCTGTAACTTGGCTTTTGGGAGGGATGATTCGGAATATCTGGAGTGGCCATGCAAGTTCCTTAATCAACCTTTTACTAGTTTGCGGAATAACAAGAATTTGATATTTGGCCCTTCAATCTGACACAAGCCTAGAAAAAGTAACTTATCCATGGGAACAGAAAAGTCCTGCATTTTTTTTGACAACTAATATAGGGATTCTGTAGGAATAGAAAATGAATAGGCAACTACTTACTAACAAAACCATCCAATGCAAATTGCTGAACGGAATTGCTCTACTTCTGTAAGTTACAAGTGTGAATGCTATTCCATAATCACTCCCTTAGGTTAAAATAACCACTCACTTTGGATGATCCTTATCAATTTTTCTTTGATTTATGTCAAACACACTTCTCTTGCTCATATATTCTTTAGCTGTCTTGCCTCAGGATGATTCTAAAATATTTGATACCGGTGAAGCTCTCCATAGGTATTTTGCCCCAGGACTGGCTCCTAAAGAAGTATAACCTAGTTGAGGTATGTCTGCCGCTTGCTTTTTTTTATTCTGTCATGAGAAAGTCATGTACTCATTCTGGTCTTCCAATCTTAATGGTGTGAAGGAATGCACATTGCTCCTGTTAGCTGATTGATAACCTTATTGAATTACGATCCAAGTAAAAGGCTCAGATGACCAATGTGCATGCGCTGTCATTTAATGATATGATCTTCAGTAGAATTTAAAATTCTTTGTAAGCAATGCTTGTATCTAACTAAGCCTGCTTTTGCTTAACAGTACCGCAATGTTGTGCTAGCATTGAAAAGAGGCGATCTTAGACTCCTTCGACATGCTCTCCAAGAACATGAAGACCGGTATGTATGCTTTTTGTATTAAGGCTAATGATACTCAAGTTACCGAGGGAAAACTAAGCTAGTCTCTCTCTTCCTTTTAGGTTTCTAAGGTCAGGTGTATTTCTAGTCCTGGAGAAGTTAGAACTTCAAGTGTACCAGAGATTGCTAAAGAAAATGTAAGTTACATCTGAAACTCCCTGTTTATTATAAACCATACATGTAGTTGTAAAAATACAGTTATTATATTTTCATGACTATTCCATTCTGGCAATGCAGTTACATAATCCAAAAACAGAAAGACCCAAGCAAAGCTCACCAAATGAAGTTGGAAGTAATTGTTAAAGCATTGAAGTGGCTGGAGATCGACATGGATTTGGATGAGGTAATTTTTTTTTTCTGCAGTTTTGTCTGTCTTTTATCTTATGAAATCATTAATTATATTTCCCTCTCTGTTTAGTTGGTAATTTGTAATCCTTGTAAATTATTCTAATTGCAGTTCTGATGCAATTTACAGGTAGAATGCATAGTGGCCATATTAATATTCAAGAACCTTGTCAAAGGTTATTTTGCTCACAAGAGCAAAGTAGTGGTGCTGAGCAAGCAGGATCCCTTTCCCAAGTTAAATGGGAAGCCTGTCAATTCATAGAGACATGGAGATATCATCTGTAAATTAGGTTCTTTGTTTGATAACTGACGTCCAGTGGCATGAGCCTACGGCCCTAATAAAAAGATTTTGACAGTGCGTTTAGGCTCGTGTTGTGCTTAGTTGTTCACCAACTTAAGTGAGTTTTGTAACCTGAAGTAGGACTCCTAAGCTTACCACATAATGTCACAGCCTTAAACGCACACAATATAAGGCACAAGAGACTAAAGCTTGTTGGTCTCCTGCCTCAAGCGAACAGACTGGAGCTTTTGGACATCAGAGGGAGGAGAATGGATGACTGAGCTTGGTGCAATCATTTAGCATACTTGATTTGTATCTTATTTTTATCAAAGTAACACTGGAATCTTGAATTTGACTCGTAAGAAGCTGTATCAAGTTATTGTTTTGAATTGGTGTATAGACATTTTAAGGTTATTTGTTCTCAAATTATATGAAAAGCAAAAAGATCATATCCATGTCCAATGCTAGATGGCATCAAAATTAGGATTCAAAATATAAATTTTAATTTTTTTTTTGGAGCCCTGGAATTCCCCTTGTTCCTTCTTGATAGATGCTGGTTAAACTATATACCCTATCATTATGAGGTCTCTAGTTTAGACCATCACTAGTCACCTCTCTGGGATTTTTACGTATCAATTCATCTAACCCTTACATAAATATCTTGAATCACAATATTGCCAAAACAGAGGAGTTGAACAGAATGTTGTTTTTTTTTTTTTCTTTCCTTTCGCATCTAATATTATAAGACAAACAGGTGGAGAACAAAAATTGCAGAGATAATCATCGTCTCACTAGATAACGGTAATCCCAATTACTGAACTATTACTGAACTAATTAAGTGGTAATCAATCAAAGACAATAATGGAGACCTATATACCTCTTTCTTCTTTTCCAGAGAACAGAAGAAGCAGGTTATAAAAGTATCAATTACACATGGTCTAATAGTATTCTTTTCTTTTTGGTTGGCACTTGGCAGAGCATCAATCCATAAACCAAAACAAAAGAAGAGAAACATTGCAGAAAAGAACAACAACAAAGGGAACCCACATGTGAAAAATAAAACTTAAATTGACATAATAGGCTACAGTTGCCGTTTTACAATGGTTCTGCTCTTCTACAATTGCCTAACTGACCGTAATAATGGCATAATAGGCTGGCTAATAATGAGTGACACAATCCAGGAGTTCTTTCTCCATTTAAACTAGGCACTACAAAATTAGATTAGATTACAAGTAACCAATAGTAACAACCTAGGCTGATCAAATCTGTCAATCCAACTTAGTCACACTAATCTAAGACAATGAGGTTGCATCTTTTAGGATCCTCCCGGTACAAAAAAGGGTGTCCAAGCAACTTCTCAGCTGACCATCTCTCCTGTGGATTTCTGCACAAGCACTTGCTCATAAAATCCAGTGCATCATTTGATGCACTAGATGGAAGCTGAGGCAAATAATCAGTGTACCCAATAATGTGCAAAAGTGCATCTCCATTTACACTCTGATTCCCCCCTGCACTGTACCAAGCACTCTTCCCACTCAACATCTCCACCATACTGCACCCAAGTGCCCATATATCTGCCCCATAACCAATTTGCTTTTCTCTCACCAATTCAGGGGACATATAGCTAGGCGTCCCTCTCATTCCCTCTATCTTCTCCCCTTCCTCCCCCTCTTTGATTGACATTGCCAATCCAAAGTCTCCAATTTTGGCCAAGTACCCAGTAGGCATCCTTTTCTTTATTGGGACCAGGAGGATGTTAGAGGGCTTGATGTCGCAATGGACATAGCCCCGACCGTGAATGTACTTGAGCCCTTTAACAATGTCACGCACGTATCTCTTGACGTGGGATTCGGGCAACCCAGTACCAGAATCGATGATCCAATGTTCCAGGTTGAACCCGGAACAGTACTCTAGTAAAAGGTTGTAAATCTTGTCTCCGGAGGTCAACTCGGCCACCTCGCGACCGTAGCATTTGAGGATGTAAGGGCAGCTGCCCCTCTGGAGATCGTGAAAAACCCGCTTCTCATGAACAAGAGAGAGGGAATCGACAGAGGTGGCGGACTTGACGGCCAGAAACAAGGGAAGTTCTCCAGCTTCTTGATTTTCTTGGCGACCAAGAACCCCGGCTCTCTTCTTCCTTCTCCTTGCGAGAAACACATAGCCAAAGCCTCCTTTACCAAGAAGCCGGTTTCTTTCCCAAGAAACCCCATGGGAGGATTCCAGGGTGGAAGAGGGGCCGTCCGGTTTGTAGGGGTTGAAACGGGCGAAGTAGGCACGTCTCCTTCTCTTCGCCTCAGGCCGCTTTTTCAATCCTTCTCCAGAATATTCACATTGCACCATAACAGCCATTTCCGAGAGAATTTAAAAGTAAGAAACCTTTTTTTTCTTCTTGACGATCAGAGGAAGAAAGAACGAAAGAATTATTTTTTCTTTTTCTTTTGAGGTATGAGAATGAAGAAAATTTGATTTTTTTTTTTTCCTTGTGTGGAAGAAGACACTTTAAATTGATGTGCAAGTCCAAGTCGGTTTGTGTGTGTGTGTTTTTTTTTTCCCTTACCGTTACCGTTACTGAGTCGGTGGTTCTGTGGGTTGTAAAACTGAAGCGTAGAAAAATACCACTCCACTCCTCTATTAGCTTAGCTATAGCTAGGTTCTATATAAATGCCATGTCAAACATATATACTGCAAACCTCCTTTTCTATACTTCCCTTAAAAAAAAAAATTTCCTAAACTTTAATTATTATTATTATTTTTTTTTTAGAATCAAATCAAACTTTTCATTGCAAATGAGTTAGGAAATGAATCCTACCAACTGTTACAAAGATATGCGAAGCATATTACAATACAAAGAACATTGTGTATGACTTAAGAATTGGAAACTTTTAACCACCCATTACATTGATACCCCAGAAGTAACATAACTCTTGCATCTCAATGGATAATGCTCTCGGTTTCAAACGAGTCAGCCCTTGAAACCTCATCTTCATATCCGAACAAATCTCAGATAAGATACTAGCTGAAGATCTATAGCATCTTGTAAAATGTCTACGATTTCTCTCCCTCCAAATGTGATAGATGCAGGCAACAAATGCAACACGCAGTATCATTGCTTTCAGGCTCTTCTTTTGCAAATGGCATTTAGCCCAACAAAATTCCAAGTTCCAATCACCAACTAATCGATTAACATTACACAGAGATAGTAATCTAGTCCATACAGATGAAGAGTATGAACATGAAAAGAAAAGATGATCCCTATTCTCACAAGTAGCAGAACAGAGTAAACAATTAGCATTGGAGATAATACCCCATTGTTGAAGTCAGGATCGAGTGCTCAACCTGTCAAGTATAGCTAGCCATGCAATAAAGCTATGCTTTGGTATATGCCCAGGTGACCAAACAACCTTGTGCCAATCCACTTTGTTATGTTTAAGTCTAATGAATTCCCAAGCACTTTGAACATTAAATTTCCCCGAGGCAGAAAAATTCCAAGTTACTTGATCAGGTAATGAAGAGGGAATAATACCATCATCCTCAGTTTTGAGTTGAGAAATCAAATTGGAACGAGTTGTTGGCCAACTCCAAACACCATTAGAGATCAAGCTACTAACCTTTGCATGGAGAGGAATCTTGGAGGTAGTGAGAAGATTAGGCCGCAATGTAGAACATAAAGAACCTCTTGGAAGCCAAGCATCCCACCAGAAGTATGTGCTATTACCATCCCCAATAAGGTGAGAAAATCCAGCAGAAAACTGTCTTCTAAACTCCAATATTTTCCTCAAACTCCATAAATAATCAGCAGGGACTTCCAAACTCCACAAACTTCTATTCTTGATATAGTATGCATGAATCCATGCCACCCAAAGTGAACCAGCTCTCAAGAGAAGATTCCAAAGATTTCTGGCAATACACGCAATATTCCAAGCTTTGAGTTCTTTAATGCCCAATTCACCTTCTTGCTTCGGAGTTGTAATATCTGCCCAAGAAACCTTAGCTTTTCTGGCATTTGAAGAAGTACCAAACCAAAGGAATGCAGCACACAACCTCTCTATTTCTTTAAGAAGTCGAGATGGTAAAATTAAAAGATTTGACCAATAATTCTGTATGCTATAGAGCACAGAAATGACAAGTTGTAACCTGCTAGCAAAAGAAAGTAGGTGAGTACTCCAATGATTGATTCTGGCTAGGATCCTCTCTATTAAAGCCTTATAATTCTGGTAGGCTAGCTTTCCAGAAACTAAAGGAACGCCAAGGTAGCGTACTGGCAGAGTTGAAAACCACTCAAGTGGAGAAATTGATCTTTTTTAGCATCAGTTACACCTGCTAAAAAAACAGCACATTTTGCAGGATTAAACTTGATACCAGATAAGCAATAGAATTGATCCAGGATGTATGTTACAGTTGATGCTGAGGTAGGATTGCCATCTGTAAAAATCATCAGATCGTCCGCAAAACATAAATATGAAAGATTAATCTTTGAACAGCGAGGATGGTAAGGCAAGAGATGATCAGCTGCTGCTTTGTTTAATAAACAGGATAAGACCTCCATAGAAATCATAAACAAGTAAGGGGAAAGGGGGTCACCTTGACGCATTCCCTTACCTCCTCCAAAGTAGCCACAAAGAGATCCGTTAATGGATATAGAAAACTTTGATGTAGTGAAACACACCTTCAGCCAATAAATGAATTGAGCAGGGAAACCCATTGCTTCAAGAACATTGAGAAGAAAACACCAATTCACAGAATCAAACGCCTTCATGAGGTCAATTTTCAAAGTGCATCTACTAGAAATACCGGCACGATGATAATTATGCACAACTTCATGTGCCAATAGGATATTATCTCCAATTCTCCTACCAGGAATGAATGCCGTTTGATTTTTGCTAATGAGATCAGGCATACATTATTGTAACCTCTTGGCAAGTATTCTAGAAATACATTTGTAAATGGTAGAACAACAAGCAATAGGTCTAAAATCTGTTACCTTTTGGGCATTTGGCACTTTTGGGATGAAGCTTATAATGGTGGAATTGAATCCCTTGAACATTTTTCCTGACTGGAAAAATTCTTTGACAGCTTGAATTACATCATCACCAACAATAGATCAAGTTGCAGTAAAGAACTCTGCATTATATCCGTCAGGCCCAGGAGCTTTGTTCTTCGCAAGAGAGAACATAGAAGCTTTGATTTCCTCACCCGTAATCTCTGATACTAATTTCTCACACTGCTCAGTAGACACAGTTTTGTGAAGTAAGGATTTAAAATAGGAAACTGAGCCACCTGAAACTACTAGGTTTGATTGACCAAGAGATTGATCATAGAAATTGACAATGCAATCCTCAATCAACCGAGGTTCTGTGAGTAAAGTACCATTAGGGGAATATAGATGTCTTATCGTGTTTCTGACTTTCCTTGCTCTAACTATATTATGGAAGAACTTTGAGTTTGAGTCCCCACAAGATAGCCAATTTATGCGAGATTTCTGCCGTAAGAATGACTCTTCTGCTATTCGTAAATCAACTAATACTGAAATAAATCATTGCTCAGTGGAAAGAAGTTCCTCATGAAAATCACCATCATAAATCTGTTGTTGCACAGAGTAAAGTTCTTTCTCCAGATTGGTGATTCTCGAAGATATATCATTGTACTCCCTGTTATGTAATTTCTTCAACTCAACTTTGAGTAGCTTGAGCTTTTGCCAAAGCTTATACATTGCAAAGCCCTCAATAGGTGTATTCCAGACAGAGGAAGTAATAGACAGAAACTTAGGGTGAGTAATTCAGTGATTACAAAATTTAAATGGCTTGGGCCCTTGAACAATATTAATTGAGGAATTAAAGAGTATAGGCGAATGGTCAAAGATACCTGGAGCTATAAATTCCACAGAGCTAGTCAGAAAATTGGTTGCCCATGCAACATTGATGAGAAACCTATCAAGTTTCTGAAAAATAAGATTTGCTGACTGCCGATTGGACCATGTGTACAATGAACCCGTATATGGATGATCAAATAAACCATTCGAGGCAAGACAAGTCGCAAAAGCAGCAATCTCAATGCCCAGATGATCAGTAGGAGATGAAGATTCCTCAGGCTTTAGAATGCTGTTGAAATCACCCAAAAGGCACCATGGCACATTACCAAGAGAGGAAGCCAATGACTCAATGCTGCAATATAAAGAAGCATTTCTTTCTTGAGCCGAATTAGATCCATAAACAAATATAGCATAACATGTTACCTACTCCCTTCTGCTACTAACAAGACAGTGGATAATTTGATCAGTTTGAGTAAGAACAGTGACATCCACCCTGTCAGACCAAAGCAGCCAGATGCGTCCAAGTCGCGCATTATTGTAATTGTTTACAAAGCTCCAGGTAGGAAGGAAACTTTTCCTAATTTCAAGAACATTATTAACTTGGATTTTTGTTTCAACAAGACATACTAAATCAACATTACTACTATGTATACGCTGCAGTATAGAAGCCCTTTTAGAAGGGTCATTTAAACCTATTACATTCCACAACAACCACTTCATTGGGTAGGTATGTGAAGAGGAGAACTATTCCCTTTAGGGGAGACATTTGTAGACTTTTCACGCCCACGACCACGCTTCTGCTTAGGGTCAGGTTTAGGCTTTGGAGGCAATGCAGTCACATGAGCAGCATCAAGAGGCTGTTTAGTTGGACTAGTCCCCCCAAAAGCAGAAGATTCTGCTACATAATCAGCCTGTACTGAAAGCTTGGACAATGAAGTCCCATCGACAGAGTTTGAAGTATTTGAAGCCATCAAGGCCTCCAGACCAGTGACAGGAGCACTATTACAATCCACTGAAGCTGCAGAACAATCAGTATTAATTGGTAGAGGATCAAAAGCCACCAATGGTGCTTTTGGAATTACTGAAGGAATGGCAGACTTATTAGCAGCAGCAGGAACTTCAACAACAGAACGAACAGTATTAACTGGTAAAGGATCAGAAGCCACCAATGGTGCTTTTGGAATTGCTGGAGAGATGGCGACTTGAGAATGACTGGATGTCATGCTAGTAGGCTTAATAGCAGCAGCAGGAACTCCAACAGCAGATTGTGACATAGTAGGTTTAGGTTTAATTATTATTTTTTTTCCACCTATTAGGAAGAAGAGAAGGATATAAATTTTAATTTTAGCAAAACAACAACTGAATTGAGTTTATAAGATAATCCAAAACGAAGTAAGAGTTACCAAACACATAAATGTAGAGCTCCATCTGAAAGAAAAATATAAATCAAAGCATATGTATATAATGAGTTCAACGATTCAGATAGAAAGCAAGAAAAACCGAGTCACCTCACCTGGAGATCGTCTGCTCTCCTCGTTCTTCTTCTAGGAGCATTAATTCTCCTTGATCTGCTGACATTATCCCTTTACGGCTGAAGACTTACAATCGAACTCGTCCTTGACTCGCGGGTTTAGGCTTGATGAGTGTCGCTGACTAGGCAACTCGGTTTTTCCTCTCTTGGAATTATAAAAAATAAGAGCTGAGTCGAGTGGGAAAGAAGTGATTTTGACATTTTGTTGACTTGCTTTAGTGGAGCGATCTCAAATTTCTAACTTAATTTTAATTAATTTAGACGGGATTCTATACACCGTATACCGTCTACATGGTTGTTCTCCACTCATCACACGCCCCATTTTGCTTTGTTCAATCAATAATTTTTGGCAAAAGTATGTTTGTAGGACCTCAGTTAACCAAAAATACTCAGTCTGGGTATCGAGTTATAAAAAAATCAATTTCCCCACCCAGCTACGACATTTCATCCAATTTGAGTACTCAGTTATCCAAATCTCACTTAAATCGCCCAAAATCAAAATTGAAACACTATTCACCCAATTTGGCATGTTCTGGAGGCTGACGTGGACTGTCCACATAGCGATGCATGCCCGGTTGGTGCCCTTGGCTAAGGTGGACTAATGAAAAATCGACATGTGGCATGTAGGGTCCCAAATAAAATAATATTTTAAACTGTGGACCGGATGTTTTTAATAACAAAATTCTAAGCAAATCATTTTATCTCATTAATTTAATACCCAAATAAACAAAAAAACTAAACAAGTTATTATATTGATTAATTTAACCAATCACATTATTGTAGTGTTATTAATTTAATATCTAAGTAAACTAATAAATTTAACTAAAAATATTATTTATCTACTATATTTTTAAAATATATAAAAATTTAAAATTTTAAAAATTATTTCTAATAATTTATTCCAAAGCTTTATCTTTAAGTGAAGACTTCCAAAACTATGATGTACCTCTAGTTTTTTGCATGGGATTGGTTGATGCATCTATGCTAAAGTCCCCCGTGACTTCCTGGTTTAATTTATTTGAGTTAATGTCCTACATTTATGTGTTATATTTGTATAAAAAATCAATCATTTCTACTTAAATGTATAAATGTTGCGCCAATATGTGAACAGGTTTTTGGGAGAGAAATAAATCCATCAAAATTTGATTTGAGGATTGTGAAGCCAACATGTAAATATTATTTTGAAGGAAATTAAGAACTTCGGTGCAAATCATATCTGACTAAATCCATACAGATTTAAAACAATTACTCGCACAGAACTTTTTTGTAGGTTTGGAAATTTTAAAATCTAATTATATAAATCATATTTAATTCAAATATGATTTTTTCAATCTTCTGTCATAGGAGAGAGCATGATAAACTTTGCTTAAGGAAGATTCTCAATGAGTATCACATGAAAATCTTTTCATTTTGGTGAAAATCTCTTTCCTTTTTGGAGGGCTTATCAAGTGTTTCTAAGGCACATACCCAATTAGATATAAGACATAAATGAGGAGATTACTCAAATGATACTTCCTAAAAATATTGGTTTAGTAACTAAAAAGAGGTTTAATGTGGTATTAATTAGTTTTAAGAATCGAGAAAATTTATTTCTTTTCTTGACACCTTAAAGCACAAGAAAAAAGCACCCATCTATCTGTTATCAAAATATGAATTCTATTCTCTCCAGTTTTGGCTGTGCCCTAAGATTTTGAACCCATACTCAACAGACACAAGACGGATATGATTGAAAGTAAAATAAAATCTCGATCTAATTTCAAAAAAAAAAAAACGTTACTGTAATCATCTACAAAATGAAGGCTGCAATATTCTTGAACATATAACATATATAGTGAAAATCTCCATCCTATGTACCAAAACAAAAAAAAAAACCTCCATCCTCATCAATCATAATACAATTAAGAAACATTGAATCCACTCGTATCCAATAATAATATCCCCGACAATTTTAATGGTGTTGATCTTCCACGTTCCCTATTAAATTGGGTGCACACATCCGATGAACTTGAGTTTCCCTATAAAATTGGGTGCACACATCCGAACAATTCTCAAATTCTTGTCTCTCAATTTAACCTCTGAAAACATCCTATTTGCTTTTAACATTTTTTTGATGAAAAAGATGGCTAAAATGAGCATGTGCAGTGCTGCTCTTCTCCTGGTGGTCTTGTGTTATGCTCAGGTCATAAGTGCCGAGGTATACAATGTGGGTGATGGTACCTGGAGGCTAGGCCAAGATTACACCAGTTGGGCCGCTGGAAAGAGATTTGCTCTAGGGGATACCCTGGGTCAGTTTTCTTTAAAAAAAAAAAAATACAAATGAGATATAGATATATATAATTAGTCATTCTTTTACATTTTTTATGATATCTTTTATGCTTCTAATTTATTAATAAGTTTGATTTACTACTTGGGTTTTGTTTTCCAGTGTTCACCTATATAGCGCCACATACCGTGGCTGAGGTAAGTGCAAGTGCAGCCAGTGCATGCGATGGGAGCAACCCCATATTTTTCTCAGACAATCACTCCACCTTTGTACGCCTTACTACCCCCGGAGACCATTTCTTCATCTCTACTGCCCCCGGCGATTGCCAACATGGCATGAAACTTAAACTCACCGTCGCCGCCGCCACCACCGCCCCATGAAAACGATGCATTATTGCATGCCTAGGTGCTACATTAATTTCGCTATCTAGCTCTAGGGTGATATGAGGATAGTCTTCAGCTTTATTTGCTCCTTTTTTTCACTAGTTTTATCTCTGACCAAGTTGTAAGCGCATCCTTTTATTTCTTGTTTACCAATAAATTTCCTTCAAATTGCTCTCTATTTATATTCTACCGCTGCTTACGGATTAGTGATTACCATTTTTTTTAATCATGCTCGGCAATTAGATTAGGATTCCAAATGCCCATCTCAGTTTTGTGTCTTCAGCTTCCTACGTACTCAAGTGTCTTCTTGCTTTCTACAAACTATTTATATATCCAAACATATATGCAGCAACTAATAAATAAGAAATCTGACCAAAAAAAATAAAATAATTATGACATGGCCTTAAAAGGAGTTTTTGGGAATAAATGGATTTTTAGTCCCTGGCCTCCAATTTGAAATGTCACCATTGTACTAAAATTCGATAGATTTTGGTCCTCGTACTACCCCAAATGTATAGATTTTGGTACTTCCGGCCACTGGCTGGCCATCAAGGACACATGTCACCATGCTATTTGCCCACTTCGAGAACACGTGTCAACAAATAATATGACTTCAATGCGAATTTGGTACGAAGAGATCATACCAATGGGACCCACTTTTCGACGTGGGTGAATAATATGCTGACACGTGTCATCGATGGTTGGTCGGTGGTCGGAAGTACCAAAATCCATCAAATTTTAGTAGAGTGCTTACATTTCGAATTGGAGGCGGACCAAAAATCCATTTATTTTTGGAGTTTTAGAATCCACCAAAGAACAAAAAATTCACAAAGAGTATATAGTAAAATTGATTTTATACAAAAGTGATTGATAAAAAGTGATAAGAGATACCATTGAAATGAACTCGCAAGTCTTTCTTTGGGAGTTTAGACTTGCTCAATAAGCTAAGAATACTTAACTTGTACACAAATACAAATACTACCCTTGACCTAACTTGCACACAAAACATCATAAAATAAGGAAACTAATAATTAAAGAAAATCTTAAATATTGACTCAAATATCCTATTTGATGATTCTAATTAGGGAAGATATAATTGATTTTTCCTAATTTCGTCATTATGACATATAAGGAAGATTGTAGCTATCAGGATATTTAAAAGGATTTTTCTATATCTTGTGCATTGTATCTTGTGCATTGGGGTGCATGAAAAGCCCTGTAAAAGGAAACAAATTTCCACTATTGATGAGTATTATTTTTTACTAACTGGAATAACCCTAAAAAAAAAAAAAACCTTTGGAGCCTTATTGATTTCTTCATTTACAAAATTCAGGTGCAAATTGTTGGCCCAGACACAAATAACAACGTCCAATCGTTAAAGGTCATTTAAAACTTACCCTTAATAAAATCTGCACTTAATTAATTCATCACCATGCCAAAAAAGACTTTTTCATGTTACAAATAAAAACTTTATTAATTTTGACCCTACATAATCTCACAATTCATAACTTTTCTGATTTGATAAAAAAAAAAACAAAAAATCTAAGCGCCTACTTAAATACGACCGTATCTTTGGAATTCCTTACATAAAGTTTAACCGTTTCCTATCTCATGTTTTTGGGCATTAACATTTCTCTGAAAATCCACATATATAGCCAACTCATCCAGAATCTCGGACTCATTATTGGGACTTCCATTCTAATATTACTTGCGTGCTCCATAGGCAAGGCTAATAAAAAAAAATTGACAAAAAGGGCTAATTAATGATTGATTTTAGGAAAATAGAGAATAAAGCAGTCATTGAATGAGTTCCAATTTGATCACTCCTTCACTTATTTGGTAGAGTCCTTCTAGCCTCTCTCTAGGTTCGAGGATTAAGCTTGGCTGGTTTAGAATAGAAATCTGAAACTAGTTGCCAAAAACATTGCTTTTAGTTTCTTTTTCGACCTCAGGGATTTGGATCTAAGTATCTTTTACGTTTCTAATTAAGGCAGGTTACACATTGTGTAATTCTTGATCACTATACAATTAATGAAAATGTCCATTTATAGATGTTTCTGTATCCGGGTATCCAACAATTAATATCTAGCAATTCCGTAGCACCGGTATCCTCTTTCCCCTATAAATCTTCTCGATTATAATTTAATTAGGGTACACACCTCAGTCTAGTTCTTGTTGTCTATCCAGTACTGCCAGTCTTTGCTACATATTTTGAGAAGATGGTTAGCCATTTTCACAGAATAACCTGCAGTGCTATTCTCCTTCTGGTCTTGTGTTATGCTCAACTCTTAAGCGCAGAGTTGTACAATGTTGGTGATAGAGGTTGGGTCCCAGATTATGATTATCCCCGTTGGATCAATGGGAGGGCATTTGCCATAGGGGACACTTTGCGTAAGTTTTTCTCTCTTCACATTAATAATTTCATATATCACACAACGATTTTGCTGTTCTTGTTTGATTAACAAATCAAGGTTGTTAAAGACTGAAAAATGGTATCTTCCCTTATCTCCACAATACTAATCCCACCTTTTAAGTGGTTAGTGCAAATTTTTGGTGCTTGCTGGAGGTAGTAGAAGTTGCTGTTCCATTGTTTTTGGGAGTGACTAGTGAGATTCACATCTATTCACAATAATTTTTTTTTTGTTCCTTCTTTTGTCAGTAAACTAATGTTTTGTTATGATTAATGATGTTAGGCACAAAGAATTTGGTATGAAGTCACGCGAGTAAAATTATAGGTTGACATGGTCTACATTGACTTGACATATTATACTCAAAAGGTATTCTTTTTATTAATAGAATAGTGAAATATTACACACTCCAAAATCTGGTGACTCCATCTACCAAATGGTTTTTTGGGAGATAAAATTTTACGATATCCTAAACTAATTGAGTGAGTAACATCTCTAACATGAGAATAATGCTTACGAGATCATCTTCAACAATAAAAATATTACTCAAGGGCTTGGATAGATACTAACCAACTTAATTTTACATTTGTTATTGTGTTTTTTTCTTTTGTTCCAGGCTTCCTCTATTCAAAGCCTCATAATGTTGCCGAGGTAAATGAAGGTGCAGCTCAATTATGTGATGGAAGCAATCCAATATTTTTCTCTCAAAATTATGAAACCTATGTACACTTAAATCAGCCAGGAGACCATTTCTTCATATCTACTGCACCTGGAGATTGTCAAAATGGCATGAACCTTAGAATCACAGTTGCTCCCTGGACTAATGCACTGCCTCACTAGCAAATGCATATAAATACATGTGGGATACTCTTTCAACTTGTTCTTTTAATCAGAATGTATCCTTCGCTTATTACTATTTAGCAATAAAGTTTCCTTTCCAAATCCTGTATTCGTGTGTCGTATTGTTTTTCCAATCCGAACTCGCGTCAAAAGATCATGTGGGAACTTGACAGCAGCTGACGACCATATTGAGAGAATTGAAAGAACGGTAAATTTACAGTTTTATAATTAATCAATGAGTAATAAACAAAAAAAACCCTTCTCCCCCAGGGCATACTTACATTTGTAATGGAAAAGAATGTCGATATCACAGTTCCAAAAGGACTGGTGGATTCAATGCTTGATGCCTATCGCTGGAACCATCAGATTTATTAATCTGCCAACCACAAGAAAATGGTAGTCACTACAGATTAGATATTCAGGAATCATATTGTTTTGAAGTTCCTGATTAGTGTAGTTTGTAAGGACGGGTAGGGTTATTGCCTTTATCCATTAAGCTTGGATTAACCAATCCGGGTGCAGAAAGAATCGATACATCTATCAAAGTTGAGTTTATGCTGCTTGACTACAAGTTCAGATGCTCACTATAAAAGAGAAATGGATCATTGAAGTATTATTTGAGCCCGACATTGTTAAACACCGATGCATATGCATATTGCTATAAGGATTGGCATGAACTGCTATATTCTCCATCTTGACTCTTATTTCCTCACAATCTCAACTTCAATTTTGCGCTTAATACTACATATAAGCTCTCACAATCATATTTCATGCTCTGTCAAAACACATCTACAAGGTTTTTTGTAACTAAAGTTCCACCAGCAATCGTATCCTTGAAGAGGATAGGTTTTAGTTTCAGGGGAGTGAGGAGTGGAGGACTCGACAGAATCAAAGAGAATGTCAGGTTTGTGATAGATAAAAGGTTAAAGGGGATGCACTACATAACTTGCAAGAGATAAGGACCATGGTACCTGCTCTTTTTTGTCTTGTAAAGAGAACAAGTGTTGCAAACCCAACCATGATTGCAACTCTCATAACCTGGGGAAAAATAGAAATAGTTATTGACCACCAGGGACTCTTTTACATTTGTGAGATTGTCTTTTTAGCCAGCTACAATCTGAGTAATGTTCTGGAAGAGGTAAGGGGGAAAGAAAGTAACCTGTCCCACGGGTCCCCTTGATTTTTCAGCATCTCTGGGACCCTTGGCTTCTGATTTTCGGAGTCTTTGGGAAGAATTGACGCCTTCATGTTCCTTGATATCACCGGGGCTACCATACGGTGCAGACTGAAAAGAGTTGGATGAAAAGAAAATTGGAGTATCACTGTAGATTTAATGGCAAGAAAATCATCAACAAAAAAAAAATTAACTGATCCACGAAGTCATGGTCTTTTACAGCCATAACACATTAACATATGTGAACAACAATAAAAAATTTCTTAACGAACTCCAGAGATTGTTCTAAGACGACGTATGTTTCCTAAGAGTATAAATCTACCACTTCGAAAAGAAAATACCTCTTTCAAATTCTCTGCTCCAGAAGAACTTGCCTCTGGTGATTGAACTTTTGTTTCACCCCAGAACCCTCCCATTATATTCATTATTTGTTTTCCAGCAGTGGTTATGCAAAAGCTTTTTCCTTGGACAGGATATATCCAACCACGGTTCGTTTCTGAAGAATAATGCTCATCTCCAGAAGCTCCTTGTGAACTTTTCAGGTCAGTAGCTCTTCCACTATTTATCACGGAATTTCTAGGAGAACTTTGTTTCCTGTCATGTAAGTTACTATGTGGGTGTGTACCCGGATGCTTATTAAACCCCCTTCCTGAAATAGAAGCTCTTCTACCCATTGACGCTCTCAATAAATCTTCAGAAACTCTTTTCTCCTGCACCGCGCCAACTTCATGCGTTACTTTGAGTTTATCCTTCAAATCTGATTTTGTTCCTTTAGTTTGGAACTCTGCAGCTCTTGTTCCATACAACTTGGCCATATCTTGAGTTGTAACCCGGGAGAGTTCCTTTACAAAAGGATATTCACTCCCCCCCAAAAGTGGAGCTGGTTTGTTCTTTCCCATTTTGACTTCACCCAGGTGTGGACTTGCCAGAGCAACTTCTACTGCAGTCCTGTTTGTCTGAGATTTTATTGGTTTTTGTGGTGATCTAACTTTAGGTTCCTGATTCAACATAAAAGTTCTACAAGTCATAAATTCAGGAGAAAAAAGAAGTTTCTGGTAATATCATGCTGAGAAATTTGTTTAAACCAGTAGCCTTGAATACCTGATTTTTACTTGTTTCAAAGACACTTATCATACTTCTTACATTGATCTGATCTCTCGATAGTCGCCTTCGTTTCTCTTGGTTCCCAACCCCAACTTCCTTCATTTTCACGGGGATTTTACCTTTGACAGCAATGTTTGATCCTGCATTTCCCATTTGCAAAGCTTCTTTCCGTCTAATCATTCTCAGGGGACCTTCTGTTGAAGATGCTGTAGTTCCACTCTTATCACCCAAACTCGAGCTAACTTCATTTGGATGAGCCTCAAATATTTGGGATATATGAGATGTGAATGAACTGTCTTTGTATCTATCTGCATCATTCTAAAACAGGAGGATGGTCATTAGAAAATCTAAAAGGTGGATTTTCCTCCTATTTTTTATGTAACCAGAAAAATTATTCACAGGAATGACTGTAATCCTTAACTGGACCTGCTTGCTTCTGAACTAAATTTCCTTCTTTGTAATCTTGACCAGAACCTAGGTTTTCGAAGAAAGCAGGAGAATTTGATATCTGAGAAGCTTGTGTGGTTGCTGCTGCACTTTGGAGAAAACTCTTATGAATAATAAGGAGAAGGAACTCAATAATATTGCCTTCAATTCACTTTCGTATGGCGAAGTTTGTAACTACAGATAGGCAATATCAAACCTGGGACCTCATATTTGGGTTGCAACTACAACTTACTTTCACTTCCAGCAGCAGAGGAATAATGTGGACTTGTCACTCCGTTGTTCACTTCATTATTTTTCTTCCTCAATGCAGATTCTCTCTACAGAAGAGATCCAAAAATGAGATAGTAATATGGCAGGGAAGACAGAGAACTCACATTGTTTGTCCCGCCTTTTTGTTAGTCCATAAAAAAGTGTCAAAGTTTCCATGAAAAGCACTAGACTTGCTCCCTATGTTATTCCAGACAATCATTTCTTGCTCACTGGCTCAATCGACCAAGATTCAACGGACAAATACAGCAGTGTGAATTGAGTTGCGTGCTGCTTGCCTCTCGGGCTTAATCAGCGACATTAGTCCAGTTTCAGTTTGTGGTTACACAAGAAACCTAACAACTGCTAGTTACCTAGGGTATATTTAGTTCATCTGATATACCTTGTATGCATGCAACAAAAGCTTTTGTAAATCCGCAAAATTAAATTACAATGGAAGACATAGAACAAACAATCATACCATGAGACGAATACGATGGCGATCTTCTTCACTGAGGAGAAACTGCAGTTTCATATGCACTTGCCCTCCTCCTTCCAAGGGAAATGTATCATCCCATGTACCTTTCTCTATCACCAACCTGGTCTCAACACCTGACACCAAAATGCACACAATTACCCTTGTCAGTCTCACCGCTTCAATGAAATCAAAACAGATATTATAATTCGAATACCAATTGAAATGGATAACCTGTATGTGATATTTCATTTCCCTCGGCATCTTGAAGTTTGACAATCAGATTGTCGCGAAGGGTTGTCAAAGGGCTATACCAGATGACAAATATATGGGATACATAAGCAAAATCATAAGTGTTAAACATATGACAAATAAAAATGAACAAGAAATCAGACAGGAAGGGAGGCTAATGTTTCAGAATCATTACAAAGAAAAGTCTCCTGTGTCCCACGTTTCATACTCTCTTCTCCCCAGAGAAACTGAATCACAAACCACAAAAACATGAGCCCTGCCAAAAATTTCACTTCATAGAAAAATAGAACTGTGGTAATGGATGATTTTTTACCCTTGATGGACAACTGTGAAAGTGCGGATGATGATCGAAGGCTCTTGAAATCCAGGACTATAATGAACAAAACCAAACAAGATTTAACATAAAAAATGACTGCCACAAAGTTGTAAATACGGTTAAGAACATAAAAGTTGTTCAGAACCTGAGACTTGGATAGTTCCCGGCATTGGATGGAAGATACTTTTGTTGAAAGTTTCGCCAAAGTATTATAGTTGCACCTATTAACTGGTGGCTGGAATCAAGGAAGTGAAAAAGCTTGATGACTTGGTAGAAGCCGGAGAGTGACATGAACAGGTATCCGTCATGTAGAGCCATAAATGGGGATTGGATAGAGGAGGAAAATGTGGTTGGACTTCATGCAAGTTTAAAATGGTTGGGACCTACAGGCAACTCCTATCGAGCCTTATGACCACCACTTGCAGTGTAAAAAAGAGCGAACTACAAATACTCACGCGCAAGTTAAGGCACATGCCTCAAAAATTTGGCAAAAAGGATTTGAGACTTGGGACTAGGTAAGTTTAGTCTAATAGCACGTAATGCATTTGGCTTGTTGGTCAATATGAGCGTATATCTGTGCATGCATTTCAGCAGGTTGGTAATTGCTCGAATAAAAGGCAATTCTACTAAAACAGAGAAACTGTCATCATTTTCTCTTTACGGGAAGGAGTGAAATAGGAGACAGAAATTAAAACAAGAATCTAGGGGACCGAACTCCTCATGCCTGTCTGTGCACCAACGGTGTCCCGACTTCTTTTGGTGCTATTAAAAATAATTGTCAATTCAAACAAACTTTTGAGCAATTTCAATGACCTAATCAGTTTTCTACAAAACACCAATCATTGCCATGCTGATTTTTGCAAGGCCTGGCAGCACTTTGCAGGAGAATGTCTACAAACAATCCATATAGCGTCGTCCAGTGGAACTGTGGAAGTCACCTCCAAATCAGTCATACTGTCATAGCCCAAATGATGAAGAATGTGAAGTTAGACTGCTCCTACGTGTCCAATTTTAGAATCTCTATTCCTGAAGTAATGACCGCAATAAGCTATAGCCCATCCTTTCTTCCTATATCCTACAAGTTACACTTAAGGTAGAAGCACCCTTCACAGATTTGGAATGGACTCTGATCGTATAAACTGCTTCAGGATGGCCTTTTCTTCATCAATCCGTTTCTTCTCTTCACGATCCTTGGGTTTGACTTTTCGTTTCTCTTCCAATATCCACTTGAAAAGCTCGCGCTGCTGCTCTTCAGGTATGGGTTCTTTAGGCCTCACAACAACTGGAGGGGGTGGTGGTATCTCGGGAATTGGGGTACTTGTTGCAGGGATATCCTCTGAATCTTTCTCAATCTGCTCACGTTTCTTTTCAGCTTTCTCACTCTGAATCCTCATATTTTTTTTCCTTGCCATGGCAAACATATAGGCTGCAAGTAGCAAGAACAAAGCCAGAAGAACTGGGTTAGGGCTTTTGTCTGGGGAAGCATGATATCATTCCAAGTGGTTAAGTCATGACAATACCACATGTTGAGTTGGATAATTGCTTCAGACATCCAAAATTGTGACAAGAAACAATAAACTATACAGGAAAACCAAAAAATGACATAACCATGACAAAAATCAATTTATGTTCTACCTCCACCCATAATCCTCAACCAGGACAGGGCCAGCGGTTAGCAAAACACAAAAGCTAAGGCAACAGGAAAATTTGAAAAAGAAAAGCTCCAGGGCCCATTAGTTCAATGTATTAAGACGCTGCATCCGCAAAAGGTTCAAGAAATTTGATGATCATTCATGCGTGTTTTAGTCAATATGTCACATTGCTTCAATAGCATACAAATCATTGGAGCATGGTTATAGCCTTTATTCCATCAAGCCAATGGTACAGGTGGACTTATTCTTAGTCATCTTCAAAATATTCTCTAAATATGAATCGTGCAATTGAATTCCAGCCACCAAAAAGAAAAACCAAACTATAACTTAGGAAGTGCAACTTCTCGCACTGTAACACACTTTCTCGGACATTATGTCAGAGCAAAGATGGACACGAGCTCTGTCACACATTGGTAACTAACTAGCATGGACAATCTACTCCCACAAACACTTCAATTTTCTTTAACCGATGCTCATGCCCATTGCCCATGTCAAGACTCAACCCTCTATTATCCACGGATAACCCCAGGGAGTTTTAAAAAAGTCTGAAAATGGAACAGCAGCGGAACTGATGGAGCATATTAGGCACCAAAAGGCGCGAACTTTTGGTGCAATGCGATACCAACAGATAGAAATAGAGAAAATATAACTTGGTCAAAAAACTAATAATAGCAAAACAAGCAACTCCGGGGAATAAAAAGGAAACAATGACTAACCATTATATAAATACCCATGAGCCCTCCTCGCGGTCAAAACATCAAACACATTGTGCACACAAAACACGAAAACCTTAAACCCACCCTCCTAAACATCACAATTTTGACAAAACACAAAATACCCACTTCACAGAATAAGCGTATTGTACATGTGGGGGGTGCGAGAAGTGAGTAAAAAGTGAAAGGGTTCTATGAGAGATCACCTCCAAGGGCAAGATTGGAGATCAAGAGAACACGCCATATGGGCTTGTAGCGTTTGATCCTTGATTCCTTTGAGCTCAAATGTGGGTATTCAGGTTGAGAACCTTCCATTTTTAAGCCACTGAAGCTACACTGTTTTGCTTGCTCTGTGGATGCTCTAGTCTTCTTGGGTAGGTAGGTTTATACCAAAAGAAAAATCCTTTGGCTTGTGAGCAGCTGTGTCCTGCGTTTTCTGCGGGAAAATGCTTTTTGGATTTGCTTCTTGTTCAACCAAGTTGCTTGTTTTATCTATCGCTCTAAGATTTAGGTGAATGTTATTATTGCTTTTATTCAGTGATTTTTATTTTTCAGTTTTCCTCTTCTTCTTGGATTTTGGTATCAAATAACGCCGATTAATTTATTTCATGCGTGAGAGATCGGGCAAATTGCAGATTCCAACAATTTGAAAAATATGTGCTAAATGGTGGTAAATGGTAATAGCCTCGAACTAAGAAAACAGAAAGAAAATACGTGCGCGATGGGTTCGGAATTCTTTTAAGGCCCAATGGACCCTACAACGTAGGTCTCGTGTGGCCTGGCGTATTAGTAATGCGCCGTTCAGGCTAGACGGCCCAAATTCGAATTGTCACCGACACCATTAGTAGTTTTTTTTTTTAGAGGAAACACCATAAGTAGTTTTTTTTTTTTTTTTGTCGCAAACATATGAATTCTCATTAATCACCACAATCCTTACATAGAATGTTTAGAAGGGACTGAGGGGGTGTAGAGACCCAATCTGAAGGACAACTAAAATTAATTACACTTTTTGCTAGCCAATCTGCTACTCCATTGGTTGACCTTGGTATTTTAGTGAAAACACAATACTGAAAAGAAGCAGCCAACAGCTTTATTTCCTGGACGATTGTAGTAATCTCCCACGGGATAGAAGTTATACCCATAATCGCTTCCCACACACCTTGTGAATCAGTCTCCACGGATATATGGCTATATCCCCTAGCTGAAGCTAGTAAGACTGCTTCCTTGACAGCCATTGATTCAGCCATCAATGCGGAGTTTGCCACACTCCTTTTTGTTGCCCCATCAATAACAACACCATTGCTATTTCGACAGCAGATACCTATCCCCATCCTTCGACTTTGTACATGAAAAGAAGCATCACAATTAATTTTGGTAATGCCAGGGTCAGGTCTTATCCATCTAGCTTCATGTAACTGCCTAGTTGGATTAGATTCATTACCCGATTGTTCATTCACATCAGCAAACTCATTGTAAGCCGCTTCTGCCACCCTCAAAGTCGAGACTGGATTAATCTCCTCATTCTCAAACAATTTCTTATTGCGAGCTTTCCATATACTCCACATTAATTGGGCCACTCTACTTCTAACTTCCATTCCTCTATTGTTTTCTCTAACTTGATCCAAACTCCTCCACCAAGACACCAAATCCTGTATGTTCCTATCTTCAGCTCTTAGCCCCAATTGAGAACCATACCATGCTGCTCTAGCGTGTGAACAAAATAGTAACATATGTTCCATCGACTCTTCCTCTTCTCCACAAATAGGACATGTTTGATCAACATTAATCTTTCGGTTGTGAAGGTTCTTCCTAGCTGGTAGTGCCCCTGTCAATACTCTCCACATAAAACTTTTGACCTTGGGTTGAACACGCAATCCCCACACTTCCTTCCACTTCACATTCGTTGTCACCCTAGGTACTGGATTATTTCCTAGGCTCCTCTTATCACGTAGCTCTTGGATCTTGAGTTTGTATCCCGACTTGACAGAATATTCACCATTTCTGTTGTAATGCCATATTAATTTATCCTCCACTCTTCTAGAAACAGGTATTCTGAGAATCCAATCCACCTCTTCCTCACTGAATAGTTCAGATAATAAAGGTTTGTTCCACTCATCTTTATCTCGTGATAACAAATCATCCACCATAAGGATATGTGGCCGTGTGAGGGATGACTCTGCAACCCTGAAATTACCCTCTCTATGAAGCCACTTATCTCCCCATATTTTTATGCTCCTACCATTCCCAACATTCCAACGGAGTCCTAGTTCAAGTGTTTCTTTCCCATGCATCATGCTGCTCCAACCCCAAGATGCCAAGCTTCCTATTTTTGCTTGTAGAAAGCTTGTCCTAGGAAAGTATTTCCCTTTAATCAACCTCGCCCAAAGAGCCTGTGGATTGTTAAGCAACCTCCATGCTTGCCTTGCTAACAAAGCAGAGTTAAAAGCCTCAAGGTCCCGAAAACCGAGTCCTCCTTCTTCTTTTGCAAGCGTGAGTTTGTCCCAACTTAACCAATGCATTTTGGACTTTGCTTCATCCCCTCCCCAAAAAAACCTCGCCATCAGGCTATGTAATTGTTTGCAGAAAGTGGAGGGAAATTTGAATAAAAGCATCACATAGGTTGGTATGGCTGAAACCACTGATTTGATCAAAGCTTCTCTACCAGCTTGAGATAGAAGGTTCCCCTTCCAAGAAGTTAGTTTGTTGCGAATTTTCTCCATCACAAATTGTAGAGTTTTCTGCCTTGACCTTCCCCACCAAGTTGGTATCCCTAAATAGGATTCATTATCTTTTGCAACTTCCATTCCACTGGCCATGCAGATTTCCTCTCTTATCTCTTCAGGAGTGTTGCTGCTGAAATACAATTTGGATTTGTCATAATTAATCATTTGGCCTGAATCCTTGCTATACTGGCTAACAATATGCAGTAGATTCTGGGTGTCTTCACCAGTAGCCTCCCCAAATAACACAGTGTCATCCGCGTAAAAAACATGGCTAATATATGGGCAGTATCTATTCATTCTAAACCCCCTTATGAAACCTTCTTGATATCCTTTGTCTAGTCTTCTGGACAACCCCTCTGAAGCTAAAATAAAGAGATAAGGAGATAAAGGATCTCCTTGTCTCAATCCACGAGATGGAGCAAAGTATTCAGTTGGTTGGCCATTAACCAAAACAGCATACTTCACTGACTTCACACAACTCATGATCAGTTGAATCCATTTAATTGAGAAACCCATACACCTCAACACTTCTTCCAAATAGTTCCACTCCAACTTGTCATAAGCCTTGCTAACATCAAGCTTTAGCAAGACATTTTGGTATTTCCCATCGCCCCTGTTCCGCATGGAATGTAAGGCCTCATGAACAATAAGAATGTTATCATGTATACTCCTGTTGGGAACAAATGCTGCTTGTGTTTCTGAAACCAAACTAGGGAGCCATTTCATCAAACGGTTTGCTAGAATTTTTGCAAAGATTTTATAGACAAAGTTGCAGCAACTAATTGGTCTATACTGGCCCAAGCTCTCAGGAACCTTCACCTTCGGGATGAGAGAGATATGCGTGACATTGAATTCAGCCAACATATGCCCCGAACTAAAAAAACCTCTTATTGCTGCAACCAAATCCTCCTTCACAATTTCCCAATATTCTTGAAAGAAAACTCCTTGAAATCCATCCGGTCCCGGAGCCTTACAAGGTCCCATTGAGAAAACCGCCTTCTTCACCTCCTCCTCAGTAATATCTGCCAATAATTCTCCATTTATCTCCTCATTAACAGAACATGGAATCACATTGTGCAAGTCATCTGCAGGCAAGGTACCACTGGATTGATAAACCTGTTTGTAATATGATAAGACCTCCTCTTGTATATCAGTTGGGTCTGTTAGCCATTCCCCATCCTCCCTCAACAGGTTACAAATCCTATTCTTTGATCTTCGTTGTACAGTTGTGGCATGGAAAAAACCAGTATTACGATCGCCCGCCTTAATCCATTTCACCCTTGCTTTCTGGGCCCAATACATTTCCTCTTTTTTCCATTCCTGTTCCAGTCTTTTAATAATACCTTCCTCCTCTCCCTTGACTTGATCAGTATATGGTTGTGCCTGTAACTGCTTCAACTCCTCCAATAATTGAGAGATTATTATTTTAGAATTATTTTGTTTCCCCTTTCTCCACTTGATTAGCTCCAGCCTTGAAAGTTTGATTTTTCTAGCCATTTTGAATTGCCTTGAACCATGTACCTCCAAATTCCACGCCTTATCAATCACTTCCTTACTCCCTTCTTCTTCTATCCATCTTGCATCAAAAGAAAATCTACTCCATCCCTTCTCCTGCTGCCCAGTCAAATTTAGAACAAGTGGTCTATGATCAGAGCCAACCATCACTTCATTACATAGCTTGGCTTCGGGCCAGCACAATCTCCATTCCACGTTTGCTATGGCTCTATCTAATTTAGCTTCAATATGGCCTTCTCCTGTCCTTTTGTTGGACCAGGTATATCTGCTCCCTTTGCATTCCAATTCCAGCATGTTGTTTTCAAACATAAAATCTGCAAAGGCTTTTGTTTGTGACGGCCGCACTCCTGCCCCTCCCTCCTTGTCTTCAATGTTTAGGAGAGCATTGAAGTCTCCAATGAGCAACCACTTCTCTCCCGTAGCAGGTTTGAGATCATCAAGGTTAGACCAGAAAGCCGGCCTATCCGCAGCTTTCGGAGGACCATAGACAAAACTGCAAACAAAGAAATTTCCATTCGGCACACCCACTCTCATATGAATGTAATTGGGACAAGAATCCAGCTCTTGACACTTGAAAGAATCCTTCCACCAAACTGCCAATCCACCTGCCTTCCCTACAGGATCCACATAGATGGCGTGGTCTAAACCCAAGACTCTTCTCTTCTTTTCCAATTTTACTCTCTGCTGCTTTGTTTCAATAAGAAAGACCAAGTCTGGTTTGATTTTGCATTTCAAATCCAGCAGTCTGCTATGTTTCAAGGAACTGCCCAGCCCACGACAATTCCACACTAATAATGACATACTGTAACAACAAAGCTCATTAAAGAGCAACTCTATGAAGGCTCATAAAAGAGCAACTTTATGAAGGCTCATAAAAGAGCAAACGTATTACCAGATTACAATAACACCAGCAGATTCGTTATCACAACACTGGCAAAGATGCACTGGAACCGTACAAGCAGCATAGTTTAAGGAAGAGGAGAGCTTACTTTCGTGCTGCACCATCATTTTAGAGAAGTATTCTACCCCATGCTGCTTGCTGCAGTCAAATTTCCATCAAATTTTGGCCTGGATCTTGCCGGAAATGCTCCAACTATCCGTTACCAGTAGTGGCACAAAGTTCGAGTCACAGACAGCATATACGCACCAAGATTTTTAATCAAAACACCATAAGTAGTTGTTAGTACTGTTACCTGTACATTGCATTTCGTCCCGAGTGCGAGGATTAGTGATAATCGCCTCTTTGCAACATTAAGTGAGAAATACCACTGGTTTATTATTGTCTTAGCATTGGTCTGAAGATTACACCTATATTAGCATATGTAATATACCAGACTCACCCCCGGTACCTTGCTAGGATATATAAACATAACAACTATATATAATATGATGAAATTCCATTTGTTTATTAAAGAGGGTTGGCTTAGTTAGTTTTTTTTGTTTCCCAGCCGGTATCCGAAACTTTGCCCCGACTAATCCGATCGACCCGCGTCGCGCACCTAAGTATGGTGGGTGAGTCTCCCAATGGGGATTTTCTGCCTAAAGGAATATGTCAAATTTGCAGTTTTATATGTGCCTGATCAAAGACTCTTGGATGCATGGAAAGTAAAAGGAAGATATAAATTGGTACTGATGAGGAATGAAATAATCCAATCTAGGCCTAAAGGCCCAATTGAGAGATATAGTTCAGGACCAGGCCAATACAAAAGGCCCAAGACCAGTCCAGCTAGCTATTTTGTCATGTGGAAAATATGATAAGCGTTATATGGAGTTGAAGGGACAACTGGAGTTAATGCTCCACCACCAAAAACCCCTATAAAAAGAGGGGCAAGATTAGAGTTTCAACACACCAAATCCTTCTGGAGAAAACTCTACTCTCCATAAGGAAATTCTCTTTAGAGAATACAATTCTCCACTCTCAAAACTCTCTCTCTCTACACTCTCTCAAATTAATAGAGAAAAATCCTCTTTGCTAAATTAGGCATCGGAGGTCCTCTCTGGGTCACAACCCTGGACTTCCCCGGGTCCTTCTTGTTAGTCTTGCAGGTGCTCCAGGCACAGGGATCAAGTCCTCCAGGCATAGAGATCAGGACCTCCGGATATCAAGATCAAGCCAAAGAGTTCCCAATCATGGCAAGAGGAATTTACATCCATATCCCGATAAAAAAATCCCTTTTTTGCAGGTACTTTAGAGAAAAGATGGGATAGAAATTGACCATAATGCAGTGTATTCGTACTTAACTCTCCCCACAAAATGTATAACCGGGTATGATATAAATGTTACACAATTTTTTTCCCGGCAGGAAAGATGAATGTAGGTCTGTAGCGTAGGGGTACGTACTTTCAGCAAATTGATTCAAAATCAAGAAATATCTTTCAAAAGCAAAGGGGAAAAAAGGACAAATTTGAAAAACTAGTTAGCTAGCAATGCTCCCTCAAGCGCCAAGTAATTTATCATGATCTAACTGATGATTATTAGAGGTTTCAAAGGTGGAAACAGTGGACATAAGGAAATTAAGCAGGCCCACACGAAAAGATCAGATGGGTTTCTAACCACTTGCTGCCATTGTCCCTTTAAAAGTACACACTTTTGCCTGCAAAGAAAACAGTCAAGGGGTAGGGCGTGAATGTGCATGACTACACTACATACATCTGCACTCTCTCTTTGGGTCATCTAGATACCAACCATTTTCAAAGGCTTACTCATCATCTCCATGGACGTGGATGCAGATAGTGTCCCCGGGACAAACACCATCCTCCAGGTGTTTTCTTCCATAAAACGCACATAAAGCTGCCATCCCCTATAACCTCCATCCGTATTTTCACTATCATGCCAGTTATTTAGGTCAGAAGCAAGAGAGTACCCCGAGTTTATTTATGCCAAGTTGCCAACCCCACATACTACATACATTTTTTTATGATATATAATACATGAACCTTAATTAACTTAACTTATTACTTGTTTATAGTGAAACATATGATTAAGCCCCTTCGCGCCTGCTTTTGTCGAATGATGGTGGATACTTTGGTGAAGAAGATCATGAAACCATGCATCTTACCCACTTCTTCAGTACTTGTACATAAATCAAAAAGACGACAAACATCAATAATTTTTATTAGGATTTCTAATTAAGATAACAAGAGTGTGGAGGAACAAAGAGACCCGTAATTTGGTTATCCTCCTGTTCAAACTCCACTAAACAATCTCAAGATTAAGATCACACCACTACAACTTTATTTTCTTATAGGAATTTGGTTCCTCAACTGATATCACTCTTCCTTGAGGACATTACAAGATCACACACTATATGCTCACGCACTAGCTCTATAGTAATAGGTAGCCAGTTAAACTAATTACTAAAAGATCGTAATTCATCTAAAATTTGGGGGGAAAAACTACTTTGGAAACTCAGCCATGAACAAGGCCATAGGAGAGAGCCATTAGCAGGATCGCGGCTTCCTTCTCATCTTGAGGGAAAACTCGTTGGTGAAGAGCGCTGTTCTTGTTCAAGATTATTCTCAAATCCTCGAAACAAAGCTTCTCCTTTCTTCCCCGTGCCTGTGATGTAAACTTGCACCTTTTCTTGAAGGGAAGGTGACTGTTATTACCTGTTTTCTTTTCTTTGTGTTGCACCTTAGCCTTCATCACCTTAGGCGTGGTATCTGGGGCAAAAATCGTGCCATTAGCAGCTGCTGCAGCCGCGGCCATGGCCCGCCTTGCCTTCCTTTGTCGAATTCCACAGGCGTTGCAAAGTGACTGCAGCTCCAAATACAACGTAGCTTAATTATTATATGATTTATAGATAATGTAAAGGAAAGCAAGATCGAGAGAGAAATTGAGTCTAGTGGTTGATTACCTTTGGACCTTTTGGTCCGCTCCTCCAAAGCGGGGTCTTAGTTGTGTTGCAATCAGCACAAACCCTAATTGTGCAGGTGCTGTTAGCGGGAGAAATGTTGCTGCTTATACTATTATCAGTTTGTGAAGAAGGTGATGCTAAGTCCTTGTGATCTTCCAACTTAGAGGAGGTTATTACTGGAGCATCAGCAACTGTTTGATCCGAGATCATCATCTTCTTCATCAATCTTATCTTTGAAGATATCCACTTATCCGAGCCTTTCTCGCTGCTGTGAGATTCAAGGTTTCTATCTTCTTTCTTGGAAACAGATAATTTCACTCCACTCACGTCATTTTCATTCGCCCTTGGATGATGATCAAATGATGATGATCCACCATGTGAAGCACATACAGTATCCTATGAATAAAACAAAAAGAAAATATTGGTAATCTGTTGATATAAAGCATGAAAAGCAAATCAAGATCATAAAGAATTATTAGTGAACTATCTAATTGAGTTAGCCACCTTGTGTTGATTTAGTATGGGCTGCAGTTCCCCTTGATAGTATCCTCTTTCTTCTTGGAGAGGAGTTGTTGGGTTGATGAAGATAGGGTATGCCAAAGAAGGTACTGAAGCTGTCTGATCTGGTGAAGGACTGAGGAGGAGTTGTTGGTGATCATGATCTTGGTTAAGGTCTATGAGGAAACGAGAAAACGAAGAAGAATGATAAGTCGAAGTCATGGGAAAGAGTAGTGAATTGAATTGAGAGGATAGGAAAAGTTTTGTCCCCGTAAAGATGGAAGAGAAGAGATCTTAAGAGAGAAAAAGGCAAAAGGCCCAATGCTAGCGAGGGTCAAAAGTCTTTTAAAGGCCACCACAAGCCAGCAAGTGACCCCTAAAGAACCCTACGTAAGGCATTCACGTGACTTCACGACACCAGACCCCCAAAACAGACAAGTTGAAGAGACAAACCAAAAGCAGAAGTGTGGATTGCACTGCACAACCTCATATGACAAAACCCTATCAGCAAAGAAAAAGTAAAACGGGGTTCACCCCCAGCAGTATAGGCCTAGCTGCTGCAGTAAAACAATAATATTAAAGACTGATGGTCACCCCACGAGCAAAATCATATAGGCTTCACAGACTTGTTTTCTCTTTTTTTTTTTAGGGGGGGGTTGGGGGGGGAAGGGAGGGGCGGGAGGGAATGAAGCATGGATAGGATGCATAAAAAAATGTTTTTTTTCTTGATGCAAATATAAAAAATGTTTTATTAAACATCAACACTTCAAAATCAGGATTCACAGTTCAGTGTTTCCATATATATATATATATATATTCTATCAATGGCTATGTAGGTCATTGGCACCCTTGTGTCAAAAGTACAAGAGAAGTGAAGTCTCCGGATTTGAGTCTCACTCTCTTCGACTAATATCAAATATATATATATATTCTGCTGCACAAATTAAGAAGAATAATCTATACACTATAAGAGGTTTTTTTCTGATAAGAATACACTATAAGAGCCTAAGAGGTCGACATGAATATGTGTAGATTTAGTTGTGAATTTTATCCTGTATATAACAACAATACAATCTCCCTATAACAAACAAGATAGGACCACAAAATGCAATATGTAAAGCCAAAGATGAAGTTGTAATGAAAAAAATAATTTACATACACCCAAAGTTTAGAGAGAGGAAAATTACCCTGTTCCAAGGTCACTGAGTATTTACTGACCTGTTATGGTAAGGAAACACATTAGTTGGTTTATAAATCTAATCTAATGGTCTAGCCACATATATGACATGAAGTAAAAGTTAACAAAAAATAAACTATTGGGAGACTGATAAGTGAGTGAAATCAGCAAAGTAAACAAGTCTTCCTAGGTATTCAATTTCAATCCATCCTGTATATGGGAAACATACTCACTCTGATCACCTTAATTAATCATTAATTACGTAATTGACGATTGGAATTTTTGTTACGCAAACAAGGGCGGGCATAATACACCAGCTCACCACCCCCCACACCTATCCCATAACAAGTAACTGAGCCAATAGTCTTTCGTCCTCTCACCTCCTCGTGATGCTTTTTTTTTTTCACTATAGTTTAACTTCCAACAAGGGTCAACACTTTGACAAACTTAACACGTACCTTCACCTGATCTTCTGTCCTCTCTCACTTGCACTTCTCGGTGACTGCAACTTGTCTACTACTGGAAAATAGCAAGGGTGACATAAAAGGGAAGCTAAACGTACAATTCACTGATGGCAGGAAGGGAAGATGACAGAGCAAAGGGGCTGTTGATCAGAGGCCACCTATATACGATACCAATTGACGGTGTCGGTTTGGGTTTTGACTCTGGAGAAAATTGGAACCCAATTGAACACTTTTTCCAAGAAGTTCTCTGAATGCTCAACTTTGATCATGTCCCCCACTCCCAGTACTCAGTTCGTTTGTGTCAGTGTTATTTCTACTGTGTGTTTTACACTACGTGTTTATTTATTTACAAGCAGAGTTCCCAGCACAATGTACACTAACTTAGTTATCTAGGCAACAATTACCATGTAAGCCCTTTAGCTACCTATTTGTAAAAATTCGGGTTTCAGCTCTTTTCCATTCAAACCCTGTATATGTGTGATATGTCCGAATGGAAGGCATAGTGATAGTAATGACCTTTGAGCTCTAGTGATTTCCGGTCTATATGACGCCATGTCAGATATGGTGAATCCTTATGTCCTAATATAGAGTCTCTCTTACAAAGAAGACCTAAAGATAAAATGTAACTGGGAGAAGTGTGCTCACTAAAAGAACATACGTCCTGCCTGTCATGGTTGCAGTATTTATTACCGTTGGCTTTTTTTGTGGTCAAATCTTACCGTTGGTTTTCAGGTCAACGGTGAACATCTCATCAGACATGTATGTGGCGAAAAGTAACCAAAGAACAATACAACTGAAAAGCTTCGCTCATAAATATATAGTTACATAGGAAGCTGTAATTAATTAATTACCAGGATATCGATGAATGGTATATAAAAATTATAATTTAGTGCATGCAACCTTCCCCACCCAATTCCACTCTCAGGATGAAAATCTTGCTCCAGGGTGATATATACATATGGATCATTGTCTTATTATCTATCCCGGGCTATATAGCCCATCCACACGAAAATAAATAGAAATTAGCTCCGCCATCATAGTTCAGAATAACCTTCATGGTTAGACCAAATCAATTTAGCCTAAAAGTTTAACCATGAAGTTATTTGATATAGGCAGTACATATCTGCCCAAGACATTTTTTCATTCCTAAGAGTTCAACCTCTTTTTTTAGGTGTAGAGCTAGTTCAACTTAGATCAATTAACTAGCAAGATTTCATCTTCAATTAGTCAACTTAGCTTTATCATTTTACTAGATTAAAACAAATGACTCCATCCAGATTGGATTAACTGAGACTGTAGCTGAAGGAATCCACGAATAACAGTGCAATTATTTGAGTCGTGAATGGTCATCATCCTCGAACAGGCGGTGGACAAAGAGTGCCACAAGACAAAGATTATATTTGATTGCCATTGCTAATTCAAGAAAGAAGGATATTCTGTTTCAGCTTTCAACAGAATATTAATTTCTTGTGTACGGTAGGGGGAAATTCGCTGCTACCCTATCATCAGGTGAAGAAATCTGAGGTTTTTCTTTTCAAACAACATTAATATAGAGACAAACATTCCAAAGGATAGATTGCTATGCACCATACAAATTAATAACGTTAGTCTTCACAAACAATAATATTATAGCTGTAAAATGAATGACAGCAAAAATATCCAGATCGCAAAAGCTAGAAAGTATAGGAACATAACGATTTGTAGTACGCGCTATTATCAGAAGAAGACAGAATCAGCAAATACAAGGCAATTAAAGCTTCTTGTCCAGTTACCACAACATGATATTATCCACGGAAGTATTTATATATGGAAATATAAAAATTGGAAAGTTATTTAATTTTTTAGGATCACGAGGCATGCTACGTATGCGGCTTAGTAATCACTCCTGTACATGTTCAAGCTAGAGACATCGATTGAGACATCCTGAAAAATTATCATGCATATGCTGTCAGAAATATAATGTATGTCCAAAAATAGGTTGTTTTCAAACTGGTGCTACCAAATCTAAGGGACCGTGGTGATTGTGCTACATGACAGTAATCCTCAATGGCAAAAGGTCCCATCCCCCCCTCCTCTCTTTGCCCTTCCCTCCCTCCCTCCATCCATCTCTCAACCCTCTCTAGATATGTTATGGTGGCTGCAAAAATTTTATGGGCAAGGCAGGGATGTAAAGATATAGTACAAGATATGGGCGCATAACTCGTTAGCTAGGGGATTGGGACCTTTTATTGACAATGAAGTGTGAACCATATATATTTATGTGATGATCAATGAGATTTAGCTCTCTTTGCTCTAAGAGGCTTAATTGCAGATAAGGATTTTGAGATAATAATCGTGTGGTCTTTCATTAATGCTAATCATTTGATGCTGATGGGTTAAGAATCCATTGTTGTGTTATTGGTACGTACAAGTTGTGATCCTATATGATATGATAGCATCAAAACCGTGACAAAAGTCTGATTTTTTAGATTATAATTGTTTTCGTATCCCGAACTTACCTAGACGAGGCCTGGCGTGGCCTTGCAGCTTTAAGTTTTTTTCGAAAGGTATCTGATTTACGTCCAAGATTAGATATATGGCGGCAGAATATCTCTCCAATATCTCATTGATTCTTTTTTCTATCTAAATTGTTGATGATTCCATAAACATAACGCTTAGCCAGCCAGCAAGGACTTGGTTGATTCCATAAACATAACGCTTAGCCAGCCAGCAAGGACTTGGTTAGCAGTACATTCCACTTCAGTTCAACAGTAAAATAGCTCATACTTTTTTTGGTTGTTTCCTATCTTGTTGAGTCTCTTCTATCTCTTTTTTTAAAAAACAAAAACAAAATTCAAAAACAGCTCATATTTTTACTTGAAATGAAGTGTTACAAGTTGCATCCACGGTTTTCACATTCGTTGTAGTATAGGGCAACCTGCACTTTGCCAAGATGGTGAAAAAAATTAAAGACGACTGGTCATCCTCAAATGTCAAAATTAATTTCTTGCCTCTTCAAAATCATCCAAGTCACGTGTTCTCAATGTTCTAAACTGTTGTGGATTTTTTAACAAAAAAACACTATTGTTGTGGATTTCATCAATATCTCAGTTTTAAAAGGCCCACTCTGTGATTTAGGGCCATAGGCCATCAATATTTTCACTTCTTCTTTTTTCTTTTTCATATTGTTAAAGCATTAATATGCTACTCCTTTATATAGTGGGAGAACAGTTACTAACTTCCGTATTTTGCCTGGATTTGTACTGTTACAGGTTCATGGACAGTTGGTATGGTTTTGTAGGTGGGCTAGGAGTCTGGTTGTTGATGATGCTTATCTCCTGCAACAGATAATGCTGCACATGATTCTTTAACATTAATCAAACTTTGTTCCGACCAAAAAAAAAAAAGTTACACTTTAGCCCGTGAATACGATAGCATGCGAACTTTTTACTGGACAAAACTATTAATTAATTAGAAAATTTAATCATATACACTTAATGAAATAGTGAATTCTTTTTATAAAATATTTTGGGGCAGGACGACATACCAAAATTTTATAACATTATGCTTTACGGATCCAATCTATCCTATCCCCCCATCGATTTAGGTAAAAGAAAGACTTTGACAGTCCTGGAAATAGTTAAATCCGCTGAGGTTGGCATTATGCATCCACTACTATGCTTCCATTTCTGTTTCTTTTTTTTTTTTTTTAATGAGTTCCACTTCAGAAAAAAAGGAAAAGCTCTAGGTTGTCATATATAGGAATAGTTGTACCATCACCGTAAATAGAGAGATAAACCATGCCACAAGGAGTCGGGCAAAATTAAGTAATACGCATGGTTTAGAACAAGAGACGTGTCTGAAAATAAGCATCAACCTCAGTTGAGCAATAATTATAGAAGAGATTATGCTGCCAAGGAAGGACCATATATATATACATATGTTCTTTTCATGACATTGAAACGCTGAAAGTAACACAGAAAAAGAAAAAAAAGAATCAATAAAGTGTTGGTGAATTAGAAGTAAACCGTATCTAGCTAATAATTGCCTTTTGTATTTAAACATCAAGAGCCTTTCGTATCCCCATCATGGGGATATCTTTTTTGGATTAGGATATAATGAATCGGTTGGTCATAATCGCGTTACGTACTTAGGAGTTTAGGAACTCCTGTTGCCTCCCGGCCCCGTATGAACGACTGTCATGCATCATGGCATATTAATTCGAAAAATGGCATAGATTGCCGAAATCTCAGAGTTTTAGGAGGCATTTTAGATTGATTCGATGATAATCCAAAACCTACCCAATTTTTTTCAAGCTTGAGTCGTGTTCTAGCTAGCTAAGTTTTGAATTTGATAAGATGGAAAGCTTAATGAAGTGTTTGATTGGATGTTAAATTGATCTAATTCAAATTTATAGAAATCGGAATTAAGGAAATTAATCGAGCTGAGCTCGGATCAAATATGGAGCTCGTGCATAAAAACTAAAAGCTCAATCGATGGAGCTCAAGCTTAAACATCTTTTTGTTAACAGGTCAAGTGTGCAGCTCAACTAGCTCTCGTCCTGGTTTTTCCTCTTGGTGTCGGTTGATTCTTTTTGGTTCGCTGGACACTAAATCGCGTCACGTAACGTGGACGGTTTCGGAAATAAAGTGATACTTCTCCAATCTAAGGCCCGGCTCCAGTTTGGGACAAAGATGGTGGAAAGCGTAACCCAATTTTCCCAATAAAAGGCCCTAAAACACAAAAACTGAAACCCAATATCGTAAACTGCATTTGCAGGCTTTTAGACAGGCCCAATAAAAGGAATCTCTTCAACTAGTTTAGTTGAGTTTGCTTTTAAGAATTTAGCTTTACTTGCTGGGAACAAAACAACACAGAATTTACTTTACTGGTAAAGCCATATAAAATTCTCTTGCAGTTGAAATTCCAATCACCTTTGTTTAACCCATAAATAAATGAATATAATCATATCAAATTTTTGGAATTTGCAATCCCTCTCATTTCCTTAAACAATTTTTTTTTTGACAGAAAAAAAAAGGCATCAGTGGTGTCATCATCGCCCCGTCGGTCCAGGCCCCGGTCAATACCGGTTACATCCTGGCATTAGACCCTCCTCATAGGAGAGACCGCCCAACCGGGGCACCAGCGGACACCCTCACCTGCTACGCGTCATAATACCGGGGAATCACCGGGCTCAACGGCCAGCACCCCACCGTGTGGAAGGCCATATTCGGCCGCATCACACTATGGGGCTTGACTGGAAGCGCCGGGACTCGAACCCGAGTCTTAAAGATGGCAGGTTGAAGGCCTTGCCACTGGGCCACCACCCCCGTGGTTTTCCTTAAACAATTATACGATTTCGAATTCTCAAGTTGCATGTTTGTGATGGAGGTTAAACCAATTAACACGACAAAATCGTCATACCCTAGTTAATTAAATTGGTGTCAACATATGATAAATACCAAATGCATGATTCGTGATTATTCAATTCTCATGGGAATCAAACAACTTGTATAGAACGACCGAAAAAACCAACTTGTGTAGGCTTTCTAGTAATGGGTCCTCCTGCTCCTTGCATTTAATCATAATAATTGGTACATATAGGATGCCCACTTGTGCTATGTTTTTGTATGGATAATATGACATTTTTTTTCTGGACATTGGCAAATGGAGAAGGAAACAACAGTATAATTTCATGAAAATGACTAGAGTATAGTATTTTGAACTTTATTTGTGGATTGCTCTGGCTTTAGCCTTTAACGTAAGGGACTGGAATTGCCAAAAAGATGGTAGTCACAACAGAAGTACTGATCAACTGTTATAACCGATAATGATTCTATGTGGCGCCACAAAAAAGCAAGGAAGTTAAGGATATATACCATGTCGCTTGTGGATAGAAAAGAAACTTAATGTCATGGAGGAGATAATATTATTGGGTTCAAACTCATCCTGTGATTAAATTATAAAAATACGATAAGGAAGTTTGGTGCATGACCTGGAATGACAAAATTTGTTTCTTTTTCTTCTTATCCTTACAAATCGATCGACTCTGATATTTCGTCAATGAGAAGCATGTTACATGGTGTTCGTTTAATCGACAAGTCAATTAATGGCAACTAGCCGTGTTCAAATAATGAGACTGATGTTTTCAATTATACGGCAAGTATATATATATTGTCTCGTTTATAACATGATTCTGATGGTGGGTTACTCTGACTAAACAGGCGAATTAATGGCACCATATAATTATAATCACAGAGTCTAACCATCGGTTTTTAACTAATATATTATTACCAACTTAACTTTTTGTTATGTCTTACCAGCCAGCTTAATTTTTACCTAATTTTTTGATTCAGTGGTCAAAAACAATTGGAGCAAATTTGAAGTTCAAGCTTTGTTAAAAATGAATGGAGAAGGTGATGCATTCTTTTCCTGGAAGCTTTGCCTACCAGGTTTGAAAAGTTGAATACATAAAGTGAATAAGATTCAACCTCATCCCGGCCTGTTTCTTGTTATATCATGATTATCTGTTGCTATCAGTCTTTTTTAAAAATAATAGATTGCTAACCTGTATAATCATCCAGTTTCCAAGGACTAGGCTACGTCACAGCTTACTCAACAAGTCCCCTATTCCAAATAACAAAACCCACCTCCTAAATTAATCAAGAAGTTCTGGTCAAAGTGAAAAGGATAAGAAAATGGAGCAGATACATTTTGTAGAGTAGCGAAACTGAGGAGAGTGAGTGGAACCCAGGCTGATAAGGTTGTTACTCGGTCGCTGCACTTGTCACTTACAGAGTTGCACTTTCAAAATTAGCAGTGACCAACTAGAGTACTTTTTACGCTTATACACAACAATAGATCACAAATGGCGAGAGGAGGGTGCGTTTGGTCCGCTTGATGATATAGGGCTAGGTGCAAAATGCTAAAGCCATTTCTGTGTGTAGAATTGGCACAATTCCCTTAAGGGTCTGGTGATTCTGGTCCCAACTCAACCAACACAGGCATTATATTTGGGTTTGACAAGAGATGAGAGGGATTTCTAGCCAACTTCTCCCTTAAGGCAAATAATTATACATTGCAGTTGAGTAGTAGACTAGTAGTAGGTGAAGGGCTGCCATTAAACTGCATCAGATTTGTCAAATTAAGCCTCCCTAGTCCTAGAGTTTTGGATCTTTTGGGACAGAAAAATCAAATAGGTTGCGGGTAGTTGAACAAATCAAAAATCAATGGGCACATAATTTCAATGTCAAGCAAAGGTATGCTGATCCGTTATGCATAACTAAATAAGAATAAAGTTTGTTAGAACTTCAATTGCAGATCAAATAGAAACGAGATAGCCAACAAATAAGAATAAATAAAGACACAAAATGATCAAATATTTGACAGATGAAATAGAAGTTTGTTAGAACTTCAATTGCAGAACCTAACTATGCTGCTTATTATAAGCGTCAAGTCAAATGATCGATCATATAATTCATCGGAGGATACAGGATAGTATTCTAAATACATTAGCAATGAGGCGCTACACTACTAATTTTGCCTCATTTCACTGTCTCGGGCCCTATCATCATCATCCTTTTTGTCTTGATAGTCAATAAAATGAAAATTAATGGAGTGATCTCTCTCGAGATATGACCACTTGTCAACCATGTAGGATTTGGTATTAGTTATAAGTAAACACAAGTTTCAGTTTTCTTGGCTATTTTATCAGGGAATTAGTTAGATTAACGTAAATGATGAGTAAATCTTTTGCTTAAGGAAAACATGTTGGCATCCATATCATATTCTCTCATATCAACGACAGGGATGAGATGTTATCAAAGTCCACATTGAGGCCTAATGTTTTTTTTTTTTTTGTTCAACAGAGGCCTAATGTTCACATATAGACTACTTGGACCCACTGGATCAAGAGGTTTATTGGATATGGACTACTTCACGAATGAAAAATTCTGGATTTCTTGACGATAGCGTGGCAATCTCATCCGCAGCAAAAAAAAACTTTCTACTCCAAATATACCCTGTAGCCTTTATCATTATCTCATTGTTATGGGATGATTCTCATTTATGCTATAGGATTAGTAGCACAGGTGCACTTGAAAATTGACTTGTGAATTGTCATTTGATGTAGAAAAATGAAGGGAGCCCTACTAAGCCATTGATATATTATATAATATCTATCCCATCTTCATTTTGCATAATTTTAAATGAAAAACTTAAATCACACGGAGTATCATCATGTGACTTGCTTATTATGATAAAAAAAAAAAAATAATCATGTGACTTGCTTACTCTAAGGGAAAAGTATCAGGCAGTCATTTAGGATATATAACCTTGGTACTTTCAATTATTTTTCATCTGTTTCTTTTTCTTTTTTTTTTTCCAATCAACTGGGTATTTACCTTTTTTCTGTGTGTGTTTTCACAGTTTTTGTTCGGATACTGATAATGATATCATGAGCATTTTAATAACATATCCATATTTTCTTGAGGAATAATAACATATCCGTATTCGTATTACGGTTTGTGATTAATCTTGTTCAAACCATACGCATGAATTCTTCCATTAATAAACTTTATAATAAGAACTCAAATTCTATTACTCTATTGAACTCAGCGTGTTTGGTTTTAGGTTGACCCTGTGTCATCTTTTTTTAATCAAATTAGAAATACAATGCATGACAATGACTAAAAGAATCATGACAGCCATTGACAGGGACGATATATGATCTAATTAAACAAACTTCTGTTCTTTAGGTTGCTTTGAAAAAATTAAATACCGAGGAAATGCATGTAAAAGAAAAGAGCAGATGCTTTCTCTGCAAAAAAGATGAAACGTTGTGGACAAAATTCACGTATTTAAACAATATATTGTTCTGCAAAACCAAAATATATATAAAAGAAAAAAAAAGATGTCTAATCAAAGCATTGAAAGAGATTAAACAAGTTGTGGATGACAAGAATTTATTTTTTAATTCTTTGCTTCTGCATGTAGCAATGTATGAAAAGGATCCAGAGCAAAGAATAGAAGCCTGGAATTGAGACTTTAAAGGAGCATCCAAACTCTGTTTTAAATGATTGGTTGGTTGCATTTTCTTTCGCCAATTGATCAGTTGGCGGATTAGAGCCTGCAAGCAATGATAAGATTGGCCAGCCTACATAGATCACCCACAAAACAATATATCTGGTAAGAACTGTTTGCTGTCTGGCTCTATGAGGCATTACCTCCTTATCTAAACAGATTTATATATTTATAAAAGAGAAAACTCCAAGTGCCAAATTTTAATTGGCGGGTATATATCACTAATGTGTGTGACTGATGACTGAGTTCCACGCGCATTGTCTCTTAATTGTTTAAGTTTCATCTCACTCGGGTGATTTATGGGTTATATATATCACAAAAAAAAAAAGATGCAAGGATTCCGTCCAAAATGGAAAGAAAGAAATTATGGGGCAATCACTTTTGGAAGCTTAATAATGTGTAAATAGAAAAGTATGATCTCTTCACAAAAAGCTCCTTTTTTTGATAACTTATTTAGATAAAGTTGGATTCCTTCAATAGATTACCTGAACATCCTGAATATTTTTGCACAAGTCTTTGTTAGGCTCGGGCCGGTGTGGCTCATCTACAATCAATTAAATTAGATAAATAAATCCAAAGGAAACTTGTTTTTTTCTGTATGCAGACTATGACACCTTTGTACTTATACGTTGATATGTGTCCTCTGTAACGGCCCGGGTAAATTTATGTTTTTACCGGGACCGTAAAAGCTTTGTACAGTAATTTACCGAATAAAAATAATCTTGGGTAATTATTTTCAGGTAAATTGTGCATCGGATTCGGAAACCGACCCTTACCCCACGTTGTAGATTTTTTCTGCGGATTTTACGGACCTGAGTTGATATTTTTCGGGTCTAGGATTCTTAAGAAAAATCAGGTATAACCTTAAAAGAACGGACCGAAAATAAAGTAAAGTGGGTATTTTAGTTATTTGCTGGTCCGGAAAATACCCGGTTGAGAGTGCACTACACGCCTGCACCTCATTTTTCTCCCGTTCACACTGCTGCCCGCGTAGCTTCCTCTTCAACGTGAAGCTGCTCCCGACAGCCTTCTCCTTCCCAGAGAAGGAAGAAACCCAGCTTCTCCTCTACACCCCAGCTTTGTCTGCCTATAAAATGACCTCACCATTCACGCTCGTCACCTGTAAAAAAAAAACCATACCAACCTTCTCCTGCAATATTTTCAACACACCAAGCGTCTGCCACCTTGCTTTTTCCTTTACTTTTTTTTTTTTAAAATACCAAACGACCAAGCCACCAACACCAAAGAGCTCGTCACCTTCAAACACCAATACCTCATCTTCACCAACCTCGCATCAAGTAAACATCAACTCCATCACAGCTTTCTTGGTACTGCGGACGTTGACGTCACCAAGGAAGAACGCCACGACACCATCACTGCAAGGGTGAGCCAACATCTACCGTACTTACCTTGCTTTGACTACCTTTTATTTCTCGTCTAGAAGGGTAAAGCGTCAAATCTACATGGGTTACATATTTTGTCGTGTGGTGGTACTTGAGGATGAAGTTCTGGTTTGCCAAAGGATTGGTTCGTTTAAGGAGAAGGCATGGGTAACGTGAACAATTCTAATGGTTTAATTTGGGCTTGGAAAGTTGGGCTGATAGTTTAGAATTCAACAAACTAGAAATGGTTTTTGGGCTAATGTTTCGGTAATTGGTTAAGCTGAATACTAACAATTTCATTCCACGTAATATTAATACTACGTAATTGTCATAAATTAACATGCTTTGAATTTACCTTTTCACACCAGTTATATAAACGAGCATAATTAGGAAAATAATAAATAATACTTATATTTGGATATAATATATTTTGGAAAGGGTATTATCAAAGTATTATACCGGAATAATAACCGGGTATAAATACAGTATGGTATTTTGACACAGGAATAATAAATGGTGAATGATGATGATAACGAGGTTTCACCGGGACGTAGACGAACCAGTCTAGGTTTTATTTTTACGGTATAGCATCATTTGCATTTATGTGCATCTTATGTGAGTATATGTTATTATTTGCCATATAGGAGCCGATAACGAACAGTATCCCGAGGAACCGGAGCCGGGACAGTTTGAGGACTTCCAAGAGTAGGAAAAATCGGCTAAGGTGAGGATGGATAACCTTTGATATGTCGCACATGGTATTGTGTTTGTTCTTATGTGATTATTTTGCCTGATTGAACTGCTGAGCCAATTGAGTTTGATTGTGATATTATTGCTGTTGTGGTTGATTTATTGATTGTGGAATTATTATTTTGATGAGATAACTGATAATTGGAAGTTGTGTTGACGACTTATTTGTCACTAGGAAAGTAGTGGTATGACTGGTAGGTTAGAGACTGTTTTGTGGTGGCTATGATCTGGTTACTTATGTTAAGCATGTCTATGCTTGGGATGTCTATCCCGTTATTATATTTTTTGGGATGTCTATCCCTGGGTTACTAATTGGGATGTCGATCCCTGGATTGATCTAGCACCCGGAACATGTTGATAACCAGGTCTGACCCCTAGCTTGTCCAGTGACAGGGCCCGGAAGATAAAATTTGATAATAATAAGCATTCTTTTGGTCTTGGCTCAGTTATTTGTTTGGTTGTATCTTGTTATGATTTTGCTGGAATTTTACTTCGAAAGTATTGTGTTGTCTGCATATTACTGTTTATCCTTCGTCGGTGAGCACTTCGGACTCACCCCTCGCCTGCGGGGTTTCATCCCGTAGGATGAGTTGCTCGTAGTACAGGTACGTGATTCGGCCAGCTGCTGTTTCTACTCCACTAGACCCCGGATCCATACCTCCGCTGCATCTCATTCTAAGTCTTCCGCTGCTGATATTTTGTATGATGTTGTTTTATATGTTTCTGCTACTGCTGTTGTGGTTTGAATAATAGTCCCCGGGATCGGGTGACGGATGTTGTATTTGAGATTACTGGTTTTGTATTTTATTTTGTATGTACTGTCTGCTACTGTAATAAGAACAGTTCTGGCACGTGTTTACTGTGTTCGGTAAATACGGGTCGGGGCGTTTCATNGTAGGTTAGAGACTGTTTTGTGGTGGCTATGATCTGGTTACTTATGTTAAGCATGTCTATGCTTGGGATGTCTATCCCGTTATTATATTTTTTGGGATGTCTATCCCTGGGTTACTAATTGGGATGTCGATCCCTGGATTGATCTAGCACCCGGAACATGTTGATAACCAGGTCTGACCCCTAGCTTGTCCAGTGACAGGGCCCGGAAGATAAAATTTGATAATAATAAGCATTCTTTTGGTCTTGGCTCAGTTATTTGTTTGGTTGTATCTTGTTATGATTTTGCTGGAATTTTACTTCGAAAGTATTGTGTTGTCTGCATATTACTGTTTATCCTTCGTCGGTGAGCACTTCGGACTCACCCCTCGCCTGCGGGGTTTCATCCCGTAGGATGAGTTGCTCGTAGTACAGGTACGTGATTCGGCCAGCTGCTGTTTCTACTCCACTAGACCCCGGATCCATACCTCCGCTGCATCTCATTCTAAGTCTTCCGCTGCTGATATTTTGTATGATGTTGTTTTATATGTTTCTGCTACTGCTGTTGTGGTTTGAATAATAGTCCCCGGGATCGGGTGACGGATGTTGTATTTGAGATTACTGGTTTTGTATTTTATTTTGTATGTACTGTCTGCTACTGTAATAAGAACAGTTCTGGCACGTGTTTACTGTGTTCGGTAAATACGGGTCGGGGCGTTTCATCCTCAACATACGATGAACATTATTAATTTTTCCAAAGTTACATTCCAAATAATCCTATTAAATATGATAACAAGCAATAACTTTATTCGTGAGCCAACTAAAGTTAAGTAGAGCAAATTAAACCCTGTTATATGCCTTTTGGAAATAAGACAAACTATCAAGCATAGATGCACTATAATTATTTTACAGATTTAAGCAACCGGTCGTCGTTGGATTTACCTAATCCGTGTTTATTACCTTAACCACTAGCCTTCTCAACTTTTAATATTTTCAGCTGAAAAAGCAAGATGCATTGCCAAGTTAGCATCATACATTTCAAGAAGGGAGAGATTGGTATCATAAAACAGCAACAGACTTCTCTGTATCGATGTCCAAAAAAAAAAACTCGATGTACCTTAGATTGCACTGCTGTTTTTCTTTTTATCCTTTTATCTCAGAAACCTGGAAAATCAGCTTTTGGAGTATATATATGATTTCATTGGCTTGTTCTTACTTGGGCATTCATAATTAATTTAACTGAAAAAAAGGTAACCTGATTGGCATCAAATTCTGCACAATTAATATAATGGAGAATCACATTAGGAATCTTTGTAAAGAAGAGAAGAAATTAGATTATGACAAACTAATAAGACGCCCATATGGATTGGCCAAGTGATAAAGACTTTTAATTTTGAGGTATAACATATATAAAAGATGGAGCGCAAAAATGCATTAACTGAATCTAAACTAACGACAACGCAAGTAAAACCTTGATTTCACTATCTAATTATATGCTTACTATATTAATAAGATTTTTGAATTATGATTCCACTTCAGAAAAAGTGTTAATTCCATGCCTTAACTGATGACAGAAACTACACTCTGCCCTATGTTTTTTCTCTAAACTTGTTGTCGTTATATCATTTCATTTTGATGAACAGTGAGGGCAAGTGAGACAAATAGTTTCGACAAAAAAAAAAGTGAGACAAATAGTTTTTTTTTCATGGGATTTGTACCTCCCCCAACTATTAATTAAACTCCAGCCCATCTAACACACTCTCCCTGTTTTTTTTCCCCAAAGCACATATATAAACATTGTCCAAAATTTGGCAATGTAAGTATCTTCATATATGTGTATATTATTGGCAATCTTCTGCTATATATTGGCAATAGGTTGCAACTTGCAACCGTAGCTTCAGCAACAAACATAATTACTTAAAAAGCTTTTTCTTTCTGAAACTTGTTCCTGATGTAATGTAATGGCAAAGCGCGTAACTTGGAATTTGCTGAAGGGCAATGCTTTTACTATATTACAATCACCGGCGAACAAGGCAAGTAAGTAGGCAGGCAAAAAAGCATAACTAAGCAGCGGCCCATCATGGTTACGTGGCATTTTTTGATTGGCGATTAAGGTGGGGCCCCATTGGGAACTCATTTCAATCCTTGGAGTCAAAGGAACTGCGTCACCCTTGTTTGTACACACCCTGTGGATGCGGCCACTTGACTTTCTTCAGTGACGGTGCAAATATTACTATTTAATTAGTACAAATATGTATATATAACTATATATATATTCACTGTGACAAAAACTGATTTAAGTATTCTAGAATTTCTAGTATTGTTACCTCTCCATTAATTGTCATTCATTTTATATTTACGGTGCGAAGCCACGACCCGTATTTACCGTACACAGTAAACACGTGTCGGAACTGTGACAACCCAACCCAATAAACTCAAGCATACAGTGTGAACAACAATAACTCGGGCCCAACGGCCCAATACAGTAAACAACATAAACAACATAACCGGCCCAACGGCCCAACAATAATGAAGACATGCACAGCGGAAGACTTAAAGACTCACTAACACTGTATGCGTAACAGATGCAACCTATGGATCCAAGCCCGTCCAAGGGATAACGCCGCAGCCTGTCGGGAATGCACCAAGCCTGTACAACAAACAACTCATCCTACGGGATGAAACCCCGCAGGCGAGGGGTGAGTCCGAAGCGCTCACCGACGAAAGATAAACAGTGACATATTCAACCATAATACTTTCGAAATAATGCAACCAACAAAACAGATGTATCTAACACAAACAACATAACAGTGGATTACAATCCAAACAACACAACAGAGGTAACCAACACAAACAACATGGCAGAGGAATCTACTAAATCATATCAAGCCAAGACTCAAAAGATTACTTATTAATTATTATTACCAATTTTTATCTTCCGGGCCCCGTCACTGGACAAGCTAGGGTCGTACCTGGTTATTAACTAATTCTGGATGCCAAGCCCCACCACAATCCGGGATCAACATCCCCATATCTCAAATCCGGGATCAACATCCCAATATCTCAAATCCGGGATCAACATCCCAATATCACAAATCCGGGATCAACATCCCAATATCTCAAATCCGGGGTCAACACCCCCAACCAACAAACCCTCTGGCAAGACACCACAGAACTAGTCTCTAACCATCTAGTCGTACCACTACTTTCCAAGTGACAATTACATCATCATCTCAATATCAAATCCAATTCCATTTCCAATACTCATTATTCCTTTCTCAATTATCCACATTGACCAGTTCATCGTTATTCTCAACACAGTATCACTAAAACTGCGAAATACCCCATCCCGGTTCATATCCGTTATTATTTTCTTTTACCATAATTGAACCTTTTTCCGAAAATATTACCTTGAAAATAATTATTATTTTGTTTACCAAATCGAATATTCTTTTCCCATAAGATAAAAGTATCACCATAATAAATACTTAACAAATTATGTATTCCAGAAAATACTTTCATTATGTTATTTAATCTTGATTCTCGAAATCATGTTATATTCTTTATTTTTTTTCCTAGTAACATAAATTAAATTTAAATATTAACATTTATATATCTGGAAAATTATTATTTATCAAAAATATACATATTAAGGTAAGCATATACCATATGTATTCTTTTTCCAGAAGATCTAATCATATAAACATATTTTTCTGAAAATAAATATAGGTATGCATATAATTATCTATTTCCGTAATTTGCTTTTAATTATAACATAAATATTATTTACATCCCATATACCTCCTATGTCTTTCGGTTATGCATATATGTATGTTTAATCATAATGTAGTATATCACATATTTATCTTATATTCCCGGTTTATATATGGAACAAATGTTTATATTCATTATCTTGATTATTACTTATCAATTTTCGTTTAGTTTAATCTAACCACACAAATGTATATTTCATATGTAGCAAATTTGGCCAACCATAAACCCATGAGCAGGCTCCACGGCTCAGCCCAGCACAAGGCTTGGGCCAAACACTCAAGCCCACCCATCAACCTAACTCTGGCATCACAGCATCTCGCCACCGGCGAGTCAACTCACCACAGTTCGGTCGAAGTGCAGGGTGAGGGCGGCGGCAGGTGGCGGCTCGTCGTGCAAAGGTGGAGGCAACGACGAGGCGGCTGACGGCGCGATGACTGCACAGGCGGCGGTAGAAGAACGCGACCGCTGGAGGCGATCGGCGAGCGGTAGGTGAGACGGCGCGAGGAGACGCAGCAGGGGAGGAGCAGTTTGCGGTAGCTCGATGGTGACCCCCGGTGGCAGCGAGTATACGAGTGGCACGGGGAGGAGACGAAGGCAGCGCTGCAAGGCAGGGGCCACGGGTGCAAGAGCGTGGCTCCGACGAGGCAGGCGGCTCCGATCGGTAACAGAGGTGAAGAGGGAAGAGGGGCAGTGAACGGGTGAAGAGAAGTGACAGGGAAGGAAGAGTGGTGTGGCGTGGAGGAGGGACTGGGCGAGGAGAAGGAAGAGGAAGGAGGGGGTCTTGGTGGTGCTGCAGGTGGTGGTCTCGGGTCGTCGGGTTGGTGGTTTGGTCTCGGTGGTTCACGGTGGCGTGTGGAGGGGAAGAGAAAGGTGAGAAGAGGTGGTGGCTGTGGTCGGCGGTGGCGAGGTGAGGAATGGAGAAGAATGGGTTGTGGGAGTAGATAAGATAAAGAAGAAAAAAGAAAAGAAAGTGGTGGAGGGGCCGGTGTTCACGAGAAAGGAGAAGAAAAATAATAGAGGGGAGGCCGGCGGCTGGGAAAATAAAAATGGAGAAGGAAAGAAAAGAAAGGAGAAAAGAAAAGAAGGGAAAGAAAGGAAAGAAGAGAGGTGGAGAAGTGGGACCCACGTGGCCGGGAAAAACCGGGAGAGAGGAAAAACGTAGCCGGGAAAGAGGAAGAGAAAGGAGAGAGGAGGAAGAAGAGTGGCTCGGGCAAGCCTCATTCGGCCGGTCCGGATTCTCGTGCCGGGATCCCGTAAATGCAGGGATACTCCCGTCTTTCCGACAAATCCCGTCCCGAGTCCAAAAATACAACTTGGGCTCGGAAAATCCGATTAATCCTCCTGAACGTCGTCCAAGTCTCGGAACTGGAAACCGAGGCTCGGTTAGTTAGGAAGATGCTCCCGAGCGCGGGAAAATTCTCGGTTTCGAAAAACGACTCTCGATTTACTTCGAATTAATTACCCGAGATTAATTCAACAGTAAATCACGGTAAAAAAATTTCTACAGTCCCGGTAAAAATCAAAACTTTTACCCGGGCTGTTACAGTCTACCCACCTTAAAAAGAATTTCGTCCCCGAAATTCCGTCTTATCCGTGGGTCCTTCCACGATAAGCTTCTGGCACACTCTGCCAGGTGTCCAAACTCAACATGAGATACCGCTTATACCCTTAAGCGACATCTCATCCGCTTATAAATACCAAACCTCACAGCTGAGTCATTCATTCTCAGCCATGGACTCTCCACTTTGTTCTCGAACGACTTCAGACTCCGAGAACAACAGCTACATCGGCGGCACTGCTTTCCCGACAAGCTCCGATGAAGAGCCTCCAAAGAAATGGTTCAAGACCAACATCATCGGTCTGGAGGAGCACATGGTGGTCTCCCCAAAGTGACGGAAGAAACGTGCCAGCAAGAAGGCTGAAGACAAGAAAGGCAAGGCGGTAGCTGAAAGCAGCACACCGCAACAGAAGTTGACGCAGCTGAACGTCTCCCTGAGGAAGATCAGCTCGGCGGTGGCACAAATTGAACTGGCGTGCGCGGAGCTGTTCCCGTACTTAAGGAACGTCCAACAACTTGTAAAGGACTTAGAGAAGCAAGTATCTCAGTAGAGTACTTCTTCTACGATGTAAAACTGTTATGAATTAATAAAATAAGTTTCCTTTTGAAATCATATCTCTTAGATCATAAATTCCCTTATTAAGATATGGAAATTCATATTTATCTGAAAAGAAACAGAATATTTAAAACATAACAAAGTCGTCATGAATGAAAATAAAATCGAACATAATGGCGTTAAAAAAAAAAAACAGGACCGGTAAAACGAATTATAACCAGCATAAAGAAATTAAAAACAAAACAAAACTCGTTTAACAAAATCAAAACAATAGAAATTAAAACAAGATATGTTTCCATGTTCGGCGCTCTAGTTCGATCGTGTCCATTCTCAATCCTGAGAAACGTGACACGTACAGTTAACGGTGACGTCGGTTAACCTCGTGAAGAAGACATCCATTAACTGGCAAGGCGATGATCACGGGAACGTCTTGTGTCCCGCGATGGACGCGTTACCCACTTGTTCGCATTTCCGCATAAGCCAAAAACATCTGTCGAGGCGTGTATCTCTCCAAGATATCCGAACAGCTGTAAACTCGTCGCACATGTACTCTACTCGAGGTGCGGTCCCATATGTCCAACCTCAACGGTCACGGATGCAAGTGCTAAAAGATGCAAGAAAAACATAAAAAGGCCATAAAAGCAAGGACAAAGTAGCCAGAGAGAAATAAAATCAAGAGATGGAAAAAGAAAGAAAAACTCTGGCACGGTAGTCCGAAAAACGTGTAAAGTGACAAGCAATAAATGAAAGCAACGTTAAATTCAAAAAGCAAGATTTTGAAAAAAAAAACGGTAATCACGCTCCCCATAAGTGTATAAAAGAAGGAGCGGTGAGGTGTAAATCACCAAAAGCATCAAAAGTAAACAAAACTCTCAGAAAACAAAACCACAACGTTCAATCAAAACCCCACACGTCCAAAAAAAACAAGATGCCTGCTCCATCTTCAGTGTTCTTTGTCGAAGGTGTCAATCTTGGCAGAAGGAACCGACTGGCTTACAGCATGGTCAATGAGCGTGCTGAGGAACTACCGAACGAGCTCGGCAGAATGCCACGTCTAGTTTTCGTCGACGAGCTCTACTCGTCGCGGTTCTTCGTCACTCCAATGGAAGAGGTGTTCTTCCTAGAGGACCATGGAACGCTGAGGACTTCATACTACGGCTCAGCAAACTCCGTGATGTTCTTCATCTCGGATAGGCTACAAGAGTTCAACCTGGAGTCCACTTGCCAGACTGTGGAGCAAGGCGCTTACTACCAGCTCACAATGACAGCCCAGAGCATACCCAGAATGACTCGGCTACCTCCAACCTGGCCAAAGGTACGTCTGCTGGTGTGGAACTGCAGAGAGTTGCAAGGCGTGCACAGGAGTTCTCACGCACTCTGAGGGACCTAAAGAACCAATATAAGCCGAACATGGTTCTTCTGACGGAGACGCAGTGGAAACCACGGGACGATCACGGTCTGATTCCACTCTGATTCCCTCAAGCTAACCGGTTCGAGATTCCTGGTCAGCGCGACAGAGGCGGCATGTGGTTCTCTTGGAGCGACAGGGTCACGGTCAACGTCAACAGCGATCCAAACAGCTTCCGTGTCAACGTCGTTCCGAATCGTTAAATGTATTTTTCTTTATTTTTATAAAATATAAAATATCAATGTAATATTTCCCTTTATCAAAAATCACTGTAATATTTCTCTTGTATTTCCTTTTTTATAAAATATAAAATATCCATGTTATATTTATGTTGTACTTCCAGTATTATCAATTTCAATAATATTTGTACTTTCGCATATTTATGGCATCATTTACCTCATATGTGTATGTTCCGCGACAGCTGGCGTCCCTTGACTGGATCCATAATGCACTAACTAAAATGGTATAAAATAATAAACAACTGGAGCGAACAATGCAAACAAGACAACAACACACATTGACTGCCCGACAAGACCTAACGCCCGCTCCGCTACCAAACTGCGAAGCCCCGACCCGTATTTACCGTACACAGTAAACACGTGCCGGAACTGTGACAACCCAACCCAATAAACCCAAGCATACAGTGTGAACAACAATAACTCGGGCCCAACGGCCCAATACAGTAAACAACATAAACAACATAACCGGCCCAACAGCCTAACAATAATGAAGACATGCACAGCGGAAGACTTAAAGACTCACTAACACTGTATGCGTAACAGATGCAACCTATGGATCCAAGCCCGTCCAAGGGATAACGCTGCAGCCTGTCGGGAATGCACCAAGCCTGTACAACAAACAACTCATCCTACGGGATGAAACCCCGCAGGCGAGGGGTGAGTCCGAAGCGCTCACCGACGAAAGATAAACAGTGATATATTCAACCATAATACTTTCGAAATAATGCAACCAACAAAACAGATGTATCTAACACAAACAACATAATAGTGGATTACAACCCACACAACACAACAGAGGTAACCAACACAAACAACATGGCAGAGGAATCTACTAAATCATATCAAGCCAAGACTCAAAAGATTACTTATTAATTATTATTACCAATTTTTATCTTCCGGACCCCGTCACTGGACAAGCTAGGGTCGTACCTGGTTATTAACTAATTCTGGATGCCAGGCCCCACCACAATCCGGGATCAACATCCCCATAGCTCAAACCCGGGATCAACATCCCAATATCTCAAATCCGGGATCAACATCCCAATATCACAAATCCGGGATCAACATCCCAATATCTCAAATCCAGGGTCAACACCCCCAACCAACAAACCCTCTGGCAAGACACCACAGAACTAGTCTCTAACCATCTAGTCGTACCACTACTTTCCAAGTGACAATTACATCATCATCTCAATATCAAATCCAATTCCATTTCCAATACTCATTATTCCTTTCTCAATTATCCACATTGACCAGTTCATCGTTATTCTCAACACAGTATCACAATTCCATTATCACAGTCTAACATCATCATCAATATTCCTCAGGTTAATCCACAATCACATTTGATCAACAACCTCATGTCATCAATTCTTCACAAATAGCAGTTCAACAATATTTCCAATACAACATACACAGGTCTAACACGATTCAACAACAACAACAACATCAACAATTCCATAGCAATCAAGTAACAGTCAACAGTCATTCCAGCAAATCAAACAAACACAAAATACACACATAGCATTACGGGCACATATCAAGGTTTATCCATCCTCACCTTGGCCGATTACTCAACTTCAGAAAATAATGTCCGGTCCGACGCCGGCTCCTCGGGAAACTGCCCGATATCCAAAAACCTATTCAACAAAATCATACATACACATAAATGCACATATTCGGTATACTATGATGCCAAAACTGCGAAATACCCCATCCCGGTTCATATCCGTTATTATTTTCTTTTACCATAATTGAACCTTTTTCCGAAAATATTACCTTGAAAATAATTATTATTTTGTTTACCAAATCGAATATTCTTTTCCCATAAGATAAAAGTATCACCATAATAAATACTTAACAAATTATGTATTCCAGAAAATACTTTCATTATGTCATTTATTCTTGATTCTCGAAATCATGTTATATTCTTTATTTTTTTTCCTAGTAACATAAATTAAATTTAAATATTAATATTTATATATCCGGAAAATTATTATTTATCAAAAATATACATATTAAGGTAAGCATATACCATATGTATTCTTTTTCCAGAAGATCTAATCATATAAACATATTTTTCTGAAAATAAATATAGGTATGCATATAATTATCTATTTCTGTAATTTGCTTTTAATTATAACATAAATATTATTTACATCCCATATACCTCCTATGTCTTTCGGTTATGCATATATGTATGTTTAATCATAATGTAGTATATCACATATTTATCTTATATTTCCGGTTTATATATGGAACAAATGTTTATATTCATTATCTTGATTATTACTTATCAATTTTCGTTTAGTTTAATCTAACCACACAAATGTATATTTCATATGTAGTAAATTTGGCCAACCATAAACCCATGAGCAGGCTCCACGGCTCAGCCCAGCACAAGGCTTGGGCCAAACACTCAAGCCCACCCATCAACCTAACTCTGGCATCACAGCATCTCGCCACCGGCGAGTAAACTCACCACAGTTCGGTCGAAGTGCAGGGTAAGGGCGGCGGCAGGTGGCGGCTCGTCGCGCAAAGGTGGAGGCAACGACGAGGCGGCTGACGGCGCGATGACTGCACAGGCGGCGGTAGAAGAACGCGACCGCTGGAGGCGATCGGCGAGCGGTAGGTGAGACGGCGCGAGGAGACGCAGCAGGGGAGGAGCAGTTCGCGGTAGCTCGATGGTGACCCCCGGTGGCGGTGAGTATACGAGTGGCATGGGGAGGAGACGAAGGCAGCGCTGCAAGGCAGGGGCCACGGGTGCAAGAGCGTGGCTCTGACGAGGCAGGCGGCTCCGATCGGTAACAGAGGTGAAGAGGGAAGAGGGGCAGTGAACGGGTGAAAAGAAGTGACAGGGAAGGAAAAGTGATGTGGCGTGGAGGAGGGACTGGGCGAGGAGAAGGAAGAGGAAGGAGGGGGTCTTGGTGGTGCTGCAGGTGGTGGTCTCGGGTCGTCGGGTTGGTGGTTTGGTCTCGGTGGTTCACGGTGGCGTGTGGAGGGGAAGAGAAAGGTGAGAAGAGGTGGTGGCTGTGGTCGGCGGTGGCGAGGTGAGGAATGGAGAAGAATGGGTTGTGGGAGTAGATAAGATAAAGAAGAAAAAAGAAAAGAAAGTGGTGGAGGGGCCGGTGTTCACGAGAAAGGAGAAGAAAAATAATAGAGGGGAGGCCGGCGGCTGGGAAAATAAAAATGGAGAAGGAAAGAAAAGAAAGGAGAAAAGAAAAGAAGGGAAAGAAAGGAAAGAAGAGAGGTGGAGAAGTGGGATCCACGTGGCCGGAAAAAACCGGGAGAGAGGAAAAACGTAGCCGGGAAAGAGGAAGAGAAAGGAGAGAGGAGGAAGAAGAGTGGCTCGGGCAGTGATGTAAGCAGTGATGTAAGTTGGAAGAGACCCCCAACTATAAATATAAGGGTTTTCAAGTTGTATGAATCAGAGGACATGTTCTGATTCACTCTTTATCCTGTATAATAAACTATGGCTTTCTAAAAACACTCTCTTGGTTTTCGAACACTCTTAGCTTAGGATTATGAAACTAATTAATGATCTTCTTGATCCTGCAAGAACGATCCTTTAGACTAACTGGGTTACGAAAGAGACTTGAGATTTGATTGCCATTTTGAATATGGATCCTTCTATCTCGCCTGAATAAACAGCTAGTCTGAAGGCTCTCGTCCCTTGTGTGGTAGCGGAGCCATACGGCTTTATGTGGAGAGTACCCATATAGGTATATCGGCTAGAAACTCATACCTTGTCGATTCCCACCTGGTTGGGTAGGCAGAGCTTGTGTACAACGCCACGTACCTATACAAAGAAGATTGTTAATTAGGTTCATCATCTGATGCTTTGAGTTAGTAGAAAACCAAAATTCTTAACCATGACTACTACTCCACCACCAAACACTATAACCTCTTCTATTACTATACCAGACTCTGCGCGAACTTCCCTTACTAATAAAATAGACCACCTAGTAGAAATCACCCATATTCTAGAAGAAGCTAGAGTTGAGGACTCACTTCTCCCTCTGGTTAATCCATACACTATCTTCAAAAAAGGGTCACTTTCACGATCCATTAGAACCTTGATTTCTACCAGAAGACCAGCAATCAAAGAATATGTTCAGTCATCCCGACTCTCTCAATGCACGTTGAATTCTTCAACCGCTGAACAATATGTTACTCTTGAGATTCCTCAGGAGTTCATATCCCAGTGGAAGGCAAAACATTATTCTCATCTTCACCTTGGTGCCATACGACTAGTTCTTTCTTATCATGGGAGAAAAGGCCTACCGGTCACTGCTCGACTATCTTTACTTGATTCCAGATATGTCAAGTATAAAGATGCTGTTATCGGCACTATTTTGACAACGTTGAATGCAGGAAGTGTGGTTCTTACCTTCTTCCCCAATTTCAATATCTCCCTTGATGATCCGCATCTGAGCACAGCTTTGAAGATTCAGGTACAGATTATTGGAGCTGAACAAGTTGCAAATGCCATCACTGCAACTTTACATCATCAGATGGTGTACAGACTCCAAGACCATGCTGTTAACCTCCCCTCTCAAGGAGTTTCTTCTGATCCAGTCTTCATCTATGCTGACATGGGCTCTACACCCACTATTGTTCAGCCACCCAGGCAGATTTCCAAAGACCAATTGGCCAAGCTAATCCCTTTGGATTGGGTAACCAATTATGAAAATCTTCGTCAGCACACTCAACCAGTCCAAACTACGGACTCTACTTTCATAAGACAATCAGATGGAACTGTCAGAACCATTTTTTCCAAGCCCGGAACCTCCTCCTCTACTGAGGTTTTTCACTGCAGTATGATCCGACCAAGTACTGAAAAGACGGAAAAGAAGATCCCAGTTTCTTACTTTCAGCCTGATGGATCTGCTGTTTATGTTTCTCACATCAATGGTCACTTCATATGGGGCGCTGATTCTACACAATGTGAAGCGGATTGTGATTGTGAAGATCACTTTTATGATTCTGATGAAGATTATGTCATCCCATCTAGAAGGAAGTTCAGGACTCATTACTCTCGATGCAAGCCACATCAAAAGACTCCTCGTCCTCCTCCAGGAGCATCTCGTCCATGGATACTTCCAAAGGCCATTACAGAAGCACCACCCCTTGATTTTTATGCAAGAGCATTAGAGATTCTTGAAAAAGAAGGACTTTTGCCTCCTTCTTGTTCCTCTGAAGTTAATCTTCCAGACTTAACATCATCCCCACAACCAGTTCCATGCATGATGTTCAAGTCAACTGATTTCCCTCCTCTAGAGTCTCGGGTTGATACCTCCACCAAAAGGTCATACACACCTTTTGTTACGCCTCAACAGGTGAGGCCAGACGGTCAACTCGCTCCACTCACCCAAGCTGAAGAAGTCTTGAATTGGCAATCACAAAACATGACGGCCCAGAATCACCTCCTCAAAAATCTTGATTCCAAGGTGGACCAAGCCCTTTCACAGCAAGGACTAACAACTCAGTGATGAGATTCCCTTGCAGGCCAAATGAAAAAGATGGAGCACGATCTTACTCAGAAACTCAACATAGTTCAACAAGAATTATGTAACACAATCAGAGAGAAGCAAAGTCTTTATGACCCTTTGGTCAAGCAAAAAGAAGCAGAGGTCTCTCGTCTTGAGCAAGAACTTCATGATGCCAGGAAAGTTTTGGCAAGCACAAAGCCTTTAGCTCCTCAGGCAATGTTTCCAGTTCCTTTTAAACCTCTTCCCTCCAGAACAACTCCAGAAGAAAGTCCTTTTAAATCATTGTCCCAAATGTTCCCACAAGAAACCCGACCTCCCCGTCGATCATATCGGCGTAGTCCTAGTCCTCCACCAGATCGACATCATCGTCGAGAAGGAAAAGAACCAGCAAGAGATCAATCTCCCTCTTTGATGATCAAAAGACCTTTTTATACCCCATCTCTCCCTGATGATACATCACAGGATAGTTCTTCAGAAACATTTTCTGAAACCTCAGATTTTGAATCAGCTTATGCTGATATCTCCAACATCCTGATGCACCAACCCAGACCATCATACACTACAGAGTTTCCCCCTGAAACTGACGGAATGGATAGCACATCTACTCCACCTCCACAGGCTACATCATCATCTCAACCTAAAAATCAGCCAAATCAACCACCTCAACCTCCTCCATTTATTCCTCCGACCAAAAAGCCTGATGGTTTTTCCACAGGAAATGGACCATGGTTTTCCCTTGATGATGTTCCCCAGCATCGCTGGAGAGAAAGATTGCAAGAGTTCCAAGCCTGGATGGACAAAGAAGAATTACAAGAGAATCCACCATACTGGATCCATAAAGCATTCATTGCTCGTTCCACCGGCACTCTCAAGGAATGGTTTCAAAAGACCACCCCAGCAATTCTACAGCAATTGTGTCAGGTTCCAACAACTTCCCAATTCCTGAATATATTGCATGATGAGTTTATTGGTTCTCCTCCGGATGAAGCTAGACACAGATTGACTGAATTCCATCAAAGAAAGTGTTGTTCTTTACAACTTTCTGACCTCCAAAAACATCACTCCATCATGAGTAAGCTCTATTACACATTGGGAGCTACAGATGCTCATCGAGAAGTCTACTTAGCCTCTTTCCCAGAAAGTTTGCAGGGCAATGTTCTTAGTGCAATGGAATCCAGCAATCGGAGTATGTCCAATACATCCCTTGGGAAGCTATACCAGATGATACTCGCAGCTCGACAGACACTCTGTGATACACAAAAAATGTTTAGAGATCTTTCTAAACGATCTCAAGATCTTAAGAGTGTGTGCAACAACTCTTATCTGAAGATCAAATGCAAAGATAAGAATTGTTCTTGTTCCCGGAAGTCCAACCATATTGATCGTTATCAGAAGCCTTCTCCCAAAAGGTCTAAAAAGAAGTTCAGATCCCGTTTTTCCAAATTTAAGTACTTCAAGAAGAAGGGAAAACGCGGTAACAAAGGCGATAGATGCTTCATTTGCAGGAAGAAGGGTCATTTTGCAAAAAAATGCCCAAATCAGCCAGCTAAATCAGCAAAATTGGTTCAGCAAATCCAGCAAAGCACTCAGGTCGACCTCGACAGTGCAGATGTTGAATCATTATTTTCAAAAACTGAAGAACCTGAAGAAGACACTGTCTTTGTTCTTGAACAAGAATCTGATACGTCTTCATCAGCAACCTCTGACGATGAAGAATTTGATGATCGATATCTACCAGTGTTTCAAGCCCAAAAAGAAGCACAAAAGTCCATTTTGTCCAAAACAAAGTCACCATCCGTTAAGATACAGATTCTCCCATCCAAGTATGATAAGCCAATTCCTCTTATTGGTTTTGTTGATACTGGTGCTCACAAAAGTTTTCTCAATCCAAAGATACTACCTCCAGAAGCATGGGAGCCGCACAAGGAGTATTTTCAAACTGCAAATGGAGAATTATTCCAAACCAAGATGATCACCAAACATCGGATTGGAATACAATTCTTCCCTGGATGTGTTATCTGGACTAAAGTTCTTGGTACAAGTCTTCCAGATCGAGACCTACTCATAGGTTTTGTTATCATTCAACAAGCAGAGAAACTTCAAATCCTCTCACAAGGATTAAAATTCAAACGGTTCTTTGCTCCTAACACCAATATTAAGAAGATTTTTGCCTTATCGGAATGTCCAGTCCAGTATGAGGAAATCAAGACAAAGTTGTTACAGTCCTGTGCTGACAGTCATGCTCAGTTCACGCATCCATCTCCCCTCTGGAAGAATGAAAACTTTTTCATCACTTTGCCTTTTAAGCTCAATGAAGACATTAATCCTACCAAGGCATCTCACCCGGGCATGACGCCCTCAGATTTACTTCTAGCCAGAGAAGAATGTTCACAATTGTTACAACAGGGTCTCATTGAACCCACCAAATCTGAATGGGCATGCCATGCGTTCTATGTGGAAAAAAGAACTGAGAAGATTCGAGGGAAAAAGAGGTTGGTAATTGATTATAAGCCTCTTAATCATTTTTTAAGAGATGATAAGTTTCCTCTTCCAAAGATCAATTCCATGTTTCTTCATCTCAAGGATGCACGCATCTTTTCAAAGTTTGATTTAAAAGCCGGGTTTTGGCAACTTGGCATTGACCCCAAGGATCGCCATAAAACTGCCTTCTGCATACCAGATGCTCAGTACCAATGGAAGGTTATGCCTTTTGGGTTAAAGGTAGCCCCTTCTCTGTTCCAGAAGGCAATGGTCCGTCTCTTCCAACCCATTCTTCACCACACCTTAATTTACATTGATGACATCCTCCTATTTTCATCCAAGGTGGACCAAGTCCTTTCACAGCAAGGACTAACAACTCAGCGATGTCATTCCCTTGCAGGCCAAATGAAGAAGATGGAGCACGATCTTACTCAGAAACTCAACATAGTTCAACAAGAATTATGTAACACAATTAGAGAGAAGCAAAGTCTTTATGACCCTTTGGTCAAGCAAAAAGAAGCAGAGGTCTCTCGTCTCGAGCAAGAACTTCATGATGCCAGGAAAGTTTTGGCAAGCACAAAGCCTTTAGCTCCTCAGGCAATGTTTCCAGTTCCTTTTAAACCTCTTCCCTCCAGAACAACTCCAGAAGAAAGTCCTTTTAAATCATTGTCCCAAATGTTCCCACAAGAAACCAGACCTCCCCGTCGATCATATCGGCGTAGTCCTAGTCCTCCACCAGATCGACATCATCGTCGAGAAGGGAAAGAACCAACAAGAGATCATTCTCCCTCTTTGATGATCAAAAGACCTTTTTATACCCCATCTCTCCCTGATGATACATCACAGGACAGTTCTTCAGAAATATTCTCTGAAACCTCAGATTTTGAATCAGCTTATGCTGATATCTCCAACATCCTGATGCACCAACCCAGACCATCATCACTACAGAGTTTCCCCCTGAAACTGACGGAATGGATAGCACATCTACTCCACCACCACAGGCTACATCATCATCTCAACCCAAAAATCAGCCAAATCAACCACCTCAACCTCCTCCATTTATTCCTCCGACCAAAAAGCCTGATGGTTTTTCCACAGGAAATGGACCATGGTTTTCTCTTGATGATATTCCCCAGCATCGCTGGAGAGAAAGATTGCAAGAGTTTCAAGCCTGGATGGACAAAGAAGAATTACAAGAGAATCCACCATACTGGATCCATAAAGAATTCATTGCTCGTTCCACCGGCACTCTCAAGGAATGGTTCAAAAGACCACCCCAGCAATTCTACAGCAATTGTGTCAGGTTCCAACAACTTCCCAATTCCTGAATATATTGCATGATGAATTTATTGGTTCTCCTCCGGATGAAGCTAGACACAGATTGACTGAATTTCATCAAAGAAAGTGTTGTTCTTTACAACTTTCTGACCTCCAAAAACATCACTCCATCATGAGTAAGCTTTGGGTTAAAGGTAGCCCCTTCTCTGTTCCAGAAGGCAATGGTCCGTCTCTTCCAACCCATTCTTCACCACACCTTAATTTACATTGATGACATCCTCCTATTTTCATCCACGGAGGCAGAACACCTACAACTTTTGCAACAGTTCCATGACATAGTCCATTCTTATGGAATTATGTTATCAGAAAAGAAAAGTCACATCATTGTTACAGAAGTTGATTTTTTGGGAATGCATTTCAAGAATGGTTCTTATCAGCCGGGACCCCACATTGCTCAGGAGTTATTGAATTTTCCAGATGAGAATCTCACGCCAAAGCAAATTCAACAGTTTTTGGGAATTGTCAATTACATCCGTGACTTCATCCCAAAGGTTTCACACCATACCAGCCAATTGTCCAAATTATTAAAGAAGAAGGCCCCACCTTGGGGACCAAATCAGACTAGCGCTGTCAAAATCCTAAAGCAGATCACTTAGGATCCACTTCCACTCAGAATTCCCACCAATGGCACAAGAATCCTCCAGACAGAGGCAAGTGATGAGTACTGGGGAGCAGTACTGATTGAAGAGACAGAAGATAAAAAGAGACATTATTGTGGCCACGCTAGCGGCAAATTTTCAGATGCAGAGCTCCATTATCACACCACTCATAAAGAACTTTTGGCGGTCAAATATGGAATCAAAAAGTTTGAATTCCATCTTGTCAATCATCATTTTATCATGGAAATAGACAACTCATCTTTTCCAAAGCTGCTAGATTTCAAGAACAAAAGAGTTCCAGACAAGCAACTTCTGCGTTGGAAACAGTGGTTTGATAAGTATGATTTTCAGGTCAAGCATATAAAAGGAGATACCAATCTCATTCCTGACATGTTATCCCGACCATCCAAGACTGTCCATTTGGTTTCTAAATTCAATCTCATTCCTGTTATCTTCATGGCTTCCTCCTCCTCTGAACCATATTGGCAACTTCCAGCTCAGCCAGCAGCATGGACTGACATGGCAACCAATAATCCTAATTTCCCTG
>JAKUCV010005060.1:0-32856 GCA_028386065.3 Turnera subulata | reverse complement strand
CAAACTCAAAAATTAAAATTTCAGCTCAAAACTCAAAAATCGAACCAATAGCGCACCAATGAGCAATCTCCAAATCCACCATGTCAAATGCGACCTAAGACGATTCCAAAAATATGGGGATGATTTATAAGGATTTTTGGTTGCCTTCCTCGGACATATTAAGCTCATCTGAGGTGCTTTTCTATTTTTCCCGATTTACGGGTTTTTAATTGTTCCAAAAATAAAAAGTCAGACTTCCACTCCTCAGAAAAATCTGAAATTTTGCAGGTAGCTGGCATGGATTTTTATTGGTGAGTGTACAAAATTTGAGCTCAAAACTCAAAATCGCACCAATGGCGCCCCAACAGCGCATCAATGGTGCCCCAACAGCGCATCAATGGTGCCCCAATAGCGCACCAATGGCCCAGTGAACCAATGCATAAGAGCAATCTCTAAATCCACCATGTCAAATACTACCTAAGATGATTACACAAATATGGGGATGATTTATAAGGATTTTTGGAAGCTTTCCCCGGACATTTTGAGCTCATCTGAGGTGCCTTTCCATTTTTCTCGATTTACAGGATTTTAACTGTTCCAAAAATAAAAAGTAGGACTTCCACATCTCAGAAAAATCTGAAATTTGGCAGGTAGTTGGATTGGATTTTTATTGGTGTGTGTACAAAATTTCTGCTCAAAAATCAAAAATCAAAATTTCAGGTCAAAACTCAATTTTCGCACCAATTGGGCGCCAATAGCGCCCCAATAGCGCATCAATGGCGCACCAATGGCCCAGTGAACCAATGCATAAGAGCACTCTCCAAACCCACCATGTCAAAATGCTACCTTAGATGATTCCAAAAATATGGGGAATATTTTTAAGGATTTTTGGATGCCTTCCCTGGACATTTTGAGCTCGTCTATTGTGCTATTTCTTTTTTCCCGATTTACAGGATTTCAATTTTTCCAAAAATAAAAAATCGCACCAATGGCGCCCCAATAGCGCATCCATGGCAAACCAATGGCGCCCCAACAGCGCACCAGTGGCCCAGTGAACCAATGCATAAGAGCAATCTCCAAATCCACCATGTCAAATGCTACCTAAGATGATTCCACAAATATGGGGATGATTTATAAGGATTTTTGGATGCCTTCCCCAGACATTTTGAGCTCATCTAAGCTGCTTATCCATTTTTCCCGATTTACAGGATTTCAATTGTTCCAAAAATAAAAAGTCGGATATCCACATCTCTGAAAAATCTGAAATTTTACGGGTAGTTGGATTGCATTTTTATTCGTGTCTGTACTAAAGTTCAGCTCAAAACTCAAAAATCGCACCAATAGCGCACGAATACCATTGGCGCACCAATGGCCCAGTGAACCAACGCGTAAGAGCAATCTCCAAATCCACCAAGTCAAATGCTACCTAAGATGATTCCAAAAATATGGGGATGATTCATATGGATTTTTGGATGCCATCCCCGGATATTTTGAGCTCATCTAAGTTGCTTTTCTATTTTTCCCGATTTATGGGATTTTAATTGTTCCAAAAATAAAAAGTCGGACTTCCACATCTCAGAAAACTCTGAAATTTTACAGGTAGTTGGACTGGATTTGTATTCGTGTGTGTACAAAATTTCAGCTCAAAACTCAAAAATCGTACCAGTAGCGCACCAATGGCGCCCCAATAGCGCACCGAGGAGCAATCTCCAAATCCAACATGTCAAATGCTACCTAAGATGTTTCCACAAATATTTGGATGATTTATAAGGATTTTTGGATGCCTTCCCCGGACATTTTGAGCTCATCTAAGGTGCTTTTCCATTTTTTTCGAATTACGGGATTTTAATTGTTTCAAAAATAAAAAGTCGGACTTCCACATCTTAGAAAAATCTGAAAATTTTGAGGTAGTTGGAGTCGATTTTTATTCGTGTGCGTACAAAATTTCAGCTCGAAACTCAAAAATCAAAATTTCAGCTCTAAACTCAAAAATCGCACCAATGGCACCCAATAGCGCATCAATGGTGCACCAATGGCGCCCCAACAGCGCACCAATGGCCCAGTGACCCAATGCATAAGAGCAATCTCCAAATCCACCATGTCAAATTCTACCTAAGATGATTCCACAAATCTGGGTATGATTTATAAGGATTTTTGGATGCCTTCTCCAGACATTTTGAGCTCATCTAAGCTGCTTTTCCATTTTTCACGATCTACAGGATTTTAATTGTTCCAAAAATAAAAAATCGGACTTCCACATCTCAGAAAAATTTGAAATTTTACAGGTAGTTGGATTGGATTTTTATTCATGTGTACAAAATTTCAGCTCAAAACTCAAAAATCAAAATTTCAGCTCTAAACTCAAAAATCGCACCAATAGCGCACCAATGGCGCACCAATGAGCAGTCTCCAAATCCACCATGTCAAATGCTAACTAAGATGATCCCAAAAATATGGGGATGATTTATAAGGATTTTTGGATGCCTTCCTCGGACAATTTGAGGTCATCTGAGAAGCTTTTCCATTTTTTCCGATGTACGTTATTTTAATTGTTCCAAAAATAAAAAGTCGGACTTCCACATCTCAGAAAATTCTGAAATTTTGCTGTTAGTTGGATTGGGTTTTTATTAGTTTGTGAAAAAAATTGCTGCTCGAAACTCAAAAATCAAAATTTCAGCTCAAAACTCAAAAATGGCACCAATGGCACCCGAATACCATTGTCGCCCCAATGGCCCAGTGAACCAATGCATAAGAGCAATCTCCAAATCCACCAAGTCAAATGCTACCTAAGATGATTCCAAAAATATGTGGTTGATTCAAATGGATTTTTGGATGCCTTCCCCGGACATTTTGAGCTCATCTAGGTTGCTTTTCCATTTTTCCCGATTTATGGGATTTTAATTGTTCCAAAAATAAAAAGTCGGACTTCCACATCACAGAAAAATATGAAATGTTTCAGGTAGTTGGACTGGATTTTTATTCGTGTGTGTACAAAATTTCAGCTTAAAACTCAAAAATCAAAATTTCAGCTCAAAACTGAAAAATCGTACCAATAGCGCACCAATGGCGCCCCAATAGCGCACCAATGAGCAATCTCCAAATCCAACATGTCAAATGCTACCTAAGATGCTTCCAAAAACATGGGGATGATTTATAAGGATTTTTGGATGCCTTCCCCGGACATTGTGAGCTTATCTAAGGTGCTTTTCCATTTTTCCCAATTTACGGGATTTTAATTGTTCCAAAAACAAAAAGTCGGACTTCCACATCTTAGAAAAATCAGAAATTATTCAGGTAGTTGGAGTGGATTTTTATTTGTGTGTGTACAAAATTTCAGCTCCAAACTCAAAAATCAATATTACAGCTCTAAACTCAAAAATCGAACCAATAGCACTCCAATGGCGCACCAATGAGCATTCTCCAAATCCACCATGTCAAATGCTACCTAAGATGATTCCAAAAATATGGGGATGATTTATAAGGATTTTTGGATGCCTTCCTCGGATAATTTGAGGTCATCTGAGATGCTTTTCCATTTTCTCCGATTTACGTTTATTTTAACTGTTCCAGAAATAAAAAAACGGACTTCCACATCTCAGAAAAATATAAAATTTTTCCGATAGTTGGCATGGATTTTTATTGGTGTGTGTACAAAATTTAAGCCCAAAACTCAAAAATTGCAACAATGGCGCCCCAATAGCGCACCAATGGCCCAGTGAACCAATGCATAAGAGCAATCTCCAAATCCACCAAGTCAAATGCTACCTAAGATGATTCCACAAAAATGGGGATGATTTATAAGTATTTTTGGATGCCTTCCCCGGGCGCTTTGAGCTCATCTTAGGTGCTTTTCCATTTTTCCCGGTTTACGGGATTTTAATTGTTCCCAAAATAAAAAGTCAGACTTCCACATCTTAGAAAAATTATAAATTTTGCAGTTAGTTGGAGTGGATTTTTATTCGTGTGTGTACAAAATTTCAGCTCCAAACTCAAAAATCAAAATTTCAGCTCAAAACTCAAAAATAGCACCAATAGCGCACCAATGGCGCGCCTACGGCGCCCCAATAGCGCACCGTTGGCGCACCAATGAGCAATCTCCAAATCCACCATGTCAAATGCGACCTAATATGATTCCAAAAATATAGGGATGATTTATAAGGATTTTTGGTTGCCTTCCTCGGACATATTGAGCTCATCTGAGGTGCTTTTCCATTTTTCCCGATTTACGGGATTTAAATTGTTCCAAAAATAAAAAGTCGGACTTCCACTTCTCAGAAAAGTCTGAAATTTTTCAGGAAGTTGGCTTGGATTTTTATTGGTGTGTGTACAAAATTTAAGATCAGAACTCAAAAATCGCACCAATGGTGCCCCAATAGCGCACCAATAGCACATGAATGGCGCACCAATAGCGCCCCAATAGCGCACCAATGGCCCAGTGAACCAATGCATAAGAGCAATCTCCAAATTCACCAAGTCAAATGCTACCAATGATAATTCCACAAATATGAGGATGATTTATAAGGATTTTTTGTATGCCTTCCCCAGACATTTTGAGCTAATCTGAGGTGCTTTTCCATTTTTCCCGATTTACGGAATTTTAATTGTTCCAAAAATAAAAAGTCGGACTTCCACTTCTTAGAAAAATCTAATATTTAACATGTAGTTGGATTGGATTTTTATTCATGTGTGTACAAAATTTCAGCTCAAAACTCAAAAATCAAAATTTCAGCTTTAAACTCAAAAATCGCACCAATAGCGCACCCATGGCGCACCAATGAGCAATGTCCAAATCCACCATGTCAATTGCTAACTAAGATGATCCCACAAACATGGGGATGATTTGTAAGGATTTTTGGATACCTTCCTCGGACAATTTGTGGTCATCTGGGGTGCCTTTCCATTTTTTCTGATTTACGGGATTTTAATTGTTGCAAAAATAAAAAGTCCGACTTCACATCTCAGAAAAATTAGAAATTTTGAAGGTAGATGGATTGGATTTTTATTGGTGTGTGTGCAAAATTTCAGCTCAAAAGTCAAAAATAAAAATTTCCATTTTTTCTTATTTACGGGATTTTAATTGTTCCAAAAATAAAAAATCGGACTTCCATATCTCAGAAAAATAAGAAATTTGGCAGGTATCTGGATTGGATTTTTATTGTTGTGTTTGCGAAATTTCAGCACAAAATTCAAAAATCAAAATTTCTGGTCAAAACTCAAAAATCGCATCAATTGCGCATCAATGGCGCACCAATGGCGCCCCAATAGCGTACCAATGGCCCAGTGAACCAATGCATAAGAGCAATCTCAAAATCCACCATGTCAAATGCTACCTTACATGATTCGACAAATATGGGGATGATTTATAAGGATTTTTGGATGCCTTCCTCGGACATTTTGAGCTCATCTCAGGTGCTTTTCCATTCTTCCCGATTTACGGGATTTTAATTGTTCCAAAAATAAAAAGTCGAACTTCCACTTCTCAAAAAATCTGAAATTTTGAAGGTAGTTGGACTGGATTTTTATTCGTGTGTTGACGAAATTTCAGTTCAAAACTTCAAAATCAAAATTTCAGCTCAAAACTCAAAAATCGCACCAATAGCGCACCAATGGCGCACCAAAGAGCAATCTCCAAATCCACCATGTCAAATGCTACCTAAGATGATTCCAAAAATATGGGGATGATTTATAAGGATTTTTGGATGCATTCCTCGGACAACTTGAGGTCATCTGAGATGCTTTTCCATTTTTTCCGATTTACGTTTATTTTAACTGTTCCAAAAATAAAAAGTCGCACTTCCACATCTCAGGAAAATCTGAAATTTTTCCGGTAGTTGGCATGGATTTTTATTGGTGTGTGTACAAAATTTAAGCTCAAAACTCAAAAATTGCACCAATGGCGCCCCAATAGCGCACCAATGGCCTAGTGAACCATTGCATAAGAGCAATCTCCAAATCCACCAAGTCAAATGCTACCTAAGATGATTCCACAAAAATGGGGATGAATTATAAGGATTTTTGGATGCCTTCCCCGGACATTTTGAGCTCTTCTAAGGTCCTTTTCCATTTTTCCCGATTTACAGGATTTTAATTGTTCCAAAAATAAAAAGTCGGACTTCCACTTCTTATAAAAATCTTAAATTTTGCAGGTAGTTGGAATGGATTTTTATTCATGTGTGTACAAAATTTCAGCACCAAACTCAAAAATAAAAATTTCAGCTCAAACCTCAAAAATCGCACCAATAGCGCACCAATGGCGCGCCTATGGCGCCCCATTATCGCACCAATGGCGCACCAATGAGCATTCTCCAAATCCACCATGTCAAATGCGACCTAAGATGATTCCACAAATATGGGGACGATTTATAAGGAATTTTGGTTGCCTTCCTCGGACATTTTGAGGTCTTCTGAGGTGCTTTTCCATTTTTCCCGATTTAAGGGATTTAAATTGTTCCAAAAATAAAAAGTCGGACTTCCACTTCTTAGGAAAATCTGAAATTTTGCAGGTAGTTGGCTAAGAATTTTATTGGTGTGTGTACAAAATTTAAGTTCAAAACTCAAAAATCGCACCAACGAGCATTCTCCAAATCCACCATGTCAAATGCTACCTAAGATGATTCCACAAATTTGGGGATGATTTATAAGTATTTTAGGATGCCTTCCTCGGACAATTTGAGGTCATCTGAGATGCTTTCTCATTTTTTCCGATTTACGTTTATTTTAATTGTTCCAAAAATAAAAAGTCGGACTACCACATCTCAGAAAAATATGAAATTTTTCTGGTAGTTGGCATGGATTTTTATTGGTGTGTGTACAAATTTTAAGCTCAAAACTCAAAAATTGCACCAATGGCGCCCCAATAGCGCACCAATGGCCCAGTGAACCAATGCTTAAGAGCAATCTCCAAATCCACCAAGTCAAATGCTACCTAAGATGATTCCACAAAAATGGGGATGATTTATAAGGATTTTTGGATGCCTTCCCCGGACATCAAAATTTCAGGTCAAAACTCTAAAATCAAAATTTCAGATCAAAACTCAAAAATCGCACCAATAGCGCCCCAATGGCGCACCTATAGTGCACCAATGGCGCCCCAATGAGCAATCTCCAATTCCACCATGTAAAATGCTACCTAAGATGATTCAAAAAATATGGGGACGATTTATAGGATTTTTGGATGCCTTCCTCGGACATTTTGAGGTCATCTGAAGTGCTTTTCCATTTTTCCCGATTTGCGGGACTTTAATTGTTCCAAAAATGAAAAGTCGAACTTCCACTACTCAGAAAATTCTGAAATTTTGGAGGTAGTTTGATTGGGTTTTTATTGGTTTGCGTAAAAAATTTCAGTTCAAAACTCAAAAATTCAGTTTAAAGTCGCACCAATGGCGCCCCAATAGCGCAACATTGGCGCCCCAATGGCCCAGTGAACCAATGCATATGAGCAATCTCCAAATCCACCATGTCAAATGCTACCTAAGAAAATTCCACAAATATGGGAATGATTTATAAGAATTTCTGGATGCCTTCCTCGGACATTTTGAGCTCATCTGTGGTGCTTTTCCATTTTTTCGATTTACGGGATTTTAATTGTTTCAAAAATAAAATGTCCGACTTCCTTTTCTTAGAAAAATCGCAAAATTTGCAGGTAGTTGGATTAGATTTTTATTGGTGTGTGTGCAAAATTTCAGCTCAAAATTCAAAAATCAAAATTTACATTTTTTCTAATTTACGGGATTTTAATTGTTCCAAAAATAAAAAATCGGACTTCCACTTCTCAAAAAAATCTGAAATTTGGCAGGTAGTTGGAATGGACATTTATTGGTGCGTGAAAAAAATTTCAGCTCGACACCCAAAAATTAAAATTTCAGCTCAAAACTCAAAAATTGCACCAACGGCGCACCAATAGCGCCCCAATAGCGCATCAGTGGCGCCCTAATAGCGCACCAATGGCCCAGCGAACCAATGCATAAGAGCAATCTCCAAGTACACCATGTCAAATCCTACCTAAGATGATTCCAAAAATATGGAGATGATTTATAAGGATTTTTGGATGCCTTCCCCGGACATTTTGAGCTCATCTAAGGTGCTTTTCGATTTTTCCAGATTTACGGGATTTTAATTGTTCCTAAAATAAAAACTCTGACTTCCACATCTAGGAAAAATCTAAAATTTTTCAGGTACATGGATTGAATTTTTTTTGGTGTGTGTACAAAATTTCAGCACAAAACTCAAAAATCAAAATTTCAGCTCAAAACTAAAAAATCGAACCAATAGCGCACCAATGAGCAATCTCGAAATCCACCATGTCAAATGCTACCTAAGATGTTTCCACAAATATGGGGATGATTTATAAGATTTTTTTGTTGCCTTCCTCGGACATATTGTGCTCATCTGAGGTACTTTTCCATTTTTCCAGATTTACGGGATTTTAATTGTTCCAAAAATAAAAAGTAGGACTTGCACATCTCAGAAAAATCTGAAATTTTGCAGGTAGTTGGCTTGGATTTTTATTGTCGTGGGTGCAAAATTTATGCTCAAAACTCAAAAATCGCACCAATGGTGCTTCAATGGCGCCCCAATAGCGCCCCAATAGCGCATCAATGGCGCACCAATGGCGCTCCAATAGCGCACCAATGGCCCAGTGAACCAATGCATAAGAGCAATCGCCAAATCCACCATGTCAAATGCTACCAATGATATTTCCACAAATATGGGGATGATTTATAAGGAATTTTGGATGCTTTCCCCGGACATTTTGAGCTCATCTAAGCTGCTTTTCCAATTTTCCCGATTTACGGGATTTAAATTGTTCCGAAAATAAAAAGTCGGACTTCCACATCTCAGAAAAATCTGAAATTTTGCAGGTTGTTGGCTTGGATTTTTACTGGTGCGTGTACAAAATTTAAGCTCAAAACTCAAAAATCGCCCATTGGCGCCCCAATAGCGCCCCAATAGCGCATCAATGGCGCACCAATGGCGCCCCAATAGCGCACCAATGGCCCAGTGAACCAATGCATAAGAGCAATCTCCAATTCCACCACGTCAAATGCCACCTAAGATGATTCCACAAATATTGGAATGATTTATATGGATTTTTGGTTGCCTTCCTCTGACATATTGAGCTCGTCTGAGGTGCTTTTCCATTTTTTCCGATTTACGGGATTTTAATTATTCCAAAAATAAAGAGTCCGACTTCCATGTCTCAGAAATATTTAAAATTTTGCAGGTAGTTGGATTGAATTTTTATTGGTGTGTTACAAAATTTCTGCTCAAAGTTCAAAAATTAAAATTTCTATTTTTTCTGATTTAGGGATTTTAATTGTTCCAAAAGTAAAAAATCGGACTTCCATGTCTGAGAAAAATTTAAAATTTTGCAGGTAGTTGGATTGGATTTTTATTGATGTGTGTACAAAGTTTGAGCTCAAAACTCAAAGATCAAAATTTCAGCTCAAAACTCAATTATCGTACCAATAGCGCACCAATGGCGCCCCAATAGCGCACCAATGAGCAATCTCCAAATCCACCATGTCAAATGCTACCTAAGATGTTTCCACAAATATGGGGATGATTTATAAGGATTTTTGGATGCCTTCCTCGGACATATTGAGCTCATCTGAGGCGCTTTTCCATTTTTCCAGATTTACGGAATTTTAATTGTTCCAAAAATAAAAAGTCAGATTTGCACATCACAGAAAAATCTGAAATTTTGCAGGTAGTTGGCTTGGATTTTTGTTGGCGTGGGTACAAAATGTATGCTCAAAACTCCAAAATCGCACCAATGGCGCCCCAATAGCGCATCAATGGCGCACCAATGGCCCAGTGAACCAATGCATAAGAGCAATCTCCAATTCCACCATGTCAAATTCCACCTAAGATGATTCCAAAAATATGGGGATGATTTATAAGGATTTTTGGATGCCTTCCCCTGACATTTTGAGCTCATCTAAGCTGCTTTTCCATTTTTCCCGATTTTAGGGATTTTAATTGTTCCAAAAATAAAAAGTCAGACTTCAATTTCTCAGACAAATCTGAAATGTTGCAGGTAGTTGGACTGGATTTTTATTCGTTTGTGTACAAAGTTTCAGCTCAAAACTCAAAAATTAAAATTTCAGGTCAAAACTTAAAAATCGCACCAATAGCGCACCAATGGCGCCCCAATGAGCAATCTCCAATTCCACCAAGTCAAATGCTACCTAAGATGATTCAAAAAATATGGGTATGATTTATAAGGTCTTCTGAGGTGCTTTTCAGCTAGTTGGATTGGATTTTTATTAGCGCACCACTGGCGCCCCTATGGCGCCCCAATAGCGCGCCAATGGCGCACCTATGGCGCACCAAAGAGCAATCTCCAAATCCACCATGTCAAATGCGACCTAAGATGATTCCACAAATATGGGGATGATTTATATGAATTTTTGGTTGCCTTTCTCGGACATTTTGAGGTCATCTGAGGTGCTTTTCCAATTTGCCCGATTTAAGGGATTTAAATTGTTCCAAAAATAAAAAGTCGGACTTCCACATCTTAGAAAAATCTGAAATTTTTCAGGTAGTTGGCTTGGACTTTTATTGGTGTGTGTACAAAAGTTAAGTTCAAAACTCAAAAATCGCACCAATGGCGCCCCAATAGCGAATCAATGGCGCACCAATGGCGCCCCAACAGCGCACCAATGGCCCAGTGAACCATTGCATAAGAGCAATCTCCAAATCTACCATGTCAAATGCTACCTAATATGATTCCACAAATATGGGTATGATTTAAAAGGATTTTTGGATGCCTTCCTCGGACATTTGGAGCTCATCTAAGCTGCTTTTCCATTTTTCCCCATTTACAGGATTTTAGCTGTTCCAAAAATAAAAAGTCGGACATCCACATCTCAGAAAAATCTGAAATTTCAGAGGTAGTTGGAATGGATTTTTTATTGGTGTGTGTACAAAAGTTAAGCTCAAAACTCAAAAATTGCACCAACGGCGCCCCAATAGCGCACCAATGGCCCAATGAACCACTGCATAAGAGCAATCTCCAAATCCACCAAGTCAAATGCTACCTAAGATGATTCCACAATAATGGGGATGATTTATAAGGATTTTTGGATGCCTTCCCCTCACATTTTGAGCTCATCTAAGGTGCTTTTCTATTTTTTCCGATTTACGGGATTTTAATTGTTCCAAAAATAAAAAGTCGGACCTCCACATCTTAGAAAAATCTGAAATTTTGCAGGTAGCGGGAGTGGATTTTTATTCGTGTGTGTACAAAAGTTCAGCCCCAAACTGAAAAATCAAAATTTCAGCTCAAAACTCAAAAATCGCACCAATAGCGCACCAATGGCGCACCAATGGGCAATCTCCAAATCCACCAAGTCAAATGCGACCTAAGATGATTCCAAAAATATAGGGATGATTTATAAGGATTTTTGGATGCCTTCCCCGGACATTTTGAGCTCTTCTAAGGTGCTTTTCCATTTTTCCCGATTTATGGGATTTAAATTGTTCCAGAAATAAAAAGTCGGACTTCCATTTTTCAGAAAAATCTGAAATTTTGGCGGTATTTGGCTTGGATTTTTTTTGGTGTGTGTACAAATTTAAGCTCAAAACTCGAAAATCGCACCAATGGCGCCCCAATAGCACATCAATGGCGCACCAATGGCGCCCCAATAGCGCACCAATGGCCCAGTGAACCAATGCAAAAGAGCAATCTCCAAATCCACCATGTCAAATGCTACCAATGATAATTTCACAAATATGGGGATGATTTATAAGGATTTTTGGATGCCTTCCTCGGATATTTTGAGCTCATCTAAGCTGCTTTACCATTTTTCCCGATTTATGGTATTTTAATTGATTCAAAAATAAAAAGTCGCACTTCCACATCTCAGAAAAATCTAAAATTTTACATGTAGTTGGATTGGATTTTTATTCGTGTGTGTACAAAATTTCAGCTCAAAACTCAAAAATCAAAATTTCAGCTCTAAACTCAAAAATTGCACCAATATCGCACCAATGGCGCACCAATGAGCATTCTCGAAATCCACCATGTCAATTGCTAACTAAGATGATTCGACAAACATGGGGATGATTTCTAAGGATTTTTGGATGCCTTCCTCGGACAATTTGTGGTCATCTGAGGTGCTTTTCCATTTTTTCCGAATTACGGGATTTTAATTGTTCCAAAAATAAAAATCCGACTTCACATCTCACAAAAATTAAAAATTTTGCAGGTAATTGGATTGGATTTTTATTGGTGTGTGTGCAAAATTTTATCTCAAAAGTTAAAAATAAAAATTTTCATTTTTTCTGATTTACGGAATTTTAATTGTTCCAAAAATAAAAATCCGACTTCCACATCTCAAAAAACTCTGAAATTTGGCAGGTATTTGGATTGGATTTTTATTTTGTGTACAAATTTTCAGCTCAAAATTCAAAAATTAAAATTTCAAGTCAAAACTCAAAAATCGCACCAATTGCGCACCAATAGCGCATCAATGGCGCACCAATGGCGCCCCAATAGCGTACCAATGGCCCAGTGAACCAATGCATAAGAGAAATCTCCAAATCCACCATGTCAAATGCTACCTTAGATGATTCCACAAATATGGGGATGATTTATAAGTATTTTTGGATGCCTTCCTCGGACATTTTGAGCTCATCTCAGGTGCTTTTCCTTTTTTCACGATTTACGGGATTTTAATTGTTCCACAAATAAAAAGTCGGACTTCCACCTCCCGAAAAATCTGAAATTTTGAAGGTAGTTGGACTGGATTTTTATTTGTGTGTTTACGAAATTTCAGTTCAAAACTTAAAAATCAAAATTTCAGCTCAAAACTCAAAAATCGCCCCAATAGTGCACCAAAGAGCAATCTCCAATGGCACCATGTCAAATACTAACTAAAATGATTCAAAAAATATTGGGATGATTTATAAGGATTTTTGGATGCTTTCCTCTCACATTTTGAGGTCACCTGAGGTGTTTTTCTATTTTTTCAGATTTAGGGATTTTAATTGTTCCAAAAATAAAAATTCCGACTTCCATGTCTGAGAAAAATCTAAAATTTTGCAGGTAGTTGGATTGGATTTTTATTGGTGTGTGTACGAAATTTGAGCTCAAAACTCAAAAATTAAAATTTCAGCTCAAAACTCAAAAATCGTACCAATAGCGCACCGATGGCGCCCCAATAGCGCCCCAATGGCGCGCCAATAGCGCCCCAATGAGCATTCTCAATGCTACCTAAGATGTTTTACAAATATGAGGATGATTTATAGGGATATTTGGTTGCCTTCCTCGGACATACTGAGCTCTTCTGAGGCGCTTTTCCATTTTTCCAGATTTACAGGATTTTAATTGTTCCAAAAATAAAAAGTCGGACTTGCACTTCTCAGAAAAATCTGAAAATTTGCAGGTAGTTGGCTTGGTTTTTTATTGGCGTGGGTACAAAATTTATGCTCAAAATTCAAAAATCGTACCAATGGCGCCCCAATAACGCATCAATGGCTCACCAATGGCGCCCGAATAGCGCACCAGTGGCCCAGTGAACCATTGCATAAGAGCAATCTCCAAATCCACCACGTCAAATGCTACCTAAGATGTTTCCACAAATTTGGGGATGATTTATAAAGATTTTTGGATGCCTCCCCGGACATTTTGAGCTCATCTAAGGTGCTTTTCCAATTTTCCCGATTTACGGGATTTTAATTGTTTCAAAAATAAAAAAACGGACTTCCACATCTTAAAAAAATTTGAAATTTTTAAGGTGGTTGGAGTGGATTTTTATTCGTGTGTGTACAAAATTTCAGCTCCAAACTCAAAAATTAAAATTTCAGCTTATGCACCATGTCAAATGCGACCTAAGATGATTCCACAATTATGGGGATGATTTATAAGGAGTTTTGGTTGCCTTCCTCGGGCATATTGAGCTCAATTGTGGTGCTTTTCTATTTTTCCCGATTTACGGAATTTTGATTGCTTCAAAAATAAAAAGTTTCACTTCCACTTCTCAGAAAAATCTGAAATTTTGCAGGTAGTTGGATTGGATTTTTATTGGTGTGTGTGCAAAATTTCAGCACAAAATTCATAAATAAAAATTTACATTTTTTCTAATTTACGGGATTTTAATTGTTCCAAAAATAAAAAATCGGACTTCCACATCTCAGAAAAATCTGAAATATGGCAGGTAGTTGGATTGGATTTTTTTTGGTGTGTGAACAAAATTTCAGCTCAAAACTCAAAAATTGCACCAATGGCGGCCGAATAGCTCATCAGTGGAATTTTGATTGCACCAATGGCCCAGTGAACCAATGCATAAGAGCAATCTCCAAGTACACCATGTCAAATGCTACCTAAGATGATTCCACAAATATGGGGATGATCTATAAGGATTTTTGGATGCCTTCCCCGGACATTTTGAGCTCATCTAAGGTGCTTTTCGATTTTTCCCGATTTACGGGATTTTAATTGTTCCTAAAATAAAAACTCTGACATCCAAATCTCAACACAAAACTCAAAAATCAAAATTTCAGCTCAAAACTAAAAAATCGCACCAGTGGCGCACCAACAGCGCACCAATGAGCAATCTCCAAATCCACCAATTTTAACGCTACCTAAGATGGTTCCACAAATATGGGGAAGATTTATAAGGATTTTTGGATGCCTTCCTTGGACATTTTGAGGTCATCTGTGGTGCTTTTCCATTTTTTTCCGATTTACAGGATTTTAATTGTTCCAAAAATAAAAAGTCCGACTTCCACTTCTCAAAAAAATTTAAACTTTTTCAGGTAGTTGGAATGTATTTTTATTGGTGTGTGCACAAAATTTCAGCTAAAAATTCAAAAATTAAAATTTTCATTTTTTTCTGATTTACGGAATTTTAATTGTTCCAAAAATAAAAAGTTGGACTTCCAAAAATCTGAAATTTGGCAGGTAGTTGTATTTGATTTTTATTGTTGTGTGTACAAAATTTCAGCTCAAAATTTAAAAATCACAATTTCAGCTCAAAACTCAAGAATCGCACCTATGGCGCCCCAATGGCACACCAATAGCGCATCAATGGCGCACAAATTGCGCCCCTATAGCGCCCCAATGTCCCAGTGAACCAATGCATAAGAGCAATCTCCAAATCCACCATGTAAAATGCTACCTAAATGAATCCACAATTATGGGGATGATTTTTAAGGATTTTTGGATGCCTTCCCCGGACATTTTGATCTCATCTGAGGTGCTTCTGCATTTTTCCCGATTTTCGGGATTTTAATTGTTCCAAAAATAAAAAGCCAGAATTCATTGTCTCAGAAAAATTTGAAAATTTTCAGGTAGTTGGATTGGATTTTTATTGGTGTGTGTACAAATTTTCAGCACAAAACTCAAAAATTAAAATTTCAGCTCAAAACTCAAAAATCGCACCAATAGCGCACCTATGGCGCCCCAATAGCGCGCCAATGGCGCACCAATGAGCAATCTCCAAGTCCATCATGTCAAATGCGACCTAAGATGATTCCGCAAATATGGGGATGATTTATAAGGATTTTTGGTTGCCTTCCTCGGACATTTTGAGGTCATCTGAGGTGGTTTTCCATTTTTCCCGATTTGCATGATTTTAATTGTTCCAAAAATCAAAAAGTCGGACTTCCACATCATAAAAAATTCTGAAATTTTTCAGGTAGTTGGATTGGATTTTTATTGCTGTTTGTACAAAATTTCAGAACAAAACTCAAAAATCAAAATTTCAGCACAAAAATAAAAAATCGCACCGATGGCGCGCCAATAGCGCCCCAATGGCGCACCAATGGCCCAGTGAACGAATGCATAAGAGCAATCTCCAAATCCACCATGTCAAATACAACCTAAGATGATTCCAGAAAAATGGGGATGATTAATAAGGATTTTTGAATGCCTTCCGCGGACATTTTGAGCACATCTGAGGTGCTTTTCCATTTTCCCCGATTTACGGGATTTAAATTGTTCCAAAAATAAAAAAATTCGGACTTCCACATCTTAGAAAATTCTGAAATTTTGCAGGTAGTTGGATTGGATTTTTATTGGCGAGTGAACAAAATTTAAGCTCAAAACTCAAAAATCGCACGAATGGCGCACGAATGGCACGCCAATAACGCCCCAATAGCGCATCAATGGCCCACCAATGGCGCCCCAACAGCGCACCAATGGCCCAGTGAACCAGTGCATAAGAGCAATCTCCAAATCCACCACGTCTAATGCTACCTATGATGATTCCACAATTGTGGGGATGATTTATAAGGATTTTCGGATGCCTTCCCAGGACATTTTGAGGTCATCTGAGGTGCTTTTCCATTTTTTCCGATTTATGGGATTTTAATTGTTGCAAAAATAAAATGTTCGACTTCCACATCTCAGAAAAATTAAAAATTTTGCAGGTAGTTGGATTGGATTTTTGTTGGTGTGTGTGCAAAATTTCAGCTCAAAATTCAAAAATCAAAATTTCAGCTCAAAACTCAAAAATCGCACCATTGGCGCACGTATAGCGCTCCAATAGCGCACCAATGGCCCAGTGAACCACTGCATAAGAGGAATTTCCAAATCCACCATGTCAAACGCTACCTAAGATGATTCCAAAAAAATGGGGATGATTAATAAGGATTTTTGAATGCCTTCCCCGGACAATTTGAGCTCATCTGAGGTGCTTTTCCATTTTTCCCGATTTACGGGATTTAAATTGTTCAAAAAATAAACGTCGGACTTCCACTTCTCAGAAAAATCTGAAAATTTTCATGTAGTTGGATTGAATTTTAGCTCAAAACTCAAAAATCGCAACAATGGCGCACCAATAGCGCCCCATTCGCGAATCAATGGCACACCAATGGCGACCCATAGCAATCTCCAAATCCACCATGTCAAATGCTACGTAAGAAGACTCCACAAATATGGGGATGATTTATAAGGATTTTTGGATGCCTTCCCCGGACATCTTGAGGTCATCTGAGGTGCTTTTCCATTTTTCCCGATTTACATGATTTTAATTGTTCCAAAAATTAAAAAGTCGGACATCCACATCACAGAAAGATCTGAAATTTTGCAGGTAGTTGGACTGGATTTTTATTAGTGTGTGTACAGTATTTCAGCTCAAAACTCAAAAATCAAAATTTCAGCTCAAAACTCAAAAATCGCATCAATAGCGCACCAATGAGCATTCTCCAAATCCACCATGTCATATGCTACCTAAGATGACTCCACAAATATGGGGTTGATTTACAAGGATTTTTGGATGCCTTCCTTGGACATTTTGAGCTCATCTGAGGTGCTTTTCCAATTTTTCCGATTTACGGGATAATAATTATTCCAAAAATAAAAAGTCTGACTTCCACTTCTCAGAAAAATCTGAAATTTTTCAGGTAGTTGGATTGGATTTTTATTGATGTGTGTACAAAATTTCAGCTCAAAATTCGAAAACGAAGATTTCCATTTTTTCTGATTTACGGGATTTTAATTGTTCTAAAAATAAAAAGTCGAACTTCCAATTCTCAGAATATTCTCAAATTTGGCAGGTAGTTGGATTGGATTTTTGTTGGTGTGTGTACAAAATTTCAGCTCAAAATTCAAAAATCAAAATTTCAGCTCAAAACTTAAAAATCGCACTAATACCTCGCCCCAATGGCACACCAATAGAGCGCCAATGGCGCATCATTGGCGCACCAATTGCCCAGTGAACCAATGCATAAGAGCAATCTCCAAATCCACCATGACAAATGCTACCTAAGATGACTCCACAAATATGGGGATGACTTATATGGATTTTTGGATGCCTTCCCTGGACATTTTGAGCTCATCTAAGGTGCTTTTCCATTTTTCCTGATTTACGGGATTTTAATTGTTTCAAAAATCAAAAGTCGGACTTCCAAATCACAGAAAAATCTGAAATATTGCAGGTAGTTGGACTGGATTTTTATTCGTGTGTGTACAGTATTTCAGTTCAAAACTCAAAAATCAAAATTTCAGCTCAGAACTCAAAAATCGAATCAATAGCGCACCAATGAGCAATCACCAAATCCACCATGTCAAATGCTACCTAAGATGATTCGACAAATATGGAGATGATTTACAAGGATTTTTGGATGCCTTCTGCGGACATTTTGAGCTCATCTGAGGTGGTTTTTCATTTTTTCCGATTTACGAGATTTTAATTGTTCCAAAAATAAAAAATTGGACTTCCACATCTCAGAAAAATCTAAAATTTTTCAGGTATATTGATTGGATTTTTATTTCTGTGTGTACAAAATTTCAGCTCAAAATTCAAAAATCAAGATTTCCATTTTTTCTGATTTACGGTATTTTAATTGTTCCAAAAATAAAAAGTCGGACTTCCAATTCTCAAAAAAATCTGAAATTTGGCAGGTAGTTGGATTGGATTTTTGTTGGTGTGTGTACAAAATTTCAGCTCAAAATTTTAAAATCAAAATTTCAGCTCAAAACACAAAAATCGCACCAATAGCACGCCCCAAAGGGCACACCAATAGCGCCCCAATAGCGCATCAATGGCGCACCAATGGCCGAGCGAACCAGTGCATAAGAGCAATCTCCAAGTCCACCATATCAAGTGCCACATAAGATGATTCCACAAATGTGGGGATGATTTATAAGTATTTTTGGATGCCCTCCCCGGACAATTTGAGCTCATTTAAGGTGCTTTTCCATTTTTCCCGATTTACGGGATTTTAATTGTTCCAAAAATAAAAAGTCGGACTTCCAAATCACAGAAAAATCTGAAATTTTGCAGGTAGTTGGACTGGATTTTTATTCGTGTGTGTACAGTATTTCAGTTCAAAACTCAAAAATCAAAATTTCAGCTCAGAACTCAAAAATCGAATCAATAGCGCACCAATGAGCAATCACCAAATCCACCATGTCAAATGCTACCTAAGATGATTCCACAAATATGGAGATGATTTACAAGGATTTTTGGATGCCTTCCGCGGACATTTTGAGCTCATCTGAGGTGGTTTTTCATTTTTTCCGATTTACGAGATTTTAATTGTTCCAAAAATAAAAAATCGGACTTCCACATCTCAGAAAAATCTAAAATTTTTCAGGTATATTGATTGGATTTTTATTTCTGTGTGTACAAAATTTCAGCTCAAAATTCAAAAATCAAGATTTCCATTTTTTCTGATTTACGGTATTTTAATTGTTCCAAAAATAAAAAGTCGGAGTTCCAATTCTCAGAAAAATCTGAAATTTGGCAGGTAGTTGGATTGGATTTTTGTTGGTGTGTGTACAAAATTTCAGCTCAAAATTTTAAAATCAAAATTTCAGCTCAAAACACAAAAATCGCACCAATAGCACGCCCCAAAGGGCACACCAATAGCGCCCCAATAAATGGCGCACCAATGGCCCAGCGAACCAGTGCATAAGAGCAATCTCCAAGTCCACCATATCAAGTGCCACATAAGATGATTCCACAAATGTGGGGATGATTTATAAGTATTTTTGGATGCCCTCCCCGGACAATTTGAGCTCATTTAAGGTGCTTTTCCATTTTTCCCGATTTACGGGATTTTAATTGTTCCAAAAATAAAAAGTCGGACTTCCACATCTCAAAAAAGTCTAAGATTTTGTAGGTAGTTGGACTGGATTTTTATTCTTGTATGTTCAAAATTTCAGCTCAAAACTCAAAAATCGCATCAATAGCGCACCAATGAGCATTCTCCAAATCCACCATGTCAAATACTACCTAAGATGATTCCACAAATATGGAGATGATTTACAAGGATTTTTGGATGCCTTCCGCGGACATTTTGAGCTCATCTGAGGTGGTTTTTCATTTTTTCCGATTTACGAGATTTTAATTGTTCCAAAAATAAAAAATCGGACTTCCACATCTCAGAAAAATCTAAAATTTTTCAGGTATATTGATTGGATTTTTATTTCTGTGTGTACAAAATTTCAGCTCAAAATTCAAAAATCAAGATTTCCATTTTTTCTGATTTACGGTATTTTAATTGTTCCAAAAATAAAAAGTCGGACTTCCAATTCTCAGAAAAATCTGAAATTTGGCAGGTAGTTGGATTGGATTTTTGTTGGTGTGTGTACAAAATTTCAGCTCAAAATTTTAAAATCAAAATTTCAGCTCAAAACACAAAAATCGCACCAATAGCACGCCCCAAAGGGCACACCAATAGCGCCCCAATAAATGGCGCACCAATGGCCCAGCGAACCAGTGCATAAGAGCAATCTCCAAGTCCACCATATCAAGTGCCACATAAGATGATTCCACAAATGTGGGGATGATTTATAAGTATTTTTGGATGCCCTCCCCGGACAATTTGAGCTCATTTAAGGTGCTTTTCCATTTTTCCCGATTTACGGGATTTTAATTGTTCCAAAAATAAAAAGTCGGACTTCCACATCTCAAAAAAGTCTAAGATTTTGTAGGTAGTTGGACTGGATTTCTATTCTTGTATGTTCAAAATTTCAGCTCAAAACTCAAAAATCGCATCAATAGCGCACCAATGAGCATTCTCCAAATCCACCATGTCAAATACTACCTAAGATGATTCCACAAATATGGAGATGATTTACAAGGATTTTTGGATGCCTTACGCGGACATTTTGAGCTCAATTGAGGTGGTTTTCCACTTTTTCCGATTTACGGAATTTTAAGTGTTCCAAAAATAAAAAATCAGACTTCCACATCTTAGAAAAATCTAAAATTTTTCAGGTAGATGGATTGGATTTTTGGTGCTGTGTGTACAAAATTTCAGCTCAAAAATCAAAATTTCCATTTTTTCTGATTTACGGTATTTTAATTGTTCCAAAAATAAAAAGTCGGACTTCCAATTCTCAGAAAAATCTGAAATTTGGCAGGTAGTTGGATTGGATTTTTGTTGGTGTGTGTACAAAACTTCAGCTCAAAATTTTAAAACCAAAATTTCAGCTCAAAACTCAAAAATCGCACCAATAGCACGCCCCAAAGGGCACACCAATAGCGCCCCAATAAATGGCGCACCAATGGCCCAGCGAACCAGTGCATAAGAGCAATCTCCAAGTCCACCATATCAAGTGCCACATAAGATGATTCCACAAATGTGGGGATGATTGATAAGTATTTTTGGATGCCTTCCCCGGACAATTTGAGCTCATTTAAGGTGCTTTTCCATTTTTCCCGATTTACGGGATTTTAATTGTTCCAAAAATAAAAAGTCGGACTTCCACATCTCAGAAATGTCTAAAATTTTGTAGGTAGTTGGACTGGATTTTTATTCTTGTATGTTCAAAATTTCAGCTCAAAACTCAAAAATCGCATCAGTAGCGCACCAATGAGCAATCTCCAAATCCACCACGTCAAATGCTACCTAAGATGATTCCACAAATATGGGGATGATTTATAAGGAATTTTGGATGCCTTCCCCGGACATTTTGAGCTCATCTATGGTGCTTTTTCATTTTTCCCGATTTACGGGATTTTAACTGTTCCAAAAATGAAAAGTAGGACTTCCACATCTCAGAAAAGTCTAAACTGTTTTAGGTAGTTGGACTGGATTTTTGTTCTTGTATGTTCAAAATGCAGCTGAAAACTCAAAAATCAAAATTTCAGCTCAAAACTCAAAAATCGCATCAATAGCGCACCATTGAGCAATCTCCAAATCCACCATGTCAAATGCTACCTAAGATGATTCCACAAATATGGGGATGATTTATAAGGATTTTTGGATGCCTTCTCCGGACATTTTCAGGTCATCTAAGGTGCTTTTCCATTTTTCCCGATTTACATGATTTTGACTGTTCCAAAAATTAAAAAGTCAGACTTCCACTTCTCAGAAAAATTTGAAATTTTGCAGGTAGTAGGACTGGACTTTTATTCGTGTGTGTACAATATTTCAGCTCAAAACTCAAAAATGAAAATTTCAGCTCAAAACTTAAAAATCGCATCAATAGCGCACCAATGAGCAATCTCCAAATCCACCATGTCAAATGCTACCTAAGATGATTCCACAAATATGGGGATGATTTACAAGGATTTTTGGATGCCTTCCGCGGACATTTTGAGCTCATCTGAGGTGGTTTTCCATTTTTTCCGATTTACGGGATTTTAATTGTTCCAAAAACAAAAAAATCGGACTTCCACCTCTCAGAAAAATCTGAAATTTTTCAGGTAGTTGGATTGGATTTTTATTGCTGTGTGTACAAAATTTCAGCTCAAAATTAAAAAATCAAGAATTCCATTTTTTCTGATTTACGGGATTTTAATTGTTCCAAAAATAAAAAATCAGACTTCCAATTCTCAGAAAAATCTTAAATTTGGCAGGTAGTTGGTTTGGATTTTTGTTGGTGTGTGTACAAAATTTCAGCTCAAAATTTTAAAATCAAAAATTCAGCTTAAAACTCAAAAATCGCACCAATAGCACGCCCCAAAGGGCACACCAATAGCGCCCCAATAGCGCATCAATGGCGCACCAATGGCCCAGCGAACCAATGCATAAGAGCAATCTGCAAGTCCACCATGTCAAGTGCTACATAAGATGATTCCACAAATATGGGGATGATTTATAAGTATTTTTGGATGCCTTCCTCAGACATTTTGAGCACATCTAAGGTGCTTTTCCATTTTTCTCGATTTACGGAATTTTAATTGTTCCAAAAATGAAAAATCGGACTTCCACATCTCAGAAAATTCTAAAATTTTGTAGGTAGTTGGACTGGATTTTTATTCATGTATGTTCAAAATTTCAGCTCAAAACTCAAAAATCGCATCAATAGCGCACCATTGAGCAATCTCCAAATCCACCACGTCAAATGCTACCTAAGATGATTCCACAAATATGGGGATGATTTATAAGGATTTCTGGATGCCTTCCCGGACATTTTGAGCTCATCTATGGTGCTTTTCCATTTTTCCTGATTTACGGGATTTTAACTGTTCCAGAAATGAAAGGTCGGACTTTCACATCTCATAAAAGTCTAAAATGTTTTAGGTAGTTGGACTGGATTTTTGTTCTTGTATGTTCAAAATTTCAGCTGAAAACTCAAAAATCAAAATTTCGGCTCAAAACTCAAAAATTGCATCAATAGCGCACCATTGAGCAATCTCCAAATCCACCACGTCAAATTCTACCTAAGATGATTCCACAAATATGAGGATGATTTATAAGGATTTTTGGATGCCTTCTCCGGACATTTTCCGGTCATCTGAGGTGCTTTTCCATTTTTCCCGATTTACGTGAATTTGACTGTTCCAAAAATTAAAAAGTCAGACTTCCACTTCACAGAAAAATCTGAAATTTTGCAGGTAGTTGGTCTGGACTTTTATTCGTGTGTGTACATTATTTCAGCTCAAAACTCAAAAATGAAAATTTCAGCTCAAAACGCAAAAATCGCATCAATAGCGCACCAATGAGCAATCTCCAAATCCACCATGTCAAATGCTACCTAAGATGATTCTACAAATATGGGGATGATTTACAAGGATTTTTGGATGCCTTCCGCGGACATTTTGAGCTCATCTGAGGTGGTTTTCCATTTTTTCCGATTTACGGGATTTTAATTGTTCCAAAAACAAAAAAATCGGACTTCCACCTCTCAGAAAAATCTTAAATTTTTCAGGTAGTTGGATTGGATTTTTATTGCTGTGTGTACAAAATTTCAGCTCAAAATTCAAAAATCAAAATTTTCATTTTTTCTGATTTACGGTATTTTAATTTTTCCAAAAATAAAAAGTCCGACTTCCAATTCTCAGAAAAATCTGAAATTTGGCAGGTAGTTGGATTGGATTTTTGTTGGTGTGTGTACAAAATTCCAGCTCAAAATTTTGTAGGTAGTTGGAGTGGATTTTTATTCTTGTGTGTACATAATTTCAGCTTAAAACTCAAAAATTAAAATTTCAGCTCAAAGCTCAAAAATCGCATCAATAGCGCACCAATAAGCAATCTCCAAATCCACCATGTCAAGTGCTACCTAAAATGATTATAAGAATTTTTGAATGCCTTCCCCGGACATTTTGAGCTCATCTGAGGTGCTTTTCCATTTTTTTCCGATTTACGGGATTTAAATTGTTCCAAAAATAAAAAGTCGGACTCCCACATCTCAGAAAAATCTGAAATTTTGCGGGTAGCTGGATTGGATTTTTATTGGTGTGTGTACAAAATTTAAGCCCAGAACTCAAAAATCGCACCATTGGCGCACCATTGGTGCAACAATAGCGCCCCAATAGCGAATCAATGGCACACCAATGACGCCCCAATAGCGCGCAAATGGCCTGGTGAACCAATGCGAAAGAGCAATCTCCAAATCCACCATGTCAAATGCTACCTAAGAAGATTCCACAAATGTGGGGATGATTTATAAGGATTTTTGGATTCCTTCCCCGGACATTTTGAGGTCTTCTGAGGTGCTTTTCCATTTGTCCCGATTTAGGTGATTTTAGTTGTTCCAAAAATTAAAAAGTTGGACTTCCACATCTCAGAAAAATCTGAAATTATGCAGGTTGTTGGACTGGATTTTTATTCGTGTGTGTACAATATTTCAGCTCAAAACTTAAAAATCGCATCAATAGCGCACCAATGAGCAATCTCCAAATCCAACATGTCAAATGCTACCTAAGAAGATTCCACAAATGTGGGGATGATTTACAAGGATTTTTGGTTGCCTTCCTCGCACATTTTGAGCTCATCTGAGGTGCTATTCCATTTTTTCCGATTTACGGGATTTGAATTGTTCCAAAAATAAAAAGACGGACTTACACATCTCAGAAAAATTTGAAATTGTGCAGGTAGTTGGATTGAATTTTTGTTGGTGTGTGTACAAAATTTAAGCTCAAAATTTTAAAATCAAAATTTCAGCTCAAAACTCAAAAATCGCACCAATAGCACGCCCCAAAGGGCACACCAATAGCGCCCCAATAGCGCATCAATGGCGCACCAATGGCCCAGCGAACCAATGCATAAGAGCAATCTGCAAGTCCACCATGTCAAGTGCTACATAAGATGATTCCACAAATATGTGGATGATTTATAAGTATTTTTGGATGCCTTCCCCGGACATTTTGAGCTCATCTAAGGTGCTTTTCCATTTTTCCTGATTTAAAGGATTTTAATTTTTTCAAAAATAAAAAGTCAGACTTCCACATCTCAGAAAAGTCTAAAATTTTGTAGGTAGTAGGGCTGGATTTTTATTCTTGTGTGTACAAATTTTCAGCTCAAAACTCAAAAATCAAAATTTCAGCTCAAAACTCAAAAATCGCAGCAATAGTGCACCAATGAGCAATCTCCAAATCCACCATGTCAAATGCTACCTATGATGATTCCCGAAATATGGGGATGATTTATAAATATTTTTGGATGCCTTCCCCGGACATTTTGAGATCATCTGAGGTGCTTTCTTATTTTTCTCGATTTACGTGATTTTGATTGTTCAAAAAATTAAAAAGTCGGACTTCCACATCTCAGAAAAGTCTAAAATTTTGTAGGTAGCTGGACTAGATTTTTATTCTTGTGTGCTCAAAATTTCTGCTCAAAATTCAAAATTTCAGCTCAAAACTCAAAAATCGCATCAATAGCGCACCAAAGAGCAATGTCCAAATCCACCATGTCAAATGCTACCAAAGATGATTCCACAAATATGGATATGATTTATAAGGATTTTTGGATGCCTTCCCCGGACATTTTGAGGTCATCTGAGGTGCTTTTCCATTTTTCCCGATTTACGTGATTTTAATTGTTCCAAAAATTAAAAACTCGGTCTTCCACTTCTCAGAAAAATCTGAAATTTTGCAGGTAGTTCGACTGGATTTTTATTCGTGTGTGTACAAAATTTCGGCTCAAAACTCAAAAATCAAAATTTCATCTCAAAACTCAAAAATCGCATCAATAGCGCACCAATGAGCAATCTCCAAATCCACCATGTCAAATGCTACCTATGATGATTCCACAAATATGGGAATGAATTACAAGGATTTTTGGTCGCCTTCCCCGGACATTTTGTGGTCGTCTGAGGTGCTTTTTCATTTTTCCAGATTTACATGATTTTAGTTGTTCCAAAATTAAAATGTCGAACTTCCACATCTCAGAAAAATTTGAAATTTTGCAGGTACATGGAGTGGGTTTTTATTCGTGTGTGTACAATATTTTTGTTCAAAACTCAAAAATCAAAATTTCAGCTCAAAACTCAAAAATCGCATCAATAGCGCACCAATGAGCAATCTCCAAATCCACCATGTCAAATGCTACCTAAGATGAGTCCACAAATATGGGGATGATTTACAAGGATTTTTGGATGCCTTCCGCGGACATTTTGAGCTCATCTGAGGTGGTTTTCCAATTTTTCCGATTTATGAGATTTTAATTGTTCCAAAAATAAAAAATCAGACTTCCACATCTCAGAAAAATCTTAAATTTTTCAGGTAGTTGGATTGGATTTTTATTGCTGTGTGTAAAAAAAATTCAGCTAAAAATTCAAAAATCAAGAATTCCATTTTTTCTGATTTACGGTATTTTAATTGTTCCAAAAATAAAAAAGTCGGAATTCCAATTCTCAGAAATATCTGAAATTTGGCAGGTAGTTGGATTGAATTTTTTTTGGTGTGTGTACAAAATTTCAGCTCAAAATTTTAAAATCAAAATTTCAGCTCAAAACTCAAAAATCGCACCAATAGCACGCCCCAAAGGGCACACCAATAGCGCCCCAATAGCGCATCAATGGCGCACCAATGGCCCACCGAACCAATGCATAAGAGCAATCTCCAAGTCCACCATGTCAAGTGCTACATAAGATGATTCCACAAATATGGGGATGATTTATAAGTATTTTTGGATGCCTTCCCCGGACATTTTTGGCTCATCAAAGGTGCTTTTGCATTTTTCCCGATTTACGGGATTTTAATTGTTCCAAAAATAAAAAGTCGGACTTCCACATCTCAGAAAAGTCTAAAATTTTGTAGGTAGTTGGACTGGATTTTTATTCTTGTATGTTCAATTTTTCAGCTCAAAACTCAAAAATCGTATCAATAGCGCACCAATGAGCATTCTCCAAGTCCACCATGTCAAATGCTACCTAAGATGATTCCACAAATATGGGGATGATTTATAAGGATTTTTGGATGCCTTCCCCGGACATTTTGAGGTCATCTGAGGTGCTTTTCCTTTTTTCCCGATTTACGTGATTTTGACTATTCCAAAAATTAAAAAGTCAGACTTCCACATCTCAGAAAATTCTGAAATTTTGCAGGTAGTTGGATTGGACTTTTATTCGTTTGTGTACAATATTTCAGCTAAAAACTCAAAAATGAAAATTTTAGCTCGAAACTCAAAAATCGCTTCAAAAGCGCACCAATGAGCAATCTCCAAATCCACCATGTCAAATGCTACCTAAGATGATTCCACAAATATGGGGATGATTTACAAGGATTTTTGGATGCCTTTCTCGGACATTTTGAGCTCATCTGAGGGGGTTTTCCATTTTTTCCATTTTACGGGATTTTAATTGTTCCAAAAATAAAAAGGCTGACTTCCACTTCTCAGAAAAATCTGAAAATTTTCAGGTAGTTGGATTGGATTTTTATTGGTGTGTGTACAAAATTTCAGCCCAAAATTCAAAAATCAAGAATTCTATTTTTTCTGATTTACGGGATTTTAATTGTTCCAAAAATAAAAAATCGGACTTCCAATTCTCAGAAAAATCAAAAATTTGGCAGGTAGTTGGATTGGATTTTTTTTTGGTGAGTGTACAGAATTTCAGCTAAAAATTTAAAAATCAAGATTTCCTTTTTTTCTAATTTACGGGATTTTAATTGTTCCAAAAATAAAAAGTCGGACTTCCAATTCTCAGAAAAATCTAAAATTTGGCAGGTAGTTGGATTGGATTTTTGATGGTGAGTGTAAAAAATTTCAGTTAAAAATTTAAAAATCAAAATTCCAGCTCAAAACTCAAAAAATTGCACCAATAGGTCGCCCCAATGGCACACCAATAGCGCCCCAATAGCGCATCAATGGCGCACCAATAGCCCAGTGAACCAATACATAAGAGCAATCTCCAAATCCACCAAGTCAAGTGCTACCTAAGAAGATTCCACAAATATTGGGATGATTTATAAGGATTTTTGGATGCCTTCCCCGGATATTTTGAGGTCTTCTGAGGTGCTTTTCCATTTTTCCCGATTTACGTGATTTTAATTGTTCCAAAAATTAAAAATTGGACTTCCACATCTTAGAAAATTCTGAAATTTTGCACGTAGTTGGACTGGATTCTTATTCGTGTGTGTACAAAATTTTAGCTCAAAACTCAAATATCAAAATTTCAGCTCAAAACTCAAAAATCGCATCAATAGCGCACCAATGAGCAATCTAAGAGAAATCTGAAATTTGGCAGGCGGTTGGATTGGATTTTTATTTGTGTGTGTACGAAATTTTAGCTCAAAATTCATAAAATGAAATTTCAGCTCAAAACTCAAAAATCGCCCCAAAAGCGCACCAATGGCCAGTGTAGCAATGCATAAGAGCATTCTCCAAATCCACCATTTCAAATGCTACCTAAGATGATTCCACAAATATGGGGATGATTTATAAAGATTTTTGGATGCCTTCCCCGGACATTTTGAGCTCATCTAAGGTGCTTTTCCATTTTTCCCGATTTACGTGATTTTAATTGTTCCAAAAATAAAAAGTCGGACTTCCACTTCTCAGAAAAGTCTAAAATTTTGTAGGTAGTTGGACTGGATTTTTAGTTCTTGTGTGTACAAAATTTCAGCTCAAAACTCAAAAATCAAAATTTCAGTTCAAAACTCAAAAATCGCATCAATAGCGCACCAATGAGCAATCTCCAAATCCACCATGTCAAATGCTACCTAAGATGATTCCACAAACATGGGGGAGAATTATAAGGATTTTTGGATGACTTCCTTGGACATTTTGAGGTCATCTGAGGTGCTTTTCCATTTTTCCCGATTTACGGGATTTTGATTGCTTCAAAAATAAAAAGTCGGACCTCCATGTCTCAGGAAAATCTGAAATTTTGTAGGTAGTTGGATTGGATTTTTATTGTTGTTTGTAAAAAATTTCAGAACAAAACTCAAAAATCAAAATTTCAGCTCAAAACTTAAAAATCGCACGAATGGCGCCCGAATAGCGCACCAATGGTCCAGTGAACCAATGCATAAGAGGAATCTCCAAATCTACCATGTCAAATGCTACCTGAAACGATTCCAAAAAAGTGAGGATGATTAATAAGGATTTTTGAATGCCTTCCCTGGACATTTTGAGTTCATCTGAGGTGCTTTTCCAATTTTCCCGATTTACGGGATTTAAATTGTTCCAAAAATAAAACGTCGTACCTCCACATCTCATAAAAATATGAAAATTTTAAGGTAGTTGGACTGGATTTTTATTCGTGTGTGTACAAAAATTCAGCTCAAAACTCAAAAATCAAAATTTCAGCTCGTAACTCAAAAATCGCACCAATAACGCCCCAATGGCGCCCCAATAGCGCTCCAATGACGCAACAATGAGAAATCTCCAAATCCACCATGCCAAATGCTACCTAAGATGATTCCACAAATATGGGGATGATTTATAAGGATTTTTGGATGCCTTCCTCGGACATTTTGAGGTCATCTGAGGTGCTTTTCCATTTTTTTAGATTTACGGGATTTTAATTATTCCAAAAATGAAAAGTCCGATTTTCACATCTCACAAAAGTCTGAAATTTTTCAGGTAGTTGGATTGGATTTTTATTGGTGTGTGTACAAAATTTCAGCTGAAAATTCATAAATCAAGAATTCCATTTTATCTGATTTACGGTATTTTAATTGTTCCAAAAATAAAAAATCGGACATCCAATGCATAAGAGCAATCTCCAAATCCACCATGTCAAATGCCACCTAAGTTGATTCCACAAATATGGGGGTGATTTATAAGGATTTTTGGAAGCCTTCCCCCGACATTTTGAGCTCATCTAAGGTGCTTTTCCATTTTTCCCGATTTACGAATTTTAATTGTTCCTAAAATAAAAATTCGGACTTCCACTTCTCAGAAAATTTTAAAATTTTGCAGGTTGTTGGACTGGATTTTTATTCTTGTGTGTACAAAATTTCATCTCAAAACTCAAAAAACAAAATTTCAGCTCAGAACTCAAAAATCGCATCAATAGCGCACCAATGATCATTCTCCAAATCCACCATGTCAAATGCTACCTAAGATGATTCCACAAATATGGGGATGATTTAAAAGGATTCTTGGATGCCTTCCTCGGACATTTTGAGCTCTTATGAGGTGCTTTTCTATTTTTTCCGATTTACGGGATTTTAATTGTTCCAAAAATAAAAAATCCAACTTCCACTTCTCAGAAAAATTGAAAATTTTGCAGGTAGTTGGATTGGATTTTTATTGGTGTGTGTGCCCAATGGCCCAGTGAACCAATGCGTAAGAGGAATCTCCAAATCCACCATTTCAAATGCTACCTAAGATGATTCCAAAAAAGTGGGAATGATTAATAAGGATTTTTGAATGCCTTCCCCGGACATTTTGAGCTCATCTGAGGTGCTTTTCCATTTTTCCCGATTTACGGGATTTAAATTGTTCCAAAAATAAAAAGTCGGACTTCCACCCCTCAGAAAAATCTGAAATTTAGCAGGTAGTTGGATTGGATATTTATTGGTGTGTGTTCAAAATTTAAGCTCAAAACTCAAAAATCGAAATTTCAGCTCAAAACATAAAAATTGCACCAGTGGCGCCCCAATGGCGCACAATAGCGCCCCAATAGAGCATCAATGGCGCACCAATGGCGCTCCAATAGCGCACCAATGGCCCAGTGAACCAATGCATAAGAGCAATCTCCAAATCCACCATGTGAAATGCTGCCTAAGATGATTCCACAAATATGGGGAAGATTTATAAGGATTTTTGGAAGCCTTCCTCGAACATTTTGAGCTCATCTTAGGTGCTTTTCCATTTTTCCTATTTACGGGATTTTAATTGTTCCAAAAATAAAAAATCGTACTTTCACATCTCATAAAAATTTGAAATTTTGCATGTAGTTGGACTGGATTTTTATTCTTGTGTGTACAAAAATTCAGCTCAAAGCTCAAAAATCGAAATTTCAGCTCGAAACTCAAAAATCGCACCAATGGCGCACCAATGAGCAATCTCCAAGTCCATCAACCCAAATGCTACCTAAGATAATTCCACAAATATGGGGATGATTTATAAGGATTTTTTTATGCCTTCCTCGGAAATTTTGATGTCATCTGAGGTGCTTTTCCATTTTTTCAGATTTACGGGATTTTAATTGTTCCAAAAATAAAAACTTTCCACATCTCATAAAAGTCTGAAATTTTTCAGGTAGTTGGATTGGATTTTTATTGGTGTGTGTACAAAATTTCAGCACAAAACTCAAAAATTGCACCAATGGCGCACCAATGGCCTAGAGAACCAATGCATAAGAGCAATCTCCAAATCCACCATGTCAAATGCTACCTAAGATGGTTCCAAAAATATGGGGATGATTTATAAGGATTTTTGAATGCCTTCCCCGGACATTTTGAGCTCATCTAAGGTGCTTTTCTATTTTTCCTGATTTACGGGATTTTAATTATTCCAAAAATAAAAAGTCCGACTTCCACTTCTCAGAAAAATTGAAAATTTTGCAGGTAGTTGGATTGGATTTTTATTGGTGTGTGTATAAAATTTCGGCCCAAAATTTAAAAATCAAAATTTTAATTTTTTCTGGTTTACGGGATTTTAATTGTTCCAAAAATAAAAAGTCGGATTTCCACTTCTCAGAAAAATCTGAAATTTGGCAGGTGGTTGGATTGGATTTTTATTGGTGTGTGTACGAAATTTCAGCTCAAAATTCAAAAATCGAAATTTCAGCTTAAAACTCAAAAATCGCACCAATGGCGCCCCAATGGCGCACCAATGGCGCCCCAGTAGCGCACCAATGGCTCAGTGAACCAATGCGTAAGAGCAATCTCCAAATCCACCATGTCAAATGCTACCTAAGATGATTCCACGAATATGGGGAAGATTTATAAGGATTTTTGGATGCCTTCCCCGGACATTTTGAGCTCATCTAAGGTGCTTTTCCATTTTTCTCGATTTACGGGATTTTAATTGTTCCAAAAACAAAAATTCGGACTTCCTCATCTCAGAAAAATCTGAAATTTTGCAGGTAGTTGGACTGGATTTTTATTCGTGCGTGTACAAAAATTCAGATCAAAACTCAAAAATCAAAATTTCAGCTAGAAACTCAAAAATCGCACCAATAGCGCACCAATGGCGCCCCAATAATGCTCCAATGGCGCACCAATGAGTAATCTCCAAATCCACCATGCCAAATGCTACCTAAGATGATTCCACAAATATGGGGATGATTTATAAGGATTTTTGGATGCCTTCTCGGACATTTTGAGGTCACCTGAGGTGCTTTTCCATTTTTTTAGATTTACGGGATTTTAATTGTTCCAAAAATAAAAAGTCCGACTTCCACATCTCAGAAAAATTTGAAATTTTTCAGGTAGTTGGATTGGATTTTTATTGGTGTGTACAAAATTTCAGCACGAAACTCAGAAATTGCACCAATTTTTTTTTTTGATGCTAATCGATGAACTTCATTAATGTAATGTAATATATACAAAAAATGGAAAAGAAAAATGGCCACCCAGTATCAAGACGGGTGCAACACCAGACATAGGGCAAAATTGGCCCTTTACAATGTATTGCCTATTGTTACAGGTTGTCCCGAACTCCATCCTTTGAATGTCTCAGAGGTGACTAGGACTGCCCCTGCACTATATGGGAACCGTGGATGAATGGTTTTAAACCACCATAGAGCCCGACAGAGGACCACGTCAAAGAGTAAATCCAGGTGCAACTCCTTCTGGGAGAAAACAAGTTCATTTCTGGCAAGCCAAATAGACCACATCAATGCCAGCCCCA
>JAKUCV010005058.1:0-29497 GCA_028386065.3 Turnera subulata | reverse complement strand
TACATTGATTTTGAGGTGGTTGAATCTTACAATCTTGAGGAGCCGATTGGCAAGTACCTTGGCAACATAGGACTAGTCGATTTTTGCAAAATTATGGAGCCGTCATACGAGGAGCTTACTTTTTAGTTTCTTGCTACTTTTGGGTATGAAGTGGATCTCAGGGACATTCATGATCCCGGCTATGTAAAGTTTAGGCTTGCAGGGAAAGATTATGAGATGAGCTTAATTGATTTCTACAAGATTTTTGGTTTTGATGAAGGATGCCGAGTTCCTAGTTGTGGCTTTATCGCAAGTGTCTTGTGGAATACACTTTGTAGTACTTCAAATGCGCGCTTGAATGGCTTGGCTAATGACTTGTGCATTAAGGACAATGCACTGAGGTATTTACACAGAGTTTTGACACACTCTTTCTTTGGAAGAACCAAAGATGCACCCAAGGTGCAATGTGATGAGCTTTTTGTACTCTTTTGCATGGTACACGGGTACAAAATCAATGGAGGACTTTGGTTGCTGCAAAATTTTGCTCATATTTGCAAAGGAGAAGGCGAGATAGCATGTGGAGGGCTGATCACTCATATCGCGAAATTCTTAGGAACTAACCTAGATCCCTACACTTTAACCCCTTCTAACCCCGCACTTACGACTATGCATACGTATGTAGCCACAGTAATGGCCTTAGAACTCCATGAACCCATTGATCCATATCCTTTTAGTGATGAAGAAGAGGTTGATGAGGAGTGCTTTTGTGTTAGCACACAACCGATCCACCGTAAGCCACCATCGTCTACATCATCCGTGGAGTCCGACTCCTCCAACATCTTCGAATTTCTCATGGGATGGGAAACTCAAGTCGATGGCATCGCCAATCTCAATAAAACCACCGACGAATTACTCTCTCAAATGGATAAGTTGGTTGACATTGTTGATAGGGAGAGTCATGTGCAGTAAATTCGATGAATAAGAGAAGACCATCTCGCAACTTAGGAAGAAGCTAGAGAACATAGAGAACAAACTTGCCGAGTAGTTTCATGCATCATCATTCTATGTGTTGTGTTTTTATTGCTTTATGTCTTACTTTTATAGGATGTAGTCAATGCTAGTAATCCCCGTGGCAATTTAAATTTATTGTCAAATCTGTTTAATTTTGGTGTCATGAACACCTAGTGTTTATGCAATTTCGATTTCTCTTTCTCTCTTCTGGTTGATTCTTACTTTCTCTCTTACTTGGATTATCTTTTGTTATGTGCTATACATATTTCGATCTAAGTTTGAGGAGAGTGCTTCTCCTATGTGCCTATCTTTTACCCTTTGTTTCTTTTCTTTCTTGGCCAATGATGACATTGTCCGATTTATGTTTGAGGAGGGGGAACCAATTTTTTTGTAATTTGTTTGTATTTGTTTTGTTTAGTGTCAATAAAGAGCATGTTTTTTACTTTAATATATTGAGTATGCATATTTTTGATTCTAGATCACATAGTAAAAAGCCATTACTTTCTCAAAAATTCTTTTCAAAATTTCAACTTTACTTTTTCAACTTTTGTTTTCAAATTATTATCAAAATTGTTTTCAAATTGTTTTTATAATTTTGTTTTTCAAATAAAAAAATTTTGAAAAAAAATTGACAAAAACAAAAATTTTGAAAAAGAAAACAAAAAAGATTTTTCTTTGTTTTTCAAATTGTTTTCAAACCCACTATTATATGATCAAGATATTTTTGTTGATGGATAACCAAGAGAGTTACTTTGAGTTTTTGAAATTTTTTTCTTCTAGATGCAAGAAGTTTGATTTTTGATTGATCTTGTGTTCATGCTTAGTTATGATGAATTCATGCAAGTTCTAGTATTCTTTGCCTAGCATTTTTTCGACACCCTATGCATTGTTTTTCAAAATTTTGACGTCAACATATATGTCCTAGAACAAGTTTTCAGAACTTTTCAAAGCGATTTTTTCTCATAAATGCTCAATGAAAGAGATGATTTAGGCATTCTTTGTTTGAACCAACAAGTCAACAAAAAACCTACCCTTTATCATTATCCCTTGTTTAACCCCTTTGAGCCTAAATCATGGTAGCTAGTTTTCTTTCTTTACCAATATTTTTACCCACCTTTAAACCTTTGAAGCCTTATAGCTACCATTCTTTTCTTTCATTATCCATAACCTATTTTTCAAAGTTCCTTAAGAGATTTTTGTTCTATATTTTTATCAAGATTTCTTCTATGATAAGTGCAATTGTACAGTATTTTTTCACATCCAAGAAGATCTGTGCATTGAAGATGTTTGCACTTTCAATCGTTTTAAGTATGTTATGGAATGTCAAGCGCAAAAAAAAAAAAGAAAAAAAATATCGACAAAGTCGATTCAAAAGAAAAAAAATTCAAAAAAAAAAGATGAGAAATTGCGCAATCAGTGTTCCTCAAGCACGTTGAATTTTTTTTGATGATCACATGATGGATGTTATTTCAAGACTTGCACTTTGAGAAATCATTTCATGTTAGTGTAATATGCCCAAAAGCCAATCAATGGATGTTTATTTGTAATCATGTATACACATTAAGGTTATTCCAATAAATATCGTTTATGAGATAAACGCTTGCACATATTTATAACCCTAGAATATTTATAAAATCTTAAATGTCCCTAGTCGAATATTATTATGGACGGGTTGTAATAATAAATTAAGACTAGCGTATGTTGAGAATTATATGAGATATGAATTCTACATACGGGTACAAGTTAAAGAACTTGTGGACTGGACCGACCCACATAAGAACGCTACATGGAACGTTATATGATTGTCATTAGCGGTTCTTATATGTACTGTCCTTAGACCTGAGATCATCAAGGTTCCCAGCATATGAGTCGTATACTTTGATATTATTCCTAGTCATCCGTAACTGGGTGGTCTTAAGGGTAATCATTGGGTATATGATAAACGTGTAGTAGGTATTGATTGATCAAGATGGGATTCGTCCGACCCATATAACGGGTATATTATCCGATGGGCTTCTTGATACAGTTGAACTGTAAATGCATGGCCATGCTCGGATTATATGATATGGTGATATCACTAGGATCCGTTTTACACAGTTAACTCGGGGATCAAGAAACTAAGATTAAATATATACGAGATTGACGTTTTCCATGTCTCGGTTTAATCTTGATAATGGGACGAAAGGGCGATGACATGTTTACGAGGCATATTGAATCAGTACTGATCTTGTCGTTCGGGTAGCAATGATGGGTTGTTAGACGCCGCTCTTTGCTTATAATTGTAAAATGAGATTTTACAATTATTGTCGGACGTTACAAGTGCCTACAGGGTCACACACATAGAACTGTTGATTCGAGCAGGTGGTGGAACCATGGTTGGACCACGGTTCGACCGGGTGTGGTTAGACCGCAGTTGGACCGTGGTTGGACCAGGGTCGTTTTGGGCTGGTTTGGTTCACTGATTGTCAGAATTATTGAACCAAAATAAGTGCTGTGATGTGTTGGTTAGTGCACTAGTGGTAGACAAGATAATGGCCATCATAATCATCCTTTTGGTGGACCATTGTGTTTGCCATTATGTTGGCCATTTTGTCTAGCAGGACCGCCGTGCTACCTTTGCGTAGCGGCTTATATTGCATATGATGCATTGTTACTGTATATGAGATACATAATTTGTGAATTATATGCATGTGATGTTTGAACATATGTTGAGGTAAATATTAAGTTCTTAGTTGCCTTCCTTGATAAGCACTCATCATTGCTTAGATCAACACTTGGTAGGTTTTGCCAAAGAAAAGTGCCAATGTTTATCCTAATAAGGTGCGACTGGATAATTGTAATATCTGAACTGCTTATTGTGGGTTTGGACTTAACTAGGTCATCTTAATAGGATTAAGGACTTAGAGGCAAGGAGTTGAGCAATGTCTATAAGATAGACAAGAACAAGTGTTGTTCACTCAACTATCCAAGAGTTACTTGAGATGTAATTGACAAGAGTTGTCTACCTAAATAGCTATGATGTAGGCGATCAGTGAAAGCTGACTTATCTTGTAGTGAAATATGGATCTTGGCCTACTTATCATTGTTTTGATTCATAGTAGGAGCACCATTTAATAGAATTCCTTATTAAATGATTTTGTATGCATGACTCTTATTTGTGTGAGTTGATCTTTGTTGTAGAATTTCCATGGCACAAAACACTAGCACCATGTCACTACGATCTGTCCTTGAGAAGCAAAAGTTGAATGGGAATAACTTCCTAAAATGGTATCCCAACTTGAGGATAGTCCTCAAACAAGAAAAGAAGTTGTATGTCCTCGAAGGGCCTGTTCCGAATGAACCGGCGCCTAGTGCTCCAAGGGCAGAAAGGGATGCTTACAAGAAGCACCTTGATGATGCATTAGATGCAGCATGCCTTATGCTTGTTAACATGGACTCTGAGCTTCAGAAGCAACATGAGAACTTGGGTGTGTTTGATATGATCGAACATCTGAAAATGCTTTTTGAAGAGCAAACTAGGCATGAGAGGTATGAGACCTCTAAGGCATTGCTCCAATGCAAGATGGCTGAGTCCTCACCCATGAGACCTCATTTGCTCAAAATGATTGGATACATTGAAAACCTTGAGGGTCTTGGTTTTCCTTTGCAGAAGGAGTTGGCTGTTGATCTAGTCCTGCAATCGTTGCCGGATAGTTACAGCCAATTTGTCATGAACTTCAATATGAATCATCTTGACAAATCATTGTCTGAGTTGCTTAACATGTTGGGAACAGTTGAGCAACAAATGAGGGCAAACAAATCCAACATTATGATGACTGGAAAAGGCAAAAGAAAGGGTAAAGCAAAGTTTAACAAGAAGAAGAAATGTGCCAAAAGGTTTGGTGCATGTGCATCTTCTTGTGATCATGTGCTGAAACCCAAGGGTGGTATTGAAAAAGAAGGACATTGTTTCCATTGCAATAAACCGGGCCATTGGAAGCACAACTGCCCTATTTACCTTGTAGAGGTGAAGAAAAGGAAGGAAAGTGAGACTTCCACTTCAGGTATTTTCGTTATAGAAGCTAATATATCTATCTCTGCATCATGGGTATTAGATACCAGATGTAGTTCTCACATTTGTGTAAATGTGAAGGAACTAAGAAAGAGTAGGAGATTGGCAAAGGGTGAGATAGACCTACGCGTCGAAAATGGAACAAGGGTTGCTGCATTAGCTGTAGGGACTTATTATCTATCTTTACAGAGTGGTTTGGTTTTGGAACTTGACGATTGCTATTATGTACCTACTATAAGCAGGAATTTGATTTCTGTTTCCTGTCTGGACAAGAAAGGCTTTTCATTTGTAATAAAAAACAAATGTTGTTCTATTTATTTCAATGATATTTATTATGGTGGTGCATATTTGAGCAATGGTTTGTACGTTCTAAACCTAGAAACGCCAATCTATAACGTTAATACGAAGATGGTTAGAATGAACGATTCTAATGAAACCTACCTTTGGCATTGTCGTTTGGGCCATATAAACGAGACTCGTATTGCTAAACTCCATAAAGATGGAATTCTAGACTCATTTGACTTTGAATCATATGAGACATGTGAGTCATGTTTATTAGGCAAAATGACGAAGGCTCCTTTTGCCGGTAAAGGTGAGAGAGCTTCGGACTTGTTAGGTCTAATACATTCTGATGTGTGCGGACCTATGTCTACACAGGCTAGAGGTGGTTTTCAATACTTCATTACATTTACTGAAGATTACAGTAGATATGGCTATGTGTATCTTATGAGACACAAGTCAGAATCCTTTGAAAAGTTCAAAGAGTTCAAGAATGAAGTACAGAATCAACTCGGTAAAAGTATTAAAGTGCTTCGATCTGATTGAGGAGGTGAATACTTAAGCCGAGAATTTCTTGATCATCTAAAGCAATGTGGTATAGTATCACAGCTTAGTCCACCAGGTACGCCTCAATGGAATGGTGTATCCGAAAGGAGGAATAGAACCTTGTTAGACATGGTTCATTCGATGATGAGTCAAGCTAACCTTCCTTCTTCATTTTGGGGACATGCATTATTGAGTGCTGCATTTACACTTAACCGTGTTCCATCTAAATCGGTTGAAAAGACACCATATGAGATATGGACTGTGAGGCGTCCCAATTTGTTTTTTATGATAATTTGGGGTTGTGAGGCTTACGTGAGACGTGAAGCATCAGATAAACTCGGCCCTAAATCCGACAAGTGCCTCTTTGTAGGATACCCTAAGGAAACTAAAGGGTATTATTTCTACAATTCCACCGAGCACAAAGTCTTTGTCGCTCGGACTGCTATTTTTCTAGAAAGAGAATTTATTTCTAGAAGAATCAGTGGGAGGAATATAGAACTCAAAGAAGTTCGAGACATTGAGGCTGAAATAGAACAAGGACAGGAGCCACAAGATGTTGTGGATGAGAATCCTGTGCCTGTAACACATGGACCGCGTAGAATGGGTAGGACTCGGTACGAGCCTGAGAGATATGGATTTCTCATGACTCATACTGGGGATGTGATGCTCATAGAAGAGGATGAGCCCACTTCCTATCAGCAAGCCATCACGGGTCCGGACTCTAAGAAGTGGCTGGAAGCCATGAATTCGGAAATAGAATCCATGTATTAAAACAAGGAATGGATCTTGGTTGATCCACCTGAAGGGGTAAAACCCATAGGGTGCAAGTGGGTCTTTAAGAAAAAGACCGACATGGATGGTAATGTGATTACCTATAAAGGGCGATTGGTGGCGAAAGGTTTCAAGCAAGTTCATGGTATTGACTATGATGAAACTTTCTCGCCAGTTGCCATGGTTAAATCCATCCGGATTCTATTGGGTATAACGGCATACTATGATTATGAGATATGGCAAATGGATGTCAAAACCGCTTTCCTTAACGGAGTTCTTGTAGAGGATATGTACATGACACAACCTGAAGGTTTTGTCGATCCAGAGAATGCCAATATGGTATGCAAGTTGCAGAGATCCATTTATGGATTGAAGCAAGCTTCTAGGAGTTGGAATCTTCGTTTTAATGAAGTGATCAAAGAGTTTGGTTTCATTATGAACGAAGATGAACCATGTGTTTACAAGAAGGTTAGTGGGAGCATTATTGTTTTCTTGTTGTTGTATGTTGACGACATCCTGCTCATTGGGAATGACATTCCGACACTACAGTCTGTAAAGGCTTGGTTAGGGAAGAATTTCTCAATGAAGGACTTTGGAGAAGCGGCCTATGTGTCAGGCATAAAGATCTATAGATATAGATCCAAAAGGCTTCTCGGGCTAAGTTAGAGTACGTATATTGACAAGGTGTTGAAGAGGTTTAGCATGCAAGATTCCAAGAAAGGATTCTTGCCCATGTCACATGGCGTATCTCTCTCTAAGAATCAATGTCCTAGTACATCGAAGGAGAGAGAGCGAATGAGTAAGATCCCTTATGCTTCGGCAATAGGATCTATTACGTATGCCATGTTATGTACTCGACCGGAAGTCGCATATGCTTTGAGTGTCACAAGCAGATATCTATCTGATCCCGGTGAGAGTCACTGGACAGCGGTTAAGAATATCCTTAAGTACTTGAGAAGGACTAAGGATGCATTCTGTAAGTTTCCCTAGAGCTATTATGACACTCATAACAAGCACAATATGCAGCAGAAACAAGGAAACTTAACCAAGAACCAAGTGAAGCATGTATAAATCGTATAACAAAATTTACATACCTTGTTCGGTTGAGGTCTTTCACCCAACTGTAGAGCTGAATCAGTTAGAGCCAGACAAAAGCCTCGCCCCTCTACGGTATCCACACGAACCGTGACCGGCTTGGAATCGTCACACGAATCCGATCCCGAGCTCACCCGAACTGATGTGCTAGCAACAAGAAGCGGGTGCTTGTGTTTGTGGTGTTTGTGTTCTTCTTTCTTTCACAAAGAATGAAGAGAGTGATGTGTATGTTCTGAAACTCTCAAGGACTCCAAGACCCTCTCAAGCTCTGAATTTTCAGACAGACAAACGTTGATGGAAAGACCCTTGCATAATCAGATTATGCCTTTCCTTTCCAACTCACTAAAGTGGAAGACAAGGTGGCCAACACCTTTGGCCAACTAGATTAGGAATCCTGTGATAATGTCCACCACTTAGCAACAATGTAATACACATCACATGGCACTTAGTGTGGCTCAATTATTCTGAGAATAAGTGAACAAACCAGCCCAAAACGACCTGGTTCAACCATGGTCCAACCACGGTCCAACCACGGTCTAATCACACCCGGTCCAACCATGGTTCAACCACCTGCTTGAATCAACGGTTCTATGTGTGTGACCCTGTAGGCACTTGTAATGTCCGGCAATAATCGTAAAATCTCATTTTTACAATTGTAAGCAAAGAGCGGCGTCTAGCAACACATCATTGCTACCCGAACGACAAGATCAGTACTGATTCTCTATGCCTCGGAATATGTCATCGTCCTTCCGTCCCATTATCTAGATCAAACACGAGACATGGAATATGTCAATCTCGTATATGTTTAATCTATGTTTCTTGATCCCCGAGTTAACTGTATAAAACGGATACCCGTGATATCACCATATCACCCAATCCGAGCATGGCCATGCATTTAACAGTTCAACTCTATCAAGAAAACATATGATAATATACCCGTTATATGGTTCGAACGAATCCCGTCTTGATCAATCAAAACCCACTACATACTCGTCATATACCCAATGATTACCCTTATGTCCACCCAGTTACGGATGACTAGGAATAATATCAAAGTACATGACTCATATGTTGGTTACCTTGACGATCTCAGGTCGGAGGACAATACATCTATAAGAAACACTAATGACATACATATAACGTTCCATGTAGTGTTCTTATGTGGGTCGGTCCAGTCCACAAGTTCTCCAACTTGTACCCGTATGTAGAATTCATATCACATATGCAATTCTCAACATACGCTAGTCTTAGTTTATTATTACAACCCATCCATGTCTTAGGGACAATTTAAGAATATGAAATATTCTAGGGTTATAAGTATGTGCAAGCGTTTATCTCATAAATGATACTTATTGGAATAACCTTAATACGTATACATGACTACAAATAATCATCCATGATTGGCTTTTGGGCATATTATACTAACACATTCCTGGTTTACGGAAGCGTGGATGAGCTTGTTGTAAAGGGTTACACAGATGCTAGCTTCCAAACTGATAGGGATGATTTTAGATCGCAGTCAGGTTATGTGTTTTGTCTTGGAGGTGGTGCTGTATGCTGGAAGAGTTCTAAGCAAGAGACAGCTGCAGATTCTAGAACCGAGGCTGAGTACATTGCTGCCTCAGATGCGGCGAAAGAAGCTGTTTGGATTAAGAAGTTCGTAACTGAGCTTGGGGTGGCTCCTAGTATTGAGAGTCCGATTGAGCTATATTGTGACAACAATGGGACAATCGCACAGGCTCAAGAACCTAGTCACCACCAGAGATCCAAACATATACTCGGACGCTATCATCTTATTAGAGAGACCATAGAAAGAGGCGACGTCAGACTGTGCAGAGTTCCTTCTGAGAACAATGTAGCAGATCCTTTGTCTAAGTCGCTCACACAGCAGAAGCATGATGGTCATTGCGCATCCATTGGTATTAGAAACATGCCTGATTGGCTTTAGTGTAAGTGGGAGATTGTTAGTGTAATATGCCCAAAAGCCAATCAATGGATGTTTATTTGTAATCATGTATACACATTAAGGTTATTCCAATAAATATCGTTTATGAGATAAACACTTGCACATATTTATAACCCTAGAATACTTATAAAATCTTAAATGTCCCTAGTCGATTATTATTATGGATGGGTTGTAATAATAAATTATGACTAGCGTATGTTGAAAATTATATGAGATATGAATTCTTCATACGGGTACAAGTTAGAGAACTTGTGGACTGGACCGACCCACATAAGAACGCTACATGGAACGTCATATGATTGTCATTGGCGGTTCTTATATGTATTGTCTTTAGACTTGAGATCATCAAGGTTCCCAGTATATGAGTCGTATACTTTGATATTATTCCTAGTCATCCGTAACTAGGTGGTCTTAAGAGTAATCATTGGGTATATGATAAATGTGTAGTAGGTATTGATTGATCAAGATGGGATTCGTCCGACCCATATAACTGGTATATTATCAGATGGGCCTCTTGATAGAGTTGAACTGTAAATGCATGGCCACGCTCGGATGATATGATATGGTGATATCATTAGGATCCGTTTTACACAGTTAACTCGGGGATCAAGAAACTAAGATTAAATATATACGAGATTGACATTTTCCAAGTCTCGGTTTAATCTTGATAATGGGACGAAAGGACGATGACATGTTTACGAGGCATATTGATTCAGTACTGATCTTATCGTTCGGGTAGCAATGATGTGTTGCTAGACGCCGCTCTTTGCTTATAATTGTAAAATGAGAATTTACAATTATTGTCGGACGTTACAAGTGCCTAAAGGGTCACACACATAGAACTGTTAATTCGAGCAGGTGGTGGAACCGTGGTTGGACCATGGTTCGACCGAGAGTGGTGAGACCGCAGTTGGACCGTGGTTGGACCAGGGTCGTTTTGAGCTGGTTTGGTTCAGTGATTGTCAGAATTATTGAACCAAAATAAGTGCTGTGAAGTGTTGGTTAGTGCACAAGTGGTAGACAAGATAATGGCCATCATAATCATCCTTTTGGTGGACCATTATGTTTGTCATTATGTTGGCCATTTTGTCTAATTAACTATGCACTAATTGGGTGTGGTTTTGTGATCTGATCACTCTCTCCCTCTTTCACTCTTGCATTCTGAATTCTGACTTTTTTAGAGCAAGAAACACACACACATCTTCCTCTCTTCTTTATGAAAGAAAGAGATACCATAGACACCACATATAGCTCCCGGAAATCCGTAGCTAGCACCACGGTTCGGGAGTGCTCGAGGATTGGAGATCGTGAGACGATTCTGGCCGGTGATAGACGGTTCGTGTGGATACCGTAGAGGAGCAGAATATCCTTCCAGCTCTTGTTGATTTGGTTCTTCAGTTAGGTGAAAGATCCTAACCGTTTCAGGTATGTTTGTTTTTGTTGTTCGGTTTATTTGCTTCACTTGGATCCTTCATGTGTTTATGGGTTTCCGCTGTGCATTTGTTGCATTTAGATTGTCTATTTTGCTTGACCGGAAACTTACATTTCAATCTCTTGATAATGCATATTGCAATCTTTTCTTAAGTGAATTTTTGAGCTTTGATATCCCTATATACCTTTTCTTTGATCAACCTTTACCCAAGACTCCATTATAACCCTTTGTAAAGTCCTATTGATCTTTTTTAGAGTGTTGATTCATAATAGTGGAGTTAAGTTCTGGAACTTGCCTATGGGACTAGTTTTTCAAATTTTCATGACGTCAATTCATTATTGTATATGGGAAATTGATTTTTTGCTAAGTGATTTGTGTGAAAAGCTTGTGCGGGTAAGTCGGACTATGGCATGGATGCTTTTTCATGAGATTTTCTTTCTTTCTTGGCATTCGTTCTCAAATGTTTTTCGTTAGCTCATGGTGATTATCTTGGAAGTCTTGATATGAATTCTTTTGGTTGCGTGATTTGGTGGAGATTTTCAAAACCCTCATTTGGTTTATTTTGTTTTATTTGCTTGAGGACAAGCAAAGTTTAAGTTTGAGGAGATTTGATGACATCTAAATGTAAGTGTTTTTATGATGGTTTTGAATGGCTTTTACTATGTTTTCTGTGTCAATTATGTGTATAATCTTTATAGGAATAAAGTGTTTTTTCATCCTTGTATTAGACTTCAAAGTTGGAAGTCATCCCTCTATTAGATTTTGGCTTGTTTTTATTCCTCTATTTGTGAAGTTTGTCTTATTTTCATCCTTGTGTTCGCCTTTTTGGCCTATTTAGAGGGATGAAAACAAGCTAAAACCCATGGACAGAGGGACGAAAACAGACCAAAACCAATACAAGGATGACTTTCAACTTTATGGTCTAACACAAGGATGAAAAAAGGCTTTAATCCAATCTTTATATTATTATGTGTTTTCATGCATTGTGTCAATTAGTACTTCGATTTTACTGATTAAGTGTTTTTATCAGGAATTTATCGTTTTTATTGAAGAATGGAAGCTTTTTAGCCAAGTTTGGAAACCAGACCCATATTAAAAGACTTTCTACAGTAAGCAAAGTCGACTATTTTGATGATTTCGGAAGTTCTAGGCATTGAAATTAAGTGAGACCAGTTGGAGACAAAACTAGACTTCGAGAGCTTTCTATGGATTAAATTTCATAATTTTTGGATGTGTCTACAAGGAGCAGTAATTATTTTAATCCAGCCCAGGATGCAGATTTTTCTGTGGCGACCTAGGCCTAGTGTTTCGGTGATATCTTGAGCTACAGAAGTCCAATTGAAGAGTTCTTCTTATGGAAAGAAAGCTGCAAAACTCCAACTTGGATTGCAAGTCAAGAATTCAATTTCTATTTAAAGAAGGAGAGGCCCACCGACTTCCAGCAGCTAAAGATAGTATAAAAGGACCCCCTAGGTTGACATAATCAGGAGGAAGAAGTCAGAGGGCGAAGCTCTGCTGAATTGGTTAGTTAATAGGTCACACACACTAGTAGGGTTAGGGTTTTCACTCTTTTGGATCCTCTAGGTGGTGCCGAATTCCTCATCCAATTTCAAAGGTTATTCCCCACAACAATTCAACATTTTTCTAGCAAGATTTGAAGGTTTAGAGTCACAGAATCACCAGTCCAATTGTAGCATAAATTGTCACCAGAGGAGCACAAGTCGACGCCATCATCACCAACATAAATCGGCTACCCGAATCACTACTCTCTCTTTTATTCAATTTTTTTCTGTTTAATTGTTTACATGATGAATTCTTGTGGGATTTTGATGATTTGGTATTTTATTATGATGAACTAATTCTCTAATCTAGGATTAGGGATGTAGCCAATTGCTTCTATGCTTTTATTATATATGGAATGATGTTTATTCAATTGATTGTGTTGATTGTTCAGTCTATCTGTGCCAAATTTATTATCTACTTTAGATTGATTCTTATTGATTGCAACATGCGAGAGCTGCGTGATTTATATGATGATACCTAGAAGAACATAGATTGATTGATGCTAAAATCTGCGAGAGCTGATAGTTTCTTAGGGCTTGATTGATTGTTTTGTGCTTAATGAGTTTACTACTGATGCTAGGCTATGCGAGAGCTAGGTAGTAATCTTTGCTGAATATTTGATTCAACATGCCAGAGCTGAAGATTAATACATTAGAAACAATTGCCCACAATCACACATCAACACTGAAATCGACAACCATGCATAATAAACCTAGATAGTAATTGTGTGAACCCCGATTTCCTAGATTGCTTTAGATATTGATAGAACTTCACTTTAGATTAAGTCTGCGATTTTATCTCTTTTTTATTTGTTAGTTTCGACATCACCCTACACCATCTTTTATTTGATTTGCCTAGATAACCGTAAGTTGTGACATTAGGTAGTACTTATTTCCCTTGTTCCGTGGATCGACCTTGATCAGACTACTACACTACATAGTACACTGTGCACTTGCAGTTAATAATCGTTGCGTTTACTAGTGAGTTATTTGTGTGTCGTGTTGTGAATTGATCAAGAATTATAAATTTGAAAAAATCACACGTAAATAAACGCATCAGGCTGTTTGTCAGCTCTTTTTGTGCTGACAGGCTCGGCCACAAGCGGAGCCTGTGCCTGAACTGTTTGTCCCAAGCTGGATGTTGCTGCTGGCAGCACAGCCTCAGGCTGTTTGGGCACTGCATCATTCATCTCCTTTCCATTGCGAATTATAACCTTGCAATGCTCAATTATTAGATTTTCCACTGGTTTTCCGGGAAGAGTTCCCTGCTGACTAATTAACATTGCAGCTTGTTGAGCGATCTGGTTCTCGAGGATTCTATTATGGGATTTGATCTGACTGATCTCCTCGCTTATCTTGTTATGGTTCTCCAAGATGTTCATCATGTCAGAGCTGTTGCCTTGCTGTCCTCCATGATTCTGTCTACGGTACTGTGGTTGTCCACCATGATTCTGTCTCTGGTACTGGGCCTGTGGCGGACTCCTCTCTTCATTTGGTGCCTTGTAAGAGAAGTTGGGATGGTTTCTCTAGGATGAAGTGTAGGTGTTCCCACATTTTCCCTGCTTCTGTTGGATGAAATGAGCCTGCTCATTGATGAAGAGGGGAAAACTGGAGGTGCTGTGAGGTCCTCCACATCCTTCACAGTCAGAGGCCATTGCTGCGGCTGCTTTAACCTGAGCAGCCCCTAGTTGTTTGCGAAGGGCTTCTATTTCTGCTTCTAGCTTGGTCACGCGATCTACACCGATCATCCCAGAGGTTTTGACTCTCCTGACTTGGGTCTTCCTTTTAGAGAGAGCTTCGAGAATAGTGACTCCATCATTATAATCCTTGTCCAAGAATGAACCATTAGCCATTTTGTCTAGGGTGTTCTGATTTTCATCGCCTAGGCCATAATAGAATTGCTTTAGCTGTACAGCCTCATCAATTCTGTGGTTTGGGAATTTTTTGAGTAGTCCCTTGAAGCGTTCCCAAGCATCACTAATTGATTCATCATAGCGTTGGGAGAAACCGATAAGCTACTGCCTCAGATTCGCAGCCTTGCTCGATAGATGCTACTCCTTTTAAAAAGTCCTGACTAGACTGTCCCACTTAGTAAAGTGTCCTGCTTCATGGTTATTGAGCCATTCAAATGCTGCATCTCGATGTACTCTCATGTACAGCTGCTCCTTGGTCATCCCTACTATGTTTACTGTGCTACACACCCGCAGAAAATTCTGCAAGTACATGTTTGGATCTTCAGAGGGCATGCCTCCAAATGTGCACCTTTCCAGATTGCTCAGCAGTTTGGTTCGAATCTCGTATGGGACCTCTACATCTGGGATGGCTATGATGTTGTGGATTATGGTGGTTGGTGGTTGTAGGAGCTGTGACATCAGAATGTAGGGGCGAGCAAGCTGAGCCTGTTCAACCTCCAGGTTTGCTCCTTGGTTTTGTCTATCCTCCGTGTTCTGTTGCCTTTGTTTTGTTTTTCCTGCGAATCTGGCGGGCTGACTTCTTAATTTCCTAATTGAAGACTAGAGCTGGTTGCTTGCTCCTAGTTTGGGGCATGCACTACTTTAAAAAGCCTTCGAACTTAGAAAAAGAAAAGATTAGATGAATAAGGGCCTAATAAATCAGAATAAAAAGTAAAAAGGATCAAGCACCAGTCCTCGGCAACGGGGCCAAAAACTTGATGCGTGCTCTACTGTCACAAATGGTTCCTGCAAGTGCACAGGGTAGTTGTAGTACTTTATCAAGGTCGTATCCACAGGGACTGGGCTGAGTCTGTTTCCTCTTAATTAAATATTAGGCTAAAGATAATAGAAATGAGTGGGTGAATATAGATTAAAAGTAAAATATTTAGTTCAATAAAATTAACAGTGCGATTCAAATAAGGAAGGATCAGATTAAGGGAGATCTTAGGCATTCGGGATTCACATGCCTCGTTTTCATGTCTAAAATTGCTCAACAGTGCCGCAAACAGGCTCACCCTGTTTGACGGCCTGTGTTTTAATAGGATGTCTTGAAGGGGCTCCCAACCTAGTATACTACCAACGGCTCTCGATCTTATTGATAGTTTCTTAAGTTTCCATCTATCCCCTGTCACTAGGTATAGATATTCACTTAATGGTGAAGTTTGGTGTTGGGGCCTATTTTCCCACAGTCACTCCCCGTCTTCTCTCGAATGACCAGGGAATGAAGGCTGACTACTGTTGGTCTAGTAATTTTGGTTCACCTCCCTGTCCTTCACAAAGTTACTACTAAATTGTAATAAGCTTCTCAACAAACAATCAGGATTCAAATTAAAATGGTATTATCTCCTAGACTACGCTGCGGCAGGCTGGGCCTGTCGATAGCATAAGCTAGTTATAAAGGTTGGTTCATGCAGGGGCTCTCAACCTGTACTGCACCCACTTGTTTTCACTCACAGATGCCTCCCATGATTCTCACTTATCCTTAATGCTTTCTCATCGGTCAAGCCTAGGGGGTTAAGGGCGGTGTTGAGGCTAATTCCACAATTAGCTCTCGGCTTGCAAAAGCTAAGAACTAAGGGTTGGTTGTTGATGGTCCAGCAGCTACGATTTCTCCCTTCAGTTCTTCACCTAGCTACCTGAAATCATGTGTGGGTTTGATCAAGACTCAAGCATGGATGAAATTTTCAGCAACCAAAACAAGAAAAAGGGTTAAGAACATCAAATGAGCAATTTATTGCAATCGAACAGAGGACATGTTACACCCCTTTAACCTAAGAAGGGTTGTTTAGTTCATAATTAGAATTACAAAAACAGGATGGATAAGGGTTGTCATAGTGTTTAGAACGAATTGGAAACTAGTGGTGACACGATTTCTGCCCAGAAAAGGGAATACAATCGTGTCTCCTTGAACCCCTGGTGGTTCTGGGTTTTGTCCAAGTGTTTCTGCAGGTTTTGAATCCCCTCAATCGGTCGATCAAAGCTTGGGATAGGGCAGCCCATGTAACAAATGTCTCAGATGGTTGTGCAGTCAGCCACGCTTTTGCTTTGTCCTTGAGTGAGAAAGGGAAAAGGAGTAGTTTGATAGCATCTTTAGAGGCTCCATTCACTTTAATAGTATCACAAATTTCCAGGAAATCTTGTAGATACTGATTTGGATCCTCAATAGAGAAGCCTCCGAAAGGATCTTGCTGGACTATTTTGATAAGGGTCGGCTTGAGCTTAAAGTTATTTTCTTACATAGTTAGGCAGACCACACTAGACTGTGCAAGAGTTGCATCGGGAATAGAGAAATCCCGAACTGGTCTACGCCAAGGTACGTATTGGACTCCCTCGATCTCCTCGATGATGCATCTTACGTGCCCCTCCGTCTCTCCTTCAGTAAAACTTGAAGAAACCTGAAGAAAAAAATAGAAGAAAAACTACCCAAATGATTGAGAAAGAAAAAGAAAAATACAAAAAATAAAAATCTAGATTAACCTAATCACAAAGTTAAATAATATTAACGCCGATCCCCAGCAATGGCCCCAAAAACTTGATAGCTTCCTGCAATTATATAGGGTCGTTGTAGCGCACAAGGTCGTCTCATAGAGATCTTTGCTAAATACTACTTAATCGAGCAATTTATGATTGTCTAGAGAATTAATAAAAGTGATGAGTTTGATGATTTAAATCGGAAAACTAAAGCAAATAGAAACAATTAAAATTAATAATATTAAATATCTAGGACTTCAGAGAATTCCTTGCAACATTTCCATGCACTTAAACTCCGCATAAGCAAGCCATGTTCTATCACCACATAACTAGTCTATGAACAATGTAGGAATTATAATCTGAGAAGAAACTCCTTTAAAAGAACCGGTAAATCTAAACTAGACCGATAACCTACTCTCGTAGCGCCATAAAATCCCTTCCTAATTTATTTCCACTATCCATTTGCCAGTGCTAAAATAAACTAAGAGCATTATGAATTTTACCTACTTAATCTCCAATAAAAAGCACGCCTCCCTCGAAATCGGTTTTAAAAGTTCGGTTTATGTTTTTCTATTGTAAACGACGCTGTCACTTAAAGTTTTCCTATTATGGATTTATGCTAAAGGATGGCCAGTCAATTAACATAGGGAAGTTCCACAAACCGAATTAAAGAAGAATAAATTCAAAAAATAAAACTTAATTAAATGAGCATAGAAATAATTAAAAAGTTCTTCCCCTAATCCTGGACAAGAATTTAGCAAGACCTAACTTTAAAGAAAATAAAAAAGATTCTGAAAATAATTCATCATGATTAATTCAAAGAAATAACTTACAAGAAACTGGAGCCAACCTTGAACCCAAAGAGAAAATCCCCAAGCCAAGAATCTTCCAAAAAGATAAAGTTAAAAATGCTAGAGTTTGCAAGAAAGCAAAAGCTAAACTAAAACACTAAGCTAAACTAGTGCTATTTGTGTCTTCTTATGCCGAATGAGCTCATGTCTTTTGCATGATGTGACTTGGCTTTTATACTGAAGGGAGGAGAAGAATTTGTGGCTGGAAGTGCGAACACATGGCGCCAAAAGTAGAGCATGTGTGGCCACTTCCATGGCGCCAAAAATAGTTTGGGAGGACATCTTCATGCGTCAAAATAAGAGGCAACTTCCTGTGATTGTTGCATGAAAAGTTAGTTTCCTAACTTCATGCAAGTGGAGCCACATGTGTAAAGACCAAATGTTTGCACACCAAGTCCTGGATAATGTGAGCAAAATTCAAATGGAGGATGTATGGATGGATGGTTCACGTGAATGGTTTTTCACTCCTTCTCTTCTGTTGTTCTTTATTGTATTTGCCACCTTTGAAGCTCCCACATGCAATCAAAAATTAATCCACACCTCCTGCTCTTCTCTCCCGTTTTGCAAGGGACAAGGGGTCAAGTGGACCACTTCTTCTTCCTAAATAAGTACATGCATGCATCCAAAATTAGTGGAGAGTGGTACATTTGTGTAACCACCCAAACCACCTCCAAATTTAGCATGTGGACCACCAGAATCTTTAGAATAATTTTCATATCATTTTTGGAAATTCTGGACAAAATTTTTTAGGATTAATCTGGCTTGCCACGTGGCCATGGACGAGCTGCATGGGCTGCCTATGCAGGAATTGTGCTACTAGCCCAAATTTCGTCTTTTAGTCCTTATTTCAGCACAAAAGTACCAAGACACTCGGAAAAAAGGATTATTGAAATAAAGAAAATGAAATGCAAGAAAATAAATAAAAATAAATAAAATACATAATACTTGCAAATCAAAAATCATAAAAAAGACTTGTAAATGAGTGTAAAATGCACACTCATCACCACCTCAAACTTAGAATTTTGCTTGTCCGCAAGCAATTACCGTAAAAATCAGGATGAAAAACTCTAACTCATCGGGACAAACGGAACCCAATCAACCAAAGCCACAAGAGAAGTCTCCGAATGTCACAAAAGAAATCATGGTATCCAACCTGCAAAAGGCTCAAGAAAGAAAACCAAAAAGCTCCGAGTCTATACTTCGTTAGGTGTAGATCTTATTGGTCAAATTCACATTTTTCCTCTTCATTTACTAAAAACAGAAAATTTGGCATTTAATAGAAAAATGAGGTCAAATATGCAGATTCAATTTTCAATCTCCACTAATAGCAAGGATAAATTTACAAAGATCAAAAGGGGTTTTATTCGGGTTGAAATTGGGTTAAGGTTAGGCTAACAAAAAAAAAATGGAATATATGAAAAAAAAAGATGTAATTGCATGAAAGGAAACTTACCAAATTCTAGCCAAGTGATGTGCTTTTGGTTGATTCTAAGAATTTGCTTGCCCAATAGTGAGATTTTATTTGGTCCCTTTTTCACTTTTTTTCTCTTCTTTACTCTCTTTTCATGGTCATTTTTTTTTTGTTTTTTGAAAGAACAACAATGCAATAGGGCGCTCTCTGATATCTACATGGGCTGCTCATACTTGATTGTGAACCAAAATTTCTCCTGTTGTTTGGCTGCGAACTAAGGGAAAGTTAATTTTTAGCAATTACATGCGGGAACTGTGCATGTACAAATGAAAATAGAGTGCAAAGATAGCCATAAGCTCAAGAGGGTAGGGTGGTGAATGTGGATATGAAAATAAACAATGGCTATCTAATGGGCTCAAAGTGGTATGCAAGGGTTTATGAATATTTACATGGGTAGGCTGTGTGGAAAAATGGGTTATGCAAAGATTGCCTTTATCCTATCTTTGTGAATCATTCTTGTGAAAATATTGTTTCGATTGGATCATGAATCTGTTCTAAGACGTGAAAATAGGAAAGACAGTCAATAAAGGAAAGAAAGAACCTGTTTTTCTCCTTCCTGGGGCTGCCATGGGGTTGTCTTCTTATTGATGCAAAAGGAAATAATTGTGGGTTGCCTCCCACACAGCGCTTCTTTAACGTCTTGTAGCTGGACCCGATGCTCCTCATCTTGAAGGTGGATCGGGGAACGGTTTCACTACCTCTTGTCCGGTACGCTCTCCAGGATGATAAAGCTTGGGTAACAAGACTCGCTTTCCAGTTCTAAGGTGTTGTTTTTTGACGCTAGTCTCGTGCCAGTGTTTGGTTCTATTTTTTGCCAGTTTCATGAGTATAAACTGAGGGATTACTCCCGATAAGGGCATCGGTGGAATACACAATTGTCTTCTTGTGTCGTCCATTATCTTCCTCTCTCTCAGTAAAACTCACATTTATATCACACGGATGTGTGGAGTTTGTTCCCAGTAATGCACATTGGAGCTCAAGAGGTAAAGGTTTCATCTTAACCTTCGGAGCATTTCCTACTGTCAAGTCTTCTCGCGTCTTGTCTAACTTCTCAAATATCATGTCTTCTTCTGCAGATGCCAAAGAAAGGACTTCAAGTTGGCGTGCATAGCTTGATATTATAGGATCTGGATCCTAAGTGCTTTTTGTGTGGGCGAGGCATGCCAACAAGGAATCTGCACAGTGTGCCTGTGCTGCAATTTCTTCAATTGCTTCTTGAACAATGTCAAGTCGATAGCAGAAGTCAAGTGACACCTCTACTAGGCGCCAGCTCTGTGAGGGGTACTCTCACTAATATATTAATCGAGGGGCATACCCATCAATCCCCTCGTCGCCGTCTCAGTGAGTACAACTCACTATCATCACAGGACCCGAGAGGTACCCTCTCTCCCTCCCGGTGCTACTGGTCAACAGCCCCACAGTAGAATATACATTATTCAAAATCGTTTATTATCAGTTATGCCATAAGTAAGAGGTGATTCTCATAATGTGTATACAGGTGGTGTGCCACCAGAGCGTATCTCTAAACCGAGCTGAAGGCTCACAAGAGTACATGATATTGGCAAAACAACACAAATCATAAAACAATACAGTACCAGCCCATAAATAATCAACATGGCATTATCAGCTCATAACAATTAGCATGGCATTATCTGCTCATAACAATTAACATGGCATCGAAGTACATACACAATCAGGCACACAACAAAGCCAAAACACATATCACAACAAGCCAAACCAGGCATAAAATGCTTGCAGCATAAAAAAAAAAATTATTTACCAAACCTATCAACCTGAATACCGTATGCAGTAAAACATATAAAGGTTTATATGTCCTCACCTTGGCCATATTAATTGCCTCAAAGAATGAAGTCTCGTTCTGCCTCGACAATCCTATATTTATAATAAAACGGCCACACATAAGGTTCCCATAACAACATCATGATTGTGTGCTAAACGTGTTTATATCAATATATCATCTTGAGTCCTTAAACCCAGTCAATATCCTCAAATCTTCATTAGGCCTAAAGCCCTTATCCATAATAGTTATCGTGTTTAGTTATCCCTTGGGCCTAAACCCCATTCCTTTGATAGTTACTCTTTATTGAGACTTTAGCCTTACCCATGAACCATTTAGAGAAGTTAGTGGGCCTGAGCCAAGTCCATCACAAAATCAAACTAACTCATAAAACCCTACCATAGTCTTTCCGGCCAACCGTTACTATGCGTGTCGGATGAAATTCCGGCCACACGCCTCAACTTTCTACACACGGTATCCACTTAGTCCATTTCATTTCAATACATCCATTAATGCATTTGTAGTTTATGACTTATACAAGAATTAATATACATGTCGTCACTCGGGAATTACCGTGCAATATCAGAAATCAGACAATCTCTCCGGAACAGTGTCCATCTCACTAGATTCCGGTCAGTCTCGCCGGAACAGTGACTCGAGCTTATCGGAAAGTTCACCAAAAATTCAAACAAAAAAGCAGACACCCCTGCTGAACTCCAAAATAACCAAACTCAAATCAACATCACATTCCTATTTCAAGAACGCTAATAACAATCAAAAAACCAGTAGAGTGCCAATGGCCTCGGATCTGCCTTAAGTCCACCGAACCCGAGCCTCGAATCTGCCCCAAGTCCACCGAACCCGAGCCTCCACAATCTACTACTGGATTCACACAACAACCCGAGCTACAGCAGATCCTACACCAGCGAACACCACACCGGCCACTGCAACTTCAACACCCACTACCAATGGGCTTGTAGCTCATTGGCACTCTTATGTCAAAAGCACAAGAGGGGTGAGGTCTCGGGTTCGAGTCCCACCTTTCTCGACTAGTATAAAAAAAAACTTCAACACCTACTGTGAGCAGAACCCTGCCCAACCGCCATCGTCCAACAATCGACCACACAAACCCGCCATTATCCGCCACCAACAGTAACCATGCCGATGAAGACAACAACCAACGAACCCGATTGGGTCAAGCCGAAGCAACAACAACATCCCCGAATCAATTAGGGTCTTAATTCAAAAAGGAAAAGAGGTGGCAAACGAGAATCAAGAAAAGAAAAGTAGAGGCATGACGCCTTACCGGAGAATGGCGGCGGCGACAACCTCGAGATTTCTGCTCACGGCCCACCATACCGAGCCTCCAAAGCTCTTCTCTCCTCAAAACGGCAGCGATGGTGTCCTCCTTAGCAGCGGGCAACGTGACGCTGGCGGAATGGTGGCTTGGAAAAAGAGAGACAAGGCGAAGAGAGAAAGAAACAGTGCAGCTGCGGAAGAAAAACGAAGAGAAAAGAATGAGGAGAGAGAGAAGAAAAGAGGGTTTTAAACCTAGGGCGAATCCTAGGGTTCGATCAGGCTTGAAACGGCGTCGTTTTAGTAGGCAAAATGGTGTCGTTTCATCTCCCAAGTACCTGAGGTCAGCATGCCATACTCCCAGGGTCAAAAAACATACCCATTAGTGTTTTATAACCTCCCTGAAATGACATAGTTTTGGTTAAAACCACTCCAAATCTTGTGTTTTAAACACAAACACAATTAACCTTGAAAATTCCCAAATTAATTCTGAATAAAGATTAACTCCACAGAAAAGATAATATCACCAAGAAAATAGAATACTTTTCCTTGACCATAAATACCCGGAAAAAACTCCGAGGGTGAAATTGGACACTAAATTCCAAAAATTCAGAAAAATTCATAGAAATTATTTAACGGAAATCGGAGCGTTACAGTTCTACCCCATTTATGAAAAATTTGTCCTTAAAATTTCGAGACAAGAGATAGAACAGATGTGAACACTACTCTCCACATGGGACTTAACCTGCCAAGAAGCATAATCACGGTTATGACGGCTCCATCTAAACAAAACCATAAGAAAAGTACGTCTACTTAACCACCGTACTTCCCAAGCCAGAGTCTCCACCCGCTTCCCAACATAGGTCAAAACATCAAACCTCTTCCTCTGTTGGGAATACAACATGACACAGATCAGATCGATAACAACTCACCATCGAGACATGGAATGCATCCTGTACGCAAGACTGATCCTCCAAAACGTCAACGATATACCAGTGGATCAACCCACTCATTGTCTCATATAGATCAATAAAAACAAGGGCTTAACTTGCCCTACCTCCCAAATTGGATGACACCTATTCAGGGAGCAACACGGAGGTATGTCCCGTCACCTACACTGTACTCTGCCTCACAATGATGCATTTCAACAAATCCTTACTGTCGGTTTTAAGTAGCTATCATGCACTGCTTAACCATCCCGACCTGGACTACCTTCCCCTAAACCAGGACTGAATCAATCACCTGTCTCAAACCTACCTCATCCTGACAGATCAGTCTATGGCATTTTCACCCGTATAAAGCCTCGTAAGGCTCCATGCCAAAACTAGGATAGTAATCGTTGTTGTAAACAACAGAACCCAAGACAACTACTATTACCATAGCACCAATGATGTAGTACATGTCAGCTCAGACATCCCGTCCAATGCCTGAAAAGAACACTCTGACTGTCGCATCCCAACATGCTTCATGTCGACTCCGGGTCCTCACTAACCCGATCACAAAGTCCACTGTGACACTTTCCCACATCCTTTGCGGAAAAGTCAATGATCTCAACTTGCCGACAAGAGCCTGATGTTCGGCTTCCATTTGCTGACAAGTCATGCAACAAGCCACAAATTCTGCAACATCCTTCTTCATAAAAGACTACCAACAGTGACTCTTCAGATTCAAGCACATCTTTGCGCTATCCGGATGCATGGTATAGGGCGCGTTGTGCGTCACTTCCATAATCCACCTCCTCAGGTCATACACATCCGAAACACAAAGGCGATCACTAGTCATCAAAGCACCATCCTCCTGAATATAGAAACTAGCACTCCCTCCACCGAGGCCTTATTTCACTACTCTGCTAGATGAGGATTGCCAAACTGCAAGTCTATAATTTTATCCCGCAAGGTCAGTCGGACGCTCAAACTGGCTAACAAAGCCCTGGTATCATCAACCTCCAACTGGGCATCTAGAAACCTCAACTTCAACAAATACAATAAAACAAAAGAAACCGGCTCCTCATCTGCAGAAGAAACTCTATTCTGGCTCAAAGCTTCTGCGACCACATTTGTCTTTCTTGGATGATACTCAATAGTACAATCATAATCCATCAGAAGCTCGATCCACCGTCTCTTTCTCATGTTGAGCTCCTTCTGGGTCATGGTTTACATCAAGCTCTTGTCTCTAGATTTTCAATGCAAAAACCATAGCAGCTAACTCCAGAGAATGGGTCGGATAGTTTATCTCGTGAGTCCTCAGCTGTCCTGAAGCATAAGCAATCACCCGACCTTCTGCATTAGCACGCATCCCAAACCCAAACCAGAAGCATCACTAAACACCGTGTCATCCACACCGGGTCTAGGAACTATCAACACTGGTGCAGAAGTCAAACGACTCTTCAGCTCCTCGAAACTCTACTGGCAATAATCATCCCACACATGAGAGTAATCCTTCCTCAACAGCTTAGTCATGGGACCTGCTATCAAGGAAAAATTCTCAACGAACCTGCGACAGTAACCAGTAAGCCCAAGGTAACTCTGCACTTTAGATGCATTCTTCGGTGGTTCCCACTCCATAACTGTTTTAACCTTAGCTGGGTCTACCTTGCCTTCTCCCGACACTATATGCCCGAGAAAAGCTGCCTCATCCAACCAAAACTCACATTTGTTGGGCTTAGCATATAACTGTTGCCCTCAGATAACCTGTATCAAATGCTCATCATGCCCAGCCTTACTCCTCGGGTGGCTCAAAATATCAAAGACCAAAATGTCCACAACCAAACCAGAATCTCTTGGAACATCCCATGCATCACACACGTGAAAATGATAGGAGCATTTGTCAATCCGAACGGAACAACTACAATCTCGTAGTGTCTATATCAAAAGAGGAATGAAGTCTCGGTATGTCCTACTCTACAATCCCACCTGACAAGTAGTGGATCGCAAGCCAAACTTCAAGAGCACAGGTGCACCCTATGACTGATCGAACGGCCATCGATTACAACAAAGGAAACTTGTTCAACTGTCTGTAACCAACACATATTCGCATACTGCCATCCTTCTCCTTAGCGGAAAAAAAAAACCTGAAGTTCAGTCGAAGCCATTCAGTAAGGCAGGAAGTACACCGACTCCTGGTAACAAGTCCACAGTATACACACCAAGTGTTCCGGAGGCATGATAACATCTAAATGTTAGTGTTTTCATGATGGTTTTGAATGGCTTTTGCTATGTATTCTTGATCGATTATGTGTATAATCTTTATATTATTGTGTATTTTCATGCAATGTGTCAATTAGTACTTCAATTTTGCTGATTAAGTGTTTTTATCAGGAATTTATCGTTTTTATTGAAGAATGGAAGCTTTTAAGCCAAGTTTGGAAACCATGACCAATTTATGAAACTTTTTGCAGCGAGCACAGCCGACTATTTTGATGAATTGGGGAGTTCTAGGCATCGAAATTAAGTGAGACCAATTGGAGACAAAACTAGAGTTCCAGATCTTTCTATGGATTAAATTCCATAATTTTTGGACGAGTCTACAAGGAGCAGTAATTATTTTAATCTAGCCCAGGACGCAGATTTTTCTGTGCCGACCCAGGCCCAGTGCTTCGCCGATATCTTGAGATACAGAAGTCCAATTGAAGAGTTCTTTTTATGGTATCTTGGCCTACCAAATCGGCCAGCCCCAGTTCACGTGGTACCGAAGAAAGGAGGAATGACAGTGGTCAAGAACAAGGATGACGAGTTGATTCTTACGAGGATTGTTACAGGATGGAGAATGTGTATTGATTACAGGAAGCTGAACAGTGCTTCGCGCAAGGATCATTTTCCACTGCCGTTTATTGATCAAATACTTGAGAGACAAGCTAAACATTCTTATAATTTCTATTTGGACGGAAATTTGTGATTGTTTCAGATATCCATTCACCGTAATGATCAAGACAAGACGACTTTCACTTGTCCGTATGTAACTTTTGCTTATCGACGGATGCCTTTCGGGCTGTGCAACGCACCAGCCACTTTTCAGAGATGCAGATGGCGATTCTCTTTGACTACATAGAGAAGGTTGTGGAGGTTTTCATGGATGACTTTTCCATCTACGGAAAGACATTTGCGGATTGTTTTTCTAACCTATCAAATGTACTTGCAAGATGTGAGGAGACTAATTTGGTGCTTAATTGGGAAAAATGCAATTTTATGGTAAAAGAAGGAATTGATCTTGGACATTTAGTTTACAAACGTGGGATTGAAGTAGACAGAGCCAAGATAGAAGTGATAGAGACCTTACCTCCACCGAATTTAGTCAAGGCGATTCGCAATTTTCCTGGACATGCCAGATTTTACAGAGGATTCATTAAGGATTTCTCGAAGGTAGCCAAAACTCTTACCAATCTCATGAATAAAGATGTTCCTTTTGTCTTTGATGAACACTGTATGGAAGCATTAGACAAGCTCAAGATGGAGCTGATTTCGGCACCCAATATTCAACCCCTTGATTATTCACTTCCGTTCGAGATAATGTGTGATGCAAGCGACTATGCTGTAGGTGCAGTCTTCGGACAACGTCGAGATGGGAAGATGCATGCTATTTATTATGCAAGCAAGACTCTAGATGATGCTCAAGTTAATTATGCAACTACGGAGAAGGAGTTATTAGCAGTTGTATTCGCAATTGACAAGTTCAAGAGTTACCTTTTGGGTTCCAAGGTGATTGTTAACACGGACCATGCTGCATTGAAGTATTTGCTCCAGAAGAAAGATGCAAAACCGAGACTTCTTTGAAGGATTTTTATGTTGCAAGAATTCGACCTAGAGATCAAGGACAAGAAAGGAACAGAGCATTTAGTTGCTGATCAATTATCAAGATTGCAATTGGAGAAAGACGAGAAGCAAGAAAAGGAGAAGCCGATTAATGACGCACTGCAGGACGATTACCTCGCCATGGTCAATGCGATTTCCACAAAGAAACCTCCTTGGTTTGCCGAGTTCGTTGATTATCCATATCGCATGGGATACATTACGGAAGATGAGAGCAATTATGGTCATGTCTACAATCAAGGCGATTTTCATGGGAGGCGATTCACCGAACAGCTTCATGATCCACCATAACCGCCCATCCATCCAGTCCAGCTAAAACGACAGTAAAGAACCACTGTGTGGGAGGCAACCCATAATTTAAGGTAGTTTAGTGTTTTAAGTCTTTTATTTTTATTAGTTTTTTTTTTCGAGTCTATGCAGATTGCTAGAAAGAAAGAATTTTTTGAGGAGAAATCAACCACATTAAGGAAGGGTCAAGACGAATTCTTCATCAAATTAACCAGAGAAGCTTTTCTTAAACTCAAACTTTTACTTTTTTGCGTAATTTGTCTGATGATTGGCTTGAATGCTTTGTTGGAATTTATTTGTTTTGATGCATTCATGAGCATTTAGCAGATCCCCTTAGGTTCCGATGGCAAATTCATAACAAACTAGGCTAAATTAGAGGAGACAATTTTTTGGATTAGTTTCTAGGATTTTCTTAATTTTTCTAGCACCCTAGGATTTTTCACTTTTCATAATTTATTAAAAAGATAAATATCAAAAAAAATAAGAAAAACATTTCAGAAAAACACAAAAAATTGAAAAACAAAAAATTGGGTTAGGATATACCGATTAGTGCACCGTGGCGCACAAGGAGGACAATTGGCGTGCCCACCGGCTAGGAAAGGCATACCAACCCGCGCATCAGCGGGCACCAAGGCGCGCCAACGCGCAGGAAAGGCACACCCACCAGCCCAGCCAGACGCACCTACAGGCGCACCCGAGAGCACCCGGGCGCAACAATCAGTACGCCTCGCAGGCGCACCCACCAGCACACCGAGGCACACCCAGGCGCCCTAAAGGCACGCCAAAGGCGCACCCATCTGCACCAAAGGCACGCAAAACCCGAGAGCAAGGAGGCCAAGGCGCACCGACTTGGAATTATTTGTGGAGCAGGCCCCTTAGCAATTTTTTTCGTTAGTCCTAGACCCACCAAAAATGTATATAGGTTAGTATTTCTTTAGTTTTTAGGATTAGGATTTAGTTTTAGATTTTATTTAGGTTAGGGATTTTTCTATTCCAACGAGAAATAGGATTCCTAGTGCACCTCTAGTTTGATTCCAAGTTTGAGGAGGTTTCCTAGCACCCTTAGGAGTAGGATTTCGGCACCAACACCCCACCATTCCACCGCCTTTGAGCACTAAAAACGCAACCCATACGTCTCATATTTTTCCTTACCAAAAACATTTTAGTGCTTCAACCCCCAGTGCCGATTTCTACACCCTAGCTTCTTTAGGTTTTTCTTGATTTTTCTTTTAGTCTCCCACTCTTTTTAGCCTAAGTTTACTTTCTCTCTTACTTGGATTATCTCTTGTTATGTGCTATACATGTTTCAATCTAAGTTTGAGGAGCGTGCCTCTCCTATTTGCCTATCTTTTTATCCTTTGTTTCTTTTCTTTCTTGGCCAATGAGGACATTGTCCGTTTTAAGTTTGAGGAGGGGGAACAAATTTCTTTGCAATTTGTTTGTTTTTGTTTGTTTTTAGTGTCAATAAAGAGCATGTTTTTTACTTTAATATATTGAGTATGCATATTTTTGATTCTAAATACTTAGTAAAAAGCCATTACCTTTTTCAAAATTATTTTCAAAATTATTTTTCAAAAAAAATGACAAAAAAATAAAAAAAATTAAAAATACCAAAAAAAATTCTTAGTTTTTCAAATTGTTTCCAAACCCACCATTATATGATCAAGATGATTTTGCTGATGGATAAGCAAGAGAGTTACTTTGAGTTTTCGAAATCCTTTTATTTTATATGCAAGAAGTTTGATTTTTGATTGATCTTGTGTTCATGTTTAGTTACGATGAATTCATGCAAGTTCTAACATTCTTTGCCTAGTATTTTTCGACACCCTATGCATTATTTTCTAAATTTTTGACGCCAACATATATGTCCTA
>JAKUCV010005057.1:0-43656 GCA_028386065.3 Turnera subulata | reverse complement strand
AACTTGGGATGGATATTGCAAAGAAATGTGGAGGTTTACCATTGGCGGCAAGGATGTTGGGTGGGTTGATGAGGAGCTCTAAAGAAGAAAACCACTGGTTATCAATTAAAAACAATAGTGTGTGGGATTCGGTGGCCAATAATGCTGGAATATTGCCTGTACTAAAGTTGAGCTTTGATCATTTGCCTTCATACTTGAAACCATGTTTTGCATATTGTGCCATGTTTCCTGAAGATTATCGCGTCGACAAAGAGCAATTGATTCAATTGTGGATTGCTGGAGGACTTATTGGAACGACTAATGGAAGTATGGAAGAAACCGGCGCCAAGTATTTTAATGAATTGCTTGCGAATTCATTCTTCCAAGATTTTGACGAGGATCCATTTCTTGGTAATATCACAAGCTGTAAGATGCATGATCTGGTGCATGATCTCTCATTGTCCATCTCGAAACATGAGGTGTTCAACCTGAATGCTCGTGCTGTGGGAGATAGAGATGATGTATCTGGCATTCGTCATTTGAATCTCATGTGTGACGAGGAAAAAGCAAAAGCATTTCCAATTAGTGACTGTGCTAGAAGGTTGCATTCAATATTTAGAACAGGCACTTGTGATCTTCTGAAGCAATGGAATTTCAAAACTTTGCGAACTCTCAAGTTGGAAGACGATGAGACTGAGGAGTTGCCGGTGTGGATTGGGAAGTTGAAACATTTAAGATATCTTGATATAGCAGGTGCCAACATTAAAGCATTGCCCGACTTCATATGCAAGCTCTACAATTTGCAATCTTTAAGGCTTGAATGGTGTTACAAGCTGGAAAGGCTACCAAGCAACATGAAGAATTTAGTAAGCTTAAGGCATTTCCATCTTTCTTTTGTCGATCATACATGGCCTAGTGGTTTCTCTCTGCCTAACAATTTGGTGAGTATGACATTGAGGAACTGCAACAAGATTGGTCAAATGCCAAAACTAGGGCATCTTCCTAATCTTCAAATTCTAAGGATACAAGCGTTAGAGAAGGTAACTTGCATTGGATATGAATTCTACGGTGGGGAGGAAGAAAGGATTAAGAATGGTGGCAAATTATTTCCGGCATTGAAAGAATTTCATTTGGAGTTTATGGAGGGATTAGTAGATTGGCTATTACCAGAAGCTGATGACTTGATAGCTTTTCCTTCCTTACAAGTGCTATGCATAAGTAATTGTGGAAATATCAAGAGCATCCCAGGGATGAGGCATATGCCATCGTTAGTTCGGTTGATGATTCAATATTGTGATGAACTAAGTGATTTGCCGGGAGAATTTTGCATAGGCACACCTATTAAAGAGATAAGAATAGAAATGTGTCCTAATTTGGTGTCTCTACCGAGTCTCCAGCATGTCGATTCTCTAAAACAACTACAGCTTTCATCATGTGGAAAATTAACATCTCTTCCAAGTGGACTGCAATCTTGCACAGGGTTGGAAGAATTGTCTTTGCTCGGTTGTGCTATCGATGAAGTACCAATCGATTTGGAAGGATTTGTTAATCTTAAAAGACTAGAAATTCCGGGTTGTGAGAGATCAACATCTCTTCCTAGTGGACTGGGATCATGTACATCTTTGGAGGAGTTGGCCATTGGAGGATGGAGTCATCTGAAGTCTGTACCAGATGATTTAAGAGAATTGACATCTCTTCTTGTATTAACAATTTATGATTGTGCAAGGTTAACTTATTTACCAGAAGACGCACTTGGCTGCTTCACCAGATTGAAAAAATTGAGAATTGGTGGATTCTGTGAGGAGTTAGAGGAGTCTCCAGGATTGAGTTCACTTCAGAATTTGAAAGATTCTCTTCTTATCTTACAAATAAAAGGATGGACAAAGCTGAAGTCATTGCCAGACCAGATGCAACACCTCACTGCTCTCAAGATGTTGGAGATACATAGTTTTAATGGGATTGAGGTCTTACCAGAGTGGTTGGGAAATCTTTCATCTCTGGAAGATATTAAGATTCGGAATTGTAAGAATCTGAAGCATCTACCATCTTCAGCTGCCATGCATTGCCTATCCAAATTGAAGAGGCTGTGGATTTTCAGGTGTCCCATTCTTGGAGAAAATTGTGCCATGGAGACGGGCTCAGAATGGTCCAAGATTTGTCATATCCCAAATATTGTTGTTAACTTGCAGGATGTAAGGTTCATTACTTAAGGTATTTTTCAATTTGGGTTTTTGAAAGTTTTTTTTTTTTTTTGTAGAACTCAATTTTAGTTTCTAGTAAGGTCTCAATTTGAGTTTCTAATTAAGCATATTAACCAAGAAATAACCCTTTTTTTCTCTGAAGGTGTGATTAAATCAATTAATGGACATGTTGAAATTGGCTTGAAGACTTGGCAGGAGCCAGGAGGAGCAAATGATTACTTCACACCGGACAGAGGCATAAACATAGGAGGGAGAATTTGTCTTATAAGATGGCTTTAGATCAATAAATTTTATTTGTTGTTTTATATTGACAAAGAATGTAAGGGCATGATGTCATCTCTCTTAGTTTCATCCGAGGGATTAAATTTATGACTACCATCCCGATGGTGGAATTGAAGGTTGTTTGGAATTGGGATTGTGGATATAGTTATTAGGATTCCAATGTAAAAAACAATAAATTATCAAGCATTATATACATTTTCGTTAATCATATCTCGCAAATATTGGGCTTCATTTGATGAAAGTATTATAAACTCCAAGCAACGGCAAGAAAAAGTTACATTATTCTCACCTTGTCCATCAAAGACTATTACTTCATCTTTTCTTTTCATATTAATTAAATTGGTTTGAATAGCTACTAATATACATGGAATTGATGCAAATATTATTTTTATTTGATTTTGAGGTTATTCAAGAAACATGTGTTCATTTAGCAGGCAGTTTAATTAGATGGTCGTTATAAGAGCTTAACAGGTTCACTGTTCAAAAAACAAAAAAGAGCTTAACAGGTTCATTTAGCTTTTCTTACTTTTACTCAATTTAGCATTAGCAACTGTTACCCAAAAACATGTCGACAAAGTATAGCTTGAATATAAGAAGTGGAAGCAGTCAAATTTTTTCGATGTTCCTCCTAGGTATTCAAGATGACTTATTGAGAATACAACATTAAAAATTACTAACTGGGAACAATTATCAAGAGTTATGCCACATGGAAAGTAAGAAAACTATGATCTATCGATTTCATTTATACTTTTGGTCCAGAAAAAAAATAGAGTTGAAGTTAATGATTATCAAGAGTTGTGTCACATATGGAAAGTAAGAAAACTATGATTTATGATTTCATTTATACTTTTGGTCCCAAAAAAAAATAGCTGGAAGTTATTGAGCATTGTTAAACTCGGACCGGTCTGGCCGGTTGAATCCGGTTAATCGTGGCCCAGCTAGTTTTCCGGGTCAATAAATCTTTTACAAATTTTCAGTTAAACTAGGGTTTGACCACTTTTTAACCGTAAAACCCCCGACCCTATGGCCCGATCGGGTCAACCTCCGGTCGGGGTTTAATAACATTGCTATTGAGCTGCATTAATTCAATTGCCTATATGTGCTATACATTAAACGCCACAGTTTTATAAATAATTAAATTGCGAGGCATTCTATATATGCATTTTGGCTAACCATATTTTTCAAATATAGTATTTTTTTTTGTGCAATCCGATGACCTATATAATCAAATGGGCTCTTGTACTATTGATCTTATTACTAATCATGGGCTAACGGATCTGCTGTACAGTTTTCTTTTAGAAAAGCTTTGTTATAAATTAAGGTAGAAATGTACCTCCTTAACAACTTAACAAGGGTTGGATAAAAAAAAAACAACTTAACAAGGGATTGCCTAATGAGGATAAAAATAGTGTATAGACTATAAAGAATAATAAGAGAGGATGAATTGAGGAATGATTGGAAAGAGGAATTCTTTATTTCATTCCAAGATGATCTCTTCTACAATTGTCATGTGCTTTTTATAGCACACGATTGTCCATTCGTTCACAGTGAATTAAGTACCTTCATAATAACATATAAGGTTTATATGTTATTGTACAATGAACATTCATTACAATTGTTTTATAACAAGTTTCTGATTATTACATGAAATTTTACAGTTTTTTCTTTTGATATGAACGATAATTTTACTAGCTTTTTACTTTGGTCATCATCAATTCTCAACTTTTGACTAGCTTCTTAAGGTTCCTGAAGATATAACTTGTTCTTTACATATATGTAACATACCAAAAGCTGCTTTTTGACAAAAAAAAAAGCATAATTTATTTTTGTTGGTACATCAAAATCTTAGAAATACGCATAATTTTCAATACCTCAAACCACCCTCATCCTCACCCAGATTGAATTCATGATCCCTTATAAAACCTGATGCAAGAGAGATGCCATAACAGTATTGGCATACTAAGTTGTTGTTTATATATATGTAACAAACTAGTTGTTTTCAAACCAAAAAAAAAAAAACATACAAAGTTGTTAGAGGATTAGTTGAGTTCATGCATCTTTGGTGGCATGTAATTTGGAACATTTTCAGCATCAAGCTTACATAAGGCAGTTGGATATTTGAATTACATCAACTATCAATTAACCCTAACCCTTTCCATCTTACGTAGGGGAAAGTTCTATTTCTGGTTATAAAACAAAATTGCAGATTTAATTGCTTAAGTCATTAAGAAATGAAACAAAGATAGATCTTTTGGACAAAATCTATGGTGATCAGCTACCATAATTAACTAATTAAGAATTCTTTAAATAAAAAAATTGATTTCTCCAGAAGTAAAAGAAGAAATTCTGTGATATTATTAATTAGAAGACAAAAAAAGGAGCTTTTTTTTTTCATCTTGAGTTGTTCCTTTATAATAACCACCTAAAAAGAAGCAAATTAATGGACTCCTAAGACAATCACACTTTGTGCTAACAGATTGTAACACTCCAGCCAATTAAATTAACTCCAAATGCAAAAATTAGATGGAACAGAGCCATCAATCAATTTTCCCAAGGACAGAAGATTTATTAATTGGAAAACCTCCCCAATAACCCTTACCTAATAACCTCCCTCTTTATTGGCAATAAAGTATATATAACAAATCCAAAAGGTTTTCACTTCATACTATATATAGATATAGGTACGTGTGTTAAAGTGAACAATCTACTCTAACTATCAATTACTAGAGTTTTTGGTTGATTGTTCGGCACATTAACTTGGATGTTCTTGGTACTCTTGCCAAAGTACAAGAGGTTCAATATTTACTAAAAAAAAACTTAGGTTTTCTTTGTAAAATGTTGGATTATGTCATTCGTGTAGTCTTTCTATTATTATTACTATAATGGAAAAAGGAGGGATAATTTCCTTGCACGTATATTCTTTGTTTGTTTGTATGGATTGGACGATCAAAATGGAATTTTATCTCCCTATCTTAAGCCTAACCAAAGGAGAACTTTTGCCAAAGTTGTTACTTTGGTGCTGTTTTTGTGCATTCAATTTGACAGATGACCTACGCCTTGTCTTATGTACGCTTCTTTTCTCTTTTTCTTGCTAGTTTCCTTTTCGGTGATGGTATCTATCTACTCACTAAAATGTGGGATTAGTCATCAATGTCAACATTTGATCTAGTGAGGCATAGATTGGCCAAAGATACATATAGGATACATACAGTAATTCATCAAATCTAACAAGCATGGATCCTGGTAAGGTGAAATAACGTGTGCGCATTAAAAGTCCTGATCCTGACCCCATATTTTCATTCAATTCGAACAAGAAATCTTTAAATTTTACCAATTGCATGGTTGCAAGCACGTCACCCCCCTAATTAATAAATAACATTTCCACCCCTCAACTGCCTTACAGGTGTTTCACTATTGTCAGCTGCTTTCCCTTACCCACCGCCAGCCCTCTAATTTTTTTTTGCCATAAATTTCTCTTCCAACTGCACACCATAAATACTACTACTACTACTACACTAGCTTCAATCTCCCATCAGCTGCCCTTTCTTGTTAACCTAAATTACTTGCGACCTTTTTGTGGTGTCTATTTGCCAAGAGATTGTGACCCATGAGGTAGACATATGCAAGGCCATGGTCTCATTTATTACCCTGATGTGAAGTCAAAGCAGGTGCGGCAATCACTGTTGCTGAACTACCCATAACACCATCCATCCTCATTGCCATGACTTTGACAAATGGGGTGTGTCATGGGTGGCAGTTTTGTAATTCTGGGATGCACAAAGGGCCATTCCATAGCTTGTTCCCTATATCAATACCATTCCCCCCTTTTCCTACTCATTCATCATTACTACTACTACAGCTACAACTTGCACAACACAAGCAGATACAAGGAAGAAAGCTATTTTGTGACACAAGAAGTCATTTTTGGTGGAACACAATGTCTCTTGTCACAGAGGAGATCAGGGCCAAGGCTGAGATGTACCAAGGGGATGAGATATGCAGGGAGAAGTCACAGGAGTTGCTCAGGGAAGTGGGTCTTCCCAATGGCCTCTTGCCCTTGCATGACATTATAGAATGTGGGATTGTGAGGGAGACAGGTTTTGTGTGGCTGAAGCAGAAGAAGAGCATAACCCACAAGTTTGAGAAGGTTAGCAGGCTTGCCTCCTATGGCACTGAGGTCACAGCTTATGTTGAGCCCAAGAAGATCAAGAAGCTGACTGGTGTCAAGACCAAGGAGCTCCTGGTTTGGGTCACACTCAGTGACATCTATGTGGATGACCAATCCTCTGGAAAGATCACCTTCCAGACCCCCACAGGTCTGTACAGGACTTTCCCTGTATCAGCTTTTGAGGTTGAAGATGCCAAGGTTAAGGGAAAGGATGCCAAGGAAGCTGAGAAGAAGAAGGAGGAAGAGGAAGCAGCCAAGGAGGAGAAGGAAGTGAAGGAAGGGAGTGGAGCAGTGGAAGTGAAGGCTGTTTAAGTCTTGCAAGACAAAAGCTTGCTTGCTGCCTCAGTTTTACTAGCCAATTCCAACAATTCCTGTGTCTTTTCCTTTGCCTTTTCTTATGTATTGGATGCTTTACAAATAAAAAAATACGATTAGACTTTCAGAACTGGGATCATATCATGCATGGACATTTGCGTAGATCTGTTGTATCTGTTTCCATCTTGGTCACCATAAAAGAAAAATCTAGAAAATAAAGCAACTTTTTTTCCTCACATTTCCTTTTCATATGCTAGTGGTTATACTATACATTGCCATCAACTGCTATTCACATTTTCCAACTGCTATATATGATTAGATATTCCCTGTTGCTTGTTTGTTTATTTGCATATCAACCATTCATTCTACACGATATTGCCTTGCAGGACTTACTGCAGTATCTCTTCCTTAATTCCGCTGAAAAAATCTGATAATCTTCATTCAAATGAAATAGCACGATTACATTTGTGTCTTTTTTTAATAATATCACTATGAGTCAACAACTTGGGATTAGGACAATAATAAATACTAACCATCTACAGTAATGTGGCAACCTTTTGTAGACTAGACACTGCTATTTTCATGGCACAGCCAAGAATTAATTAATGAAGACAGTTGGGAATTAAGAGAGGGTTGGACTCTTCACTTGTCATTTTCTACAATTCAATTAAGAAAAGCGTGACTGTTGCTGTTGCTTTTTGTGCTCTTCATGCTCTCAGGCAACTATATCTCCACGATTAAACTAATGCAAATATCAAATATGCAATACGCGGAGACAAAACTTTGCCTATTTGTTGCTTAACGTTAAACAACAATTTGCTTAAAGATTTTCCAGAAAAGAAGAATAAAAAAGAGGTGATAAAGAGGAAAATAGAAAATAGTAATCACGTGGAAGGAAGGAATCAGAAAGACATCTTGTTAAAGAAGAAAAAATTTAGAAATGGAACAGAGACTATATGGCCACAGTTGGTGGGCTCATCGCATATAGCAAACAATACAGTAATACTGTCACTACCAAGATCAATGCTCTCCAAGCCTCGAGCATAAGCATATCTATAAAAGTTTCACCCAAACTATTAAGAGGATCAGCAGTTAAAAGGGCCTCACTGACGGGTGAAAGCAATGGTTAAAGACATCATTTCAATCTAACTAAATAGCCTAAAAGAATCCTTGAGAATTAGTCAGCGAGCGATGTACTATCCGTTTACAATACTGAAGCAGCAAGGGAATGAACACTTTATCTCCACAGGAATTCTGGAAAAATGGCTCGCTCTACTGCCGGTCAAGAGGTAGATGTTCTACATGATTAACAGTGACTACACAGAGTGTGAAATTCCAGGTCCATGTAACTAAGCTTTTCTTCAGAAATCACTTTTTCTTCAACCGCTGAAAGAAAATAGCAACAATAAGCACCCATTATACCAGGCATGAAACAGCGCTTCTACATAACAACTTTGTCCTGTAGTTATCTGAATTAAGCTAATCAATCTGATACCATATCTATTATGCACTGAGGATCTCTCTAACCATGCTTGATCAATGCAATTTTAACTAATAGAAACTGATATAGCGACAAAATTGTTAACTGACAGACTAATTCAGCAAAAGAGGCCATCACAAAAAGAATAAAAACAGCAGCAAAACTAGTTAGCAAGCACATTACTTTTCCATTTACGTTACTTGACATCATCATAATATTAGTCCACCAAAACAACCAGTTCATCTAAGCTGGGACCTATGGCAGAACTGGCACAATAAATACTGTTTTTCCAACCTTCATAGAAACAGTAAAGAATCCATAAATTTCATCTATTTCTAGAACAACCAGTCCAAGGACTGAAATACAATCTTCCACTTTTGCAGGCTATTCTTCAATTCCTCTTTCCAGCACATTAATAATAACTGGATTTTATAACCTAGTCCGAGAATTCAAGCATTACCACAATGGCCAATAATTTTTACGAAGATTTAGCAACACAATCCAAACAACATAAGATGAGAAAGAAGCATCATCAGCAAAGCTCGTTTCATTTATCAACTCATACATACCTGAGAAGGAATTATCCAGTTTCCATTGATCCAATCTTGATGTGGCCGTAAATCAGAGTGCACAAACTGCAGTTCCTCCCCAGTGTCCATAAAGTAGACTGTGTATTTCGAACTAAGAACCTTGACGACTGTACCAACCCACCACGCATCATTATACCAAGCGTCAACTTCTTCCAGCATCTTGAATCGATCAACAACATTCAACTCTGGTGGACATGGCCTGATATGAGATGTGGGAAATTCTTCTTTCTCAAAATCAGTATCATCTTCTGTTCTGATGTTCTCGTACTGAACAAGGTATCTGTCATTCCCCACTGCTTCAGCAATGTTTGCAACAAACCAAGCACCTTTAAAACCCTCCTCATCACTCGTGACCTCAACTCGCATCCCCCTCGGAAACTTCTCCTCCACCACTGTATCTCTAGGACTAGGATCCACTGTTTCTTTTCTACGCTTTTTCCTGCTCCCACCATCTTCCACTTCTGCTGTTTCACTTGGCAGTGGTATCTTAGTCTCCATTTTGGGCTCACCATCCTCAGGTTTCATTGCTTCAATTAGCCGTGTTATCTCAGTCTGCATCTTGGGCTCACCATCCTCAGGTGTCATTGCTTCGCTTGGCTGTGTTATCTCAGTCTGAATCGTGGGCTCACCATTCTCAGGTTTCAATGCTTCACTTGGCTCTGGCTCTGTCGAAATTGCAACTCCCTGAAATTGACATACACCACGCTGAGATGTAAATTGGCAAACTAAGAAATAAAGGAAGGCAAAATTAGGCAGTGTTCTGAGAGAACAGTATCACATATGGTTCGTGCACCTCAAAACTGGGATACAACTGGGAAAACTAAAAGATATACAAAATACCAAATTAAATAATCAAAAGATCATGAAGTCAGATCTACCTACAGAAAGCTTTTCACACTAAAATGTACCTTAGGTAACAATATTGATGGCTCATGTTAGTACATCAGGATTGTATCTAACATATTAGGATAAGCTTTGGTACAGATAACTACTGAACAGATTATGTTTATCACACGTTCATGTATATCTTCTAACCTGGAACTATCACAAATCTCTACATAATAGTCAGGAAGTATCACGACCTTGTGCGAGTTCCTTTCCATTCTCAGTTTGCACTTATCAAATCAAAAACATTTTCCAATCAAAATCTTCAACAACACAACAAAAACCCTAGAGGTAAATTTCAGAATCTTTACCAGAACTAATTCAAACATGCATCTGATCATGCTCCTACATCCCACGACTCTTAGATTTACAAATTAACAAATTCAACAACAAGAACAACCCTCACCTCAGGCCACACTTCATTGATTACTGTTTTTATTTTTTCTTCGCATTTCTATTAGCAATAAACCTTCAAAGCAAAACCACAATGTAGTAGCCATATTAGTCCCTAAAATAAATACCAAAACAAACAAGCCCACTAGCAAACCCTCTTAAGTAATTTTCAGAATCTAACATTTATCGACAAAAAAAAATCTAACATTCTCCTACATCTCACAACTGTTAGAATCACAAATTAACAAACCCCAAAACAAGAATCATCACCTCAGGCCACACCCCATTAATTACTTTCAAGATTATTAACCATAAATCTTTAGAACAAAACCACAATGTAGTAGCCACATTAAAATCACAAACAAATAACACCAAAAATCAAGACCCACCTCATTGTTTATCTCTCCCTCCTCCTCCTCGTCGAGCGGCGGCTTCCAGGCCCCGTCAACCCATTCCCTATGAAGCCTCAAGCTATCCTGTCCAAACACAATCTGCTCCCTACTAACCCTAAAGAACACCGCCAGCTTCCCGTCGGCCTGCTCCTCCGTGACCGCCCCTTCCCACCAGCCATCGTTGTGGAAGGCGTCGACCTCGTCGCCGAACTTGAAGGCCCTGGGGTTCTTGTCCGGGGGCTGGGCGGGCCGGAGCTGACCCATCTGGTGTATCTCCCTAAGCTTCTTGGTCCCGGCGTCGTCGGCGAAGAGGAGGTCGTACTCGCACAAATACTTGGCCGGGTTCTTGGAGGAGGCGCGGCGGACGACGGTGCCGGTGTAGAAGGAGCCCCGGAATCCTTCGTCGTCGGACATAATCTCCACCTTGGCGCCAGGGACGAGGTAGTCCGGCGAAGGGGTTTCTGTGGTTTTGGCTTTGGCGCGGGATTTTGGTGCCATTACCTTTCTTTTTTCTCTTTGGAGGTTTTTTGGGGTTTGGGTTCTTTTCGGGTTTCACTTGATGAGAGAGGGAGAGGGAGAGGGAGAAGAAAAGAGAAAAGGGAACGACTTTTTGGTTTTTTGGGCCGTTTTTTATTTATAGTTTTGATGATTAATTTGTTTTGGGCTGAGTATGTTATTTATAAAATGGAAAAAAAGAAATAAAAATAGATGTAAATGTTTATATTTCCAGAATTTAGAAAAATAATACGACTCTAGTCTATTTCTGTAAGAACCAAGTTAGAAGCCATATTTTTTTGGAGTAAATGTAGGGAAGAATTTGAGATTTGTTGCTGGATCCATTCTCCTCGTATATAGTTTGATACCGGGTATTTTATTGGGCCCATTACCATGAGAGCCCAGGTCCAAAGACAGAGTCCAAACCCATCGAGTCCAACTTGTCCGAAAAATTTGCCTAGGAGACATCCGCTCCGTAAATCCCCCAAAATCCGTTTATTCGGCATGATGTAACAAAAATATCCCAGACTCGGGGCCATGTTCATCGTGCCTTTTCTCTGTAAATCTCACAACCACATCAATAAAAAGGCCCGGAAATTATACTATATACTAAAACAGGGAAGGGCCGTGTCAAGTGAAATGACAAATTGGCCTCAAAATTTTTTTGATTTGACATAAGTATCCTTACTTTCTTTAATTATTATTTTTTTGGTCGTTTAGTTAATTTTCTTTTTATCTACTAACAAATTGTGTATGAGATGATTGAGACTGCCACGTTATGGAGACTCAATAGAAGCAAATACATCTGTTGAATGCCACGTTATGGTGCAATCTATCTAGAAACATCTTTTTTTTATCTACTAATAGATTGTGTATTACAAGATAACGATTGAGACTGCTACGTTATGAAGACTCAACAGAAGCAAACACATCCGCCGAATGCTACGCTATGGTGCAGTCTATCTAGAGGCATCATTTGATTTACGAGCCCTTAGATTCTCCATCTGCTCTCTTCCTCTCCCCTTTCCCCCTCTTTTCTTCCTCACAGCTTATCCTTCTCCCCTTCTATCTCTGTCTAGCTCCCACTTTACATTTTGTTAATATTGTTTTTGCTGTTCTCTTAAGCTTCACGACTTGAAGCTGTGTTGGTTTTCTTTTCATAGTTACTCTTTCCATAAAAAATTAAAGCAATTCCATGATATTTTGTTTATCCACTACTAGATTATTATATTTTATTGCATTGTTTCCAAATATTTTCCCTTCTTCAATGAGACCAAACCCAAAACTGAAATATTGGTGTCACCTCAAGATTAAGCTCCCTAATTTTTTTTTTCTTTTCTATTGTCCACAAGTTTGTTTTCGATAACAACATTACTTGGGATTAAGTTCAGATGTAGCAACTCCAAGGTATTTTCTCTCTAAGGACGTGTTGGAAGAACCTCTTTTTTTCCTGCTTGACATAGCAAATTGCTCAAATTCTTTTGGCATGTATGGTGAATGTCCAAGATTCTACTATTAAAGAAGCCGATAAAAATCACAAAGCTGGGTAATTAATCCTCTCATTGTAAATTTAATGGCATTAGATATCTCAATTTCTATTCAGCTTTTGGCATTACACTTGATAGGTTGATAGTTGGTGTTTTCTAGGCTAGCTGTTAGAAATAATTATATTCGCTTCTCTTTTTTTTTTTCAGGGGTTACTATAGTTTCGTTGTTGATTTCTTGGACCTGTTGCAATATTACTTCGTGGTATGGAAACCCCACCCCAGTTTGATTTCAACTTCTTCATTATTTAAGTACATATTTTAGGATTTGGATTCTCTCCTGTACAGTATTCAACAGGAGAGATCCTATTAAATAAATACCGTTGATTTGTTTAATCAAGGGCCCTAAAATATGTAAGGTAAGAAAAACTAAAAAAATTAAATAAGGTAAAAATAAAATCTCACCAATAATTTTGAAAATCATGACCACGATTCAACCAACAGGACATAATTTTACAGGAGAGGATCTCAATCCCGTATTTTAGCTACTATTTTTGACAAAGATGGATTTATCATACATAGTTCGTGGCAGAACCGGACATTCGTATTTAAAATTAATGTACTTATTTTCCATTTTATGCTATATGTAATTTTCAATCACTTACCTTGATTTTCAATTATGTTATATTAACCAATAAAAAATATGATATCAGTTTGTATTGTATGAAGCACAGTGGAAATAGGACTTCAAGATTTGTACTGTCATTACAAGTTTGGAGCTGAAGAAAGTGTCTAATGATGCTTCTCTTGATCAAGATCATTATCTTTAAAAGAATGAGATTATCTCTCGCTAATTTTATTCTTATTCTATAATGTATATCAAATGCAATATATAGCTTACAATACATGGGACAATATATGTTTCATATTACTTAGCTTTACATCATTTTTTTTAACACTTTATACTGCACACAGTCTCAGTATATAAAGCCTGAATTTACTTTTTCTTGGTCTGCCGGTCCAATAGTTTCAACTTTTTTTTATGCTAGAGTAGTTTCAACTTTTAGGAGATAAAAAAAAAATATAAAGGAAATCACAAAGGACAAGTTGCCCATCTTTTAAATAAAATTTATTTTTTTCCCTCCCGTAAGAATTTAGTTGAATCCTTTTTTTCGATTGAACACCAATATCCTGTGATAGGATAGAGTTGTCAAAGAAGAGATAAAATACACAATTTGTCATTTGTACCTCATGCTTATTTACCACTCTTATCTTTTTCTTCTTCTTTATTCTGACTCAACTGCCTATCCTATCCTATGTCCTGGAATTGTTCATAAATTTAGGTTGATTAATTTATGTACATACTATGCAGTCGTTATCATTGACAATGGTTTTTTGTTGTGCAAAAACTTCTCACATCATGTGTGAGTTTGAGTTTTGTCTCTTTCCGAAGACCTTTATAAATTAGACTTCTTTGGATGGTTCCTGTACTAGGTGGATGCTTTAGTCAGTCCCAATAGACATTATAGGGAGTGGGTTGTCTTGCTCCTAAATTTATTGTACTGAAATACCATTATATTTATACGTTAATGTATAAATGAATGCAAAAAAAAGATATCATTGTTCATTGTCTAACCAATTTTCAGTAATAGATACGCGAAAGTAACAGCTCCATGAAGTATTATTCACACTAAAAAACAGTATGTGGTTGGAAAAAGATTATCCAAAATTAGGTCTCTTAACATATGTATTCATCTAAGTATTTTTTTCTTCCCCTTGAATTTCAGGTGTAAATAATTATTGAGGGCCAAATAATTTCTGAAAATGACTATAAACTTATCTTATTTTATACTCATAAATTTTGTTATTTAGTTTGTGTTTTGCTATCACTTATTCACTTCAGTTGCCTATCTTGGTGAATAGCCTAGATTTAGGATAGGTATTACTCCCATTTGATTATACCAAAGGATATAAGAATATATGTAATTATTATGTTAAAGTGTTTCAATTATCATTTTTTTCATTCCTATATCCATTCATACCTAAAGCCTAAATCCCGCAGCAATGTTGTTGCGGGTAACTACCTAGTTTTCTACTATATCATAGTTGGTCTTATAGCGGCTAAATATGTTAACAGTTTACTATTACTAATAGTCTAATACAGATTTACAATGAGGGGTTTATTACTTTTTTTTTTTTGTCAATGAGAGTTTATTACATTTACTATTTCTAATACAGGTTTATTTACAATGAGGGGTTTATTACTGTTTTTTTGGGTCAGTGAGGGTTTATTATTTTTTTTGGTCATGAAACGCCCCGACCCGTATTTACCGTACATAGTAAACACGTGCCGGAACTGTATCGACCCGACCAAACAAAGCCCAGCATACAGTATATACAATAGAAACTCTGGCTTAACAGCCAAATTATAATCAAGTCACCAGAAATCTGGCCCTTCAGCCCAACATCAAAACATATCACCCGAACCCGGGATCATCAATAATAACACAACATCTGGCCCAAGGCCCAACAATAACAATAATCAGCACAGCGGAAGACTTAATAACTCACAAAGACACTGTATGCGACACATGATGCAACTATGGATCTGAGTCCTGTCCAAGGGATAACGCCGCAGCCTGTCTGGAATGCATCAAACCTGTACCACGAATAACTCATCCTACGGGATGAAAGCCCGCAGGTGAGGGGTGAGTCTGAAGTGCTCACCGACGAAGGATAGACAATCAATATGCAACACTATATATTACTCAAGGTCGAAAACACAGGCACAGCAGCCAAAATACACCAATCCAAAAGACTCAACCCAAAAATGGTCCAAGACCAAAAAGACTTAAACAAAAACCAATTTCCAATTTTATCTTTCCGGGCCCCGTCACGGATAAGCTAGGGGTCAGACCTGGTTCTCAACATATTTCGGGTGCCAGACCAAACCAAGAGAGCCCAGGGATCGACATCCCAAAATAGTAACCTAGGGATAGACATCCCAAATATAATCACGGGATAGACATCCCAAGCATAGGCATGCTTATCACAAGTAACCCAGGTCATGGTCACCACAAAACAGTCTTAAACCATCGAGTCATACCACTACTTACCACGTGACTATTATATTATCATTATCCAAATCCAAACCTCAGGGATCAACATCCCTAGCCAAAATACCGGGATAGACATCCCATCCAAAACCGAGGATCGACATCCTGATCACAATTTATTATTTAATCCTAAAAACTTTATACCAAAAAGACACAGTGGTAAATATCCAAAAACTCAATGTATGGGGATAAACATCCCAAAAATAATCAAGACACTGGGATAAACATCCCGAATCAAACCACAGCAAATGCAACAATCAACAGTGCATCAATCATCAAACACAATAACTGAGTAACACAGGCACATATTGAAGGAAATCTATCCTCACCTTAGCTGATTTCCCTACTCTTGGAAGTCCTCAAATTGTCCCGGCTCCGGTTCCTCGGGATACTGCTCGTTATCAGCTCCTAAATAGCAAATAATAGCATATTCTCACATAAGATGCACATAAATGCAAATGATGCTATTCCATAAAAATAAAACCTAAACTGGTTTGTTTACGTCCCGGTGAAACCCCGTTATCATCATAATTCACCATTTATTTTCAAGTGTCAAAATCATACTTTACTTATACCCGGTTATTATTCCGGTACATACTTTGTTAATACCCTTTCCAAAATATCTTCCACGAGTATTTATATTCTTTTCCAAAAAGTATTTTTCTATATAGCTTTTTTTTAGGAATATAATTCTTATTATAATCACGTTGATTCCCAAAATAATATTGTGTCGAAGTACTTATTTCACTTATCTTCACAAATATATTTGTATACCATGTATATACTTTTCTACCCTATTTTCCAAAAATATACTTACCATAAAATATTTCCTCAAATGCTAACGTATATATATCTCTTCCCGAAAGTAATTATTATAACAGTTATCAAAGGTATTTACCATATAATGTTTTCCGGTATACTTTGGTCATATCCTTTACTAAAATATCTTTCTTAACGTTATTTATATACATATATTTTTTTCCCCCAAATTATTCCCTTACTTTCCAAAAAAGAACTTCCCTTAGGTTTTAATCATATTTCCCAAAAATTATATTTACCAAATTAATTCCTATTTTCCAGGATCATTATTTCATTTTTTGTTATTATTTTTTTTATACCGGACTGGGCCCAACGGTGCAGGCCCAGCTTACTACATGAACCAGGCCCATGTAGTGTGCCTGCCTACACAGCCCAACCCATCCCAGAACATAAGCCCAAACCCAAACCATAAACCCAAAGTCCAACTAATCTCACAGCCCATAACTTATGCCCAAGCCCAACCCAACACAAAACCCATCTCTACAGCCCACACGTGACCATCATCTTTAACCTGTGAACTCACCTTGGCAAGGTGGGTTGCAGGCGGCTGGGAACGGGCGAGGCGAGGCGGTTGACGAGCGGTGACGGCTTGCAGGCGGGCGGCAGCTGGACAGCAGCAGCAGCAGGAGAGGAGGGTGGCGGTGTTGGTGGCGGGTCGCAGTGGTGTCGCGAGGAAGGAGACCAAAAGGGAAGCCGGCGGCCGGGCGAACTCGCTTTGTCTAGTTCGTCTCGGCTTGGACGGCGACGAAGCGTGGCCGGCTGCAGGCGCGGCCTGACGGTGCGAAGTAGGCGGCAATGGCGTCACGTCGCAGAAGAAGGGAATGGTGTCGGTGGATGGTGGTTGGTGGAGGTGTCGCCGGAGAGGAGAAAGGAGAGGAAGGCGCGAGGAGGAAGGGAACGCGGCTGCCGGCGTGGCTTGCTGAGGTGGCGACGAGCGGATCTGCTGGGGGAGGTCGGTGGTTGGTGAATGGTGGTGTGTTGATGGTGGTGGCGGCCAACGAGGGTGTTGTGTTCGGTATTTTTTTTTTTCTTTTCTTTTTTTTCCTCTGGTTTGCTTGTGTGTTGTTGTGTTTTTGGTTTTTTTTTTCTCTTTTGCAGTTGATTATCTTGTGGGTTTTGCAGGTGAAGCAGGGGAAGGAAGATGCAGAGAATGGGTTGTTTTGCAGGTAATGGCGTGCAGGCAGAGTCACGGGTTCACTATCAGCTCACAGGTTCAGAGTGGGAGGCGGCTGTCTGACTCAATCATGCAGTCGTGTTCCATCCAGACCAGAAAATAACTGTAATACCCCCGTTGTTATTTTTCGGTGTGTTTTTCTGAGGATTCCGGGACCCGAAAAATACCAACTTAGGTCCGAAAAATCCACGAAAAAATCACGAGCGCGGGAAAAGCCTCGGTTTCGAAAAACAACGCCCGATTTACCTTGAATTAATTACCCAAGAGTAATTCTTTCGGTAAATCACTGTAAAAAGACTTTTACAGTCCCGGTAAAAATCCCAATTTTTACCCGGGCTGTTACAGACTACCCACATTAAAAAGAATTTCGTCCTCGAAATTCCTTGTCTTATCCGTGGATCCTACCACGATAAGCTTCTGGTATACTCCACCAGGTGTCCAAACCCAACATGAGATACCGCTTAGACCCTTAAGCGACATCTCCTCTGCTTATAAATACCAACCTCATAACTGAGACACTCACTCTCAGCCATGGACTCTCCACTAAGATCAAGAACCACTTCAGACTCCGAGGACAACAGCTACATCGGTGGTACTGCTTTCCCGACAAGCTCTGATGAAGAACCTCCCAAGAAGCGGTTCAAGACAGAAACCATCAGTCTGAAGGAAGATGTGGTGGTCTCCCCATGACAGCGAAAGAAGCGTGCCAACAAGAAAGCTAAGGATAGGAAAGGCAAGGCAACGACTGAAAGAAGCACTCCACTGCAGACGCTATCGCTGCTGAACGTCTCACTGAGGAAGGTCAGCTCGGCGGTGATGCAGATAGAACTGGCATGCGCGGAACTCTTCCCTCACGTGAAAAACATACAAAAGCTTGTAAAAGATCTTGAGAAGCATGTAACTCAATAGAGTACTTCTTCTCGGTATTGTAAAACTATTATGAAGAAATAAAATAAAACAACTTTTCTTTATAACAAATTTCTTGTTAAGATTTGTAAACTCATGTTCAACAGAAAAGAAAAATATTTAAAAGCAAAGCAAAACCATCAAGAAGGAAAAATAAAATCATAACATAAAGATGTTAAAAACAGAACCGATAAAAGGAAGTAAAACCAACATAAAGAAATTAGAACAAATCAAAACTCGTTTAATAAAACCAAAACATAAAGAGGTTAAAGCAAATCATGTTTTCATGTTCGGCGCTCTAGATCGGTCGTAAACATACTCGATCCCGAGAAACATAACATGCACAGCTAACGGTAACGTCGGTTTTCCTCGTGAAAAAGACATCCGTTAACTCGCAAGGTGATGATCACGTGCATGTCCTGTGTCCCTCGAAAGAAATGTTATCAACTTGTCCGTAAGCCAAACATCTTCTAGACATCGTATCCCTCCACGATGTCCAAACAGGTGTAACCTTGTCGCACATGCACACTACTCGAGGTATAGTCCCATCAGTCTAGCCACAACGGTCACGGATGCATGTGATAAAAGATGCAGGAAAATATATAAAAACCATAAAAAGAAATGCCAAGGTAGCCAGGACGATAGAAAATTGTGAGATAGAAAAGAGCTGAAAAACACTTGCGTTTGTAGCCCGAAAAACGTATAAAGTAACGAAGCAAAATTTCAAACCATGGCAAAATTTTCAAAAACAACACCTTGAAGAATGAAAACGATTTGGAGCTTTGTGAAGGGAATCTGCTTTTCCCATCACTGGAAAATCCTTTAGACTTTCCCGAGGATAGGTGGGGTCTAAATTTTGAAAAACAAAACGGTAATCACGCTCCCCATAGGAGTATAAAGACGGAGTGGTGAGGTGCAAATCATCAAAAGCATTTTGAAAGGAAGTTTTGTAAAACACGTTTAGAAAAACTAAACACAAAACACATTCAGAGAAAACACATAACTCGCCCAGACAGAATGCCTGCTCCATCATCCTCCTTCTTTGTCGAAGGTGCCTGCCTAGGCAGAAGAAACCGGCTGGCCTACAACATGATCAACAAACGTCCAGAGGAACTAACAAATGAGCTCGGCAGGATGCCCCGTCTGGTCTTCACCGATGAACTCTACTCGTCGAGGTTCTTCGTCACTCCCATAGAAGAGACGTTCTTCCTAGAGGACCAAGGCACCCTGAGGACCTCCTTCTAGGGCTCGGCCAATTCTGTCATGTTTTTCATCTCTGGAAGACTTCAGGAATTCAACCTAGAGCCCACTTGCCATTTCCTGGACCAAGGTACCTACTACCAGCTCTCGATGACTACCTAGAGCATGCCCAGAGTATCTCGATTGCCCGCAACTTGGCCAGAGGCCCCGACTACAGGTGTGGAACTGCAGAGGAATCGGTAGGCGTTCCCAGGAGTTCTCACGTAGCCTGAGGGACCTGAAGAACCAGTACAAGCCCAACATGGTTCTTCTTACGGAGCCCCAGTGGTAGACTGAAGACGATCACGGTGTCATCCCACTCTGGTTCCCTCCAGCTAACCGGTTCGAGCTTCCTGGCCAGAACAACGCAGGCGGCAAGTGGTTCTCGTGGAACGACAGCATCAAGGTGAACATTAATAATGACCCCAACAGCTTCAGGGTCAATGTTGTTCCAAGGCGATGAATGTTTTTTTTTTATAATATCAATGTAATATTAATGTTTGTAATAATATTATTAGTAATATTAATACTATTTATGTTTTTGCATTTTTATGGCATCATTTACCTCTTATGTGTATGTTTTGTGGCAAGCTGGCGTCCTTCGACTGGATCCATCATGTACTAACTAAATGATATAAAATAATAAACAAATGGAGCGAACTATGCAAACAAGAACAACAAACACACAAGGACTACCCAACAAGACCTAACGCCCGCTCTGCTACCAAAAATGAAACGTCACGACCCGTATTTATTGTACATAGTAAACACGTGCCGAAACTGTATCGACCCGACCAAACAAAGCTCAGCATACAGTGTATACAATAGAAACTCTGGCTTAACAGCCCAAATTATAATCAAGTCACCAGAAATTTGGCCCTTCGGCCCAACATCATAACATATCACCCGAATTCGGGATCATCAATAATAACACAACATCTGGCCAAGGCCCAACAATAAAAATAATCAGCACAGCAGAAGACTTAATAACTCACAAAGACACTGTATGCGACACATGATGCAGCTATGGATCCGAGTCCTGTCTAAGGGATAACGCCACAGCATGTCAGGTATGCATCAAACTTGTACCGCGAATAACTCTTCCTACGGGATGAAAGCCCGCAGGTGAGGGGTGAGTCCGAAGTGCTCACCGACGAAGGATAGACTATCAATATGCAACACTTTATATTACTCAAGATCGAAAACACAGGCACAATAGCCAAAATATACCAATCCAAAAGACTCGACCCAAAACTGGTCCAAGATTAAAAAGACTTAAACAAAAACCAATTTCCAATTTTTTCTTTCTGGGCCCCGTCACAGATAAGCTAGGGGTCAGACCTGGTTCTCAACATATTTCGGGTGCCAGACCAAACCAAGAGAGCCCAGGGATCGACATCCCAAAATAGTAACCCAGGGATACACATCCCAAGCATAGACATGCTTATCACAAGTAACCCAGGTCATGGCCACCACAAAACTGTTAGTGTAATATGCCCAAAAGCCAATCAATGGATGATTATACATAGTCATGTAAATACATTAAGGTTATTCCAATAAATATGTTTATGAGCTAAACATATTTATAACCCTAGAATATTCTTAAATGTTCCTAGTCGATTATTATTATAGATGGGTTGTAATAATAAATTAAGATTAGCGTATGTTGAGAATTATATGAGATATGAATTCTACATACGGGTACAAGTTAGAGAACTTGTGGTCTGGACTGACCCAACATAAGAACACTACATGGAACGTTATATAATTGTCATTAGTGGTTCTTATATGTATTGTCCTTAGACCTGAGATCATCAAGGTTCCCAACATGTGAGTCATATACTTTGATATTACTCTTGGCTATTCGTAACTGAGTAGACTTTAGTGTAATCACTGGGTATATGATATAATGTGTAGTGGGTTTTGTATGATCAAGATGGGATTCGTCCAACCCATATAATGGGTATATTATCAGATGGGTCTCTTGATAGAGTTGAACTGTAAATGCATGGCCATGCTCGGATTATGTGATATGGTGATATCATTAGTATCCATTTTACACAGTTAACTCGGGGATCAAGAAACATTGGATCAAACATATGCGAGATTGACATATTCCATGTCTCGTGTTTGATCTTGATAATGGGATGAAAGGACGATGACATGTTCCGAGGCATAATGAATCAGTACTGATCTTGTCGTTTGGGTAGCAAAGATGTGTTGCTAGACGCCGCTCATTATTTATAATTGTGTAAATGAGTTTACAATTATTGCCAAACGTTACAAGTGCCAACAGGGTCACACACTTAGAACTGTTGATTCGAGCTGGTGGTTGAACCATGGTTGGACTGGGTCGTTTTGGGCTGATTTGGTACACTAATTATCAGAATTATTTAACCAGAATTAGTGCCATATGATGTGTAATCCTATATATGATGATATATATAATTAATGCTTAGTGAAGCATTAAGTCATAGTGGAAACATAATCATGAAGGATAAGACATGATTATGTTGGCCAATGACTTAATAAACTATGCATTTCAAGTGTGTATAAATAGGGTGAAAGGTTTGATCAGATTTTAGACCAAGCAAGGCTTTACACACTCTTCACACTTGAGAAAAACACATCAAACACTTTCTAGCCTCTAGCTCTCGAAAATTCTGCAGCTAGCACTACGGTTCGGGAGTGCTCGGGTTAGTGATCGTGAGACAGTTACTAGCAGTCATCAACGGTTCGTGTGGATACCGTAGAGGAGCCGGATTTCTTGTCGGGTTCTTGCTGTTTCTACACTACAGTTGGGTGAAAGACCTCAACCAAGCAAGGTACGAAAAATTGTTATTCGGTTTAGTTAGCTTCACTTGGATCCTCCATGAGTACCGGGTCTTTTCGCTGCATTTTGATTGTCAAGTTTGCATGCCCGTCTACTTACAGTGGTAGCGGAGCCTCTTGTGAAACGCTAAACCGAATTAGATGTTCATCTTAGTATATGTGATATGCTGAATTCTTTTGCATATGTGATATGTTGAATTTCAATTTTGTATACATGTTACATGTTTAGGTTGGTGTTTGACAAAAGTGTTTTGACAATGAACGCTTGATTGGTATATGATATCAATCAAGGTGTTCTTCGTAGTAAGTCGAATGAGTTAGACAAGGAAAAATCGATGGTCGGTTTGCGTATAGAACGATTGTCATTCTAGTACAGCAGGGCCTAAACATCGATGTTGGTTAGACGAACATCGATGTTCACATGAAGATTAGCCTTGGCCGAGCCTACTAAACATCGATGTTTTGGCTTTGGCAGAATTTTGAAACATCGATGCTGTATGACAAACATCGATGTTCTCATGACGAGCGGCCTTGGCAGAACTCTCAAACATCGATGTTCAAGAGTTAAACATCGATGGTCTAGAGCACTGCCAAATTAGTTTTAGATTCCAAATTCTCAACCTTCGATGTTTAAAAGTTAGACATCGATGTTTAAAACTACTGCCAGAAATCTTGAACTTCCAGAACTTCAAGACATCGATGTTCACAAGTTAAACATCGATGTTCTTGAGCTCTGCCTAAAGGTTTCGAGTTCCAGAATTCTCAAACATTGATGTTTAAGAGTTAAACATCGATGTTCCAGAGTCAGACATCGATGTTCAAGAGTTAAACATCGATGTTCTTGAACACTCCAAGTAGTTGGGAGAATCAGATTCTCACAACATCGATGTTCAATGTTAGACATCGATGTTCTTATGTATTTTTGGTTTCCAAATTTACAAAACATCAATATATGATTTATCAAGAACATGCATATGATGTATGGGAATAATATGTTGATGTAAATATTAAGTTCCTCTTGTGTTGCCTTCTATGATAAGCACTCTTCATTGCTTAGATCAATACTTGGTAGGTTTTTCCAAAGCTAGGTGCCAATATTTATTCTAGCAAGGTGCGACGGGATAATTGTAATATCCGAACTGCTTGTTATGGGTTGAACTTAACTAGGTCATCTCAATAGGATTGAGGACTTAGAGGCAAGGAGTTGAGCTAAGTCTATGAGATAGACAAGAACAAGTGTTGTTCACTCAACTATCCAAGAGTTACATGAGATGTAATTGACAAGAGTTGTCTACCTAAATAACTATGATATAAGTGATCAGCCAAAGCTAACTTATCTTGTAGTGAAATATGGATCTTGGCCTACTTATAATTATCTTGATTTATGTAGTAGGAGCATCATTTTATAAAATTCCGTATTAAATGATTTTATATATGCATGACTCTTATTTGTGTGAGTTGATCATTATTGTAGAGTAATCATGGCACAAAACACAAGTACACTATCACTGCGATCTGTCCTTGAGAAGGAAAAACTTAATGGGAATAACTTCCTAAAGTGGCATCGCAATTTGAGGATAGTCCTCAAACAAGAAAAGAAGTTGTATGTCCTTGAAGGGCCCGTTCCAAATGAACCGGCGCCTAATGCTCTTAGGGCGGAAAGAGATGCTTACAAGAAGCATGTTGATGATGCATTGGATGTTGCATGCCTTATGCTTGTTAACATGGACTCTGAGCTTCAGAAGCAACATGAGAACTTGGGTGCGTTCGACATGATCGAACATCTGAAAATGCTCTTTGAAGAGCAAGCTAGGCATGAGAGGTATGAGACCTCTAAGACATTGTTCCAATGCAAGATGGCTGAGTCATCACCGGTGAGACCTCATGTGCTCAAAATGATTAGATACATTGAGAGCCTTGAGGGTCTAGGTTTTCCTTTGCAAAAGGAGTTGGCTGTTGATCTAGTCCTGCAATCGTTGTTGGATAGTTACAGCCAATTTGTCATGAATTTCAATATGAATCATCTTGAAAAATCCTTGTCTGAGTTGCTTAACATGTTGGGAACAGTCGAGCAACAAATGAAGGCAAACAAATCCAACAACATTTTGATGGTTGGAAAAAGCAAAGGAAAGGGTAAAGCCAAGTTTTATAAGAAGAAGAAATGTGCCAAAAAGTTTGGTGCATGTGCATCTTCTTGTTCCCATGTGCTGAAACCCAAAGGTGGTATTGCAAAGGAAGGACAATGTTTCCATTGCAACAAACCTGGCCATTGGAAGCGCAACTGCCCTGTTTACCTTGATGAGGTGAAGAAACAGAAGGGAAGTAAGACTTCCACTTCAGGTATTTTTGTTATAGAAGCTAATATCTCTATCTCTGCATCATGGGTATTAGATACCGGATGTGGTTCTCACATTTGTGTAAATGTGCAGGAACTGAGAAAGAGTAGAAGATTAGCAAAGGGAGAGATAGGCCTGCGTGTTGGAAATGGAGCAAGAGTTGCTGCATTAGTTGTGGGGACTTACCATCTACCCTTACCGAGTGGTTTCGTTTTAGAACTTGACGATTGTTATTATGTTCCTACCATAAGTAGGAATTTGATTTTTGTATCTTGTCTGGACAAGAAAGGTTTTTCATTTATAATAAAGAACAATTGTTGTTCTATGTATTTCAATGATATTTATTATGGTTGTGTATATTTAAGCAATGGTTTGTAAGTTCTAAACCTTGAAACACCAATCTATAACATTAATACGAAGAAGGTTAGAATAAACGATTCTAATGAAACCTATCTCTGGCATTGTCGATTGGGCCATATAAACGAGACTCGTATTTCTAAACTCCATAAAGATGGACTTTTAGACTCATTTGATTTTGAATCATATGAGACATGTGAGTCATGTTTATTAGGCAAAATGACGAAGGCTCCTTTTGCTGGTAAAGGTGAAAGAGCTTCGGACTTGTTAGGTCTCATACATTCTGATGTGCGGACCTATGTCAACACAGGCTAGATGTGGTTTTTAGTACTTCATTACATTTACTGATGATTACAGTAGATATGGCTATGTGTATCTTATGAAACACAAGTTAAAATCCTTTGAAAAGTTCAAAGAATTAAAGAGTGAAGTACAGAATCAACTCGGCAAAAGCATTAAAATGCTTCGATCTGATCGAGGAGGTGAATACTTAGACCAAGATTGTCTTGATCATCTAAAGCAATGTGGTATTGTATCACAACTTACTGCACCAGGTACACATCAATGGAATGGTGTATCTGAAAGGAGGAATATAACTTTGTTAGACATGGATCGTTCTATGATGAGTCAAGCTAACCTTCCTTCTTCATTTTGGGGACATGCATTATTAAGTGCTGCCTTTACACTTAACCGTGTTCCATCTAAATCGGTTGAAAAGACACCATATGAGATATGGACAGGGAAGCGTCCCAATTTGTCTTTTATGAGGATCTAGGGCTGTGAGGCTTTCGTGAGACGAGAAGCATCAGATAAACTCGGCCCTAAATCCGTCAAGTGCCTCTTTGTTGGATATCCTAAGGAAACTAAAGGATATTATTTCTATAATCACACAGAGCACAAAGTGTTTGTTGCTCGTACTGCTATTTTTCTCGAAAGAGAATTCATTTCTAGAAAGATCAGTGGGAGAAAAATAGAACTCGAAGAAGTTTGAGGTATAAAGGCTGAGATGGAACAAGGACAGGAACCACAAGATGTTGTGGGTGAAAAACCTGTGCCTGTAACACATGGACTACGTAGGTCTGATAGGATTCGGCATGAGCCTAAGAGATATGGATTTCTTATGACTCATACTGGAGACGTGATGCTCATAGAAGAGGATGAGCCCACTTCCTACCAGCAGGCTATTACGGGTCCAGAATCTAAGAAGTGGCTAGAAGCCATGAATTCGGAGATGGAATCCATGTATGAAAACAAGGTATGGACCTTGGTTGATCCACCTGAAGGGGTAAAACCTATTGGGTGCAAGTGGGTCTTTAAGAAAAAGACCGACATGGATGGTAATGTGATTACCTTTAAAGGGCGATTGGTTGCAAAAGGTTTCAAACAAGTTCATGGTATTGACTATGATAAAACTTTCTCACCAGTTGCCATGGTTAAATCCATCCGGATTCTATTGGCCGTAGCAGCATACTATGATTATGAGATATGGCAAATGGATGTCAAAACTGCTTTCTTTAATGGAAATCTTTCAGAGAATGTGTACATGACACAACCTGAAGGTTTTGTCACTCCAGAAAATGCTAACAAGGTGTGCAAGTTGCAAAGATCCATTTATGGATTAAAGCAAGCTTCTAGGAGTTGGAATCTTCGTTTTGATGAAGTAATCAAACAGTTTGGTTTCATTAAAAAAGAAGATGAGCCATGTGTTTACAAGAAGGTTAGTGGGAGCACTATTGTTTTCTTGTTATTGTGTGTTGACGACATTCTTCTCATTGGGAATGATATTCCAACACTACAGTCTGTAAAGACTTGGTTAGGAAAGAATTTCTCAATGAAGGACTTAGGAGAAGCTGCCTACGTGCTAGGTATAAAGATCTATAGAGATAGATCCAAAAGGCTTCTTGGGCTAAGTCAAAGTACATATATTGACAAGGTACTAAAGAGATTTAGCATGTAAGATTCCAAGAAAGGTTTCTTACCCATGTCACATGGCGTATCTCTCTCAAAGAACCAATGTTCTAGTACATCTAAGGAGAGAGAGCGGATGAGTAAGAACCCTTATGCATCTGCAATAGGATCTATCATGTATGCCATGCTATGTACTCGACCGGATGTCGCATATGCTTTGAGTGTCACAAGCAGATACCAATCTGATCCCGGTGAAAGTCACTGGATAGCGGTTAAGAACATCCTTAAGTACTTGAGAAGGACTAAGGATGCATTCCTTGTATATGGAAGCGTTGATGAGCTTGTTGTAAAGGGTTACACAGATGCTAGCTTCCAAACTGACAAGGATGACTTTAAATTGCAGTCAGGTTATGTGTTTTGTCTTGGAGGTGGTGCTGTATGCTGGAAGAGTTCAAAGCAAGAGACAGTCGCCGACTTTACAACTGAGGCTGAGTACATAGCTGCCTCAGATGCGGCGAAAGAGGCTGTTTGGATTAAGAAGTTCGTAACTGAACTTGGGGTGGTTCCTAGTATTGACGGTCCGATTGAGCTCTATTGTGACAACAATGGGACAATCGCACAGGCTCAAGAACCTAGATACCACCAGAGATCCAAACATATACTCCGACGCTATCATCTTATTAGAGAGATCATTGATAGAGGCGATGTCAGGCTGTGCAAAGTTCCTTCTGAGAATAATATAGCAGATCCATTGACTAAGCCGCTCACACAGTAGAAGCATGATGGTCATACTGCATCCATTGGTATTAGATACATGGGTGATTGACTTTAGTGCAAGTGGGAGATTGTTATTGTAATATGCCCAAAAGCCAATCAATGGATGATTGTACATAGTCATGTAAATACATTAAGGTTAGTCCAATAAATATGTTATGAGATAAACGCTTGCATATATTTATAACCCTAGAATATTCTTAAATATCCCTAGTCAATTATTATTATGGATGGGTTGTAATAATAAATTAAGACTAGCGTATGTTGAGAATTACATGAGATATGAATTCTACATACGGGTACAAGTTAGAGAACTTGTGGTCTGGACTGACCCAACATAAGAACACTACATGAAACGTTATATAATTGTCATTAGTGGTTCTTATATGTATTGTCCTTGGACCTGAGATCATCAAGGTTCCCAACATGTGAGTCATATACTTTGATATTACTCTTTGGCTATTCGTAACTGAGTAGACCTCAGTGTAATCATTGGGTATATGATATAATGTGTAGTGGGTTTTGTATGATCAAGATGGGATTCGTCCAACCCATATAACGGGTATATTATCAGAAGGGGCTCTTGATAGAGTTGAACTGTAAATGCATGGCCATGCTCGGATTATGTGATATGGTGATATCATTAGTATCCGTTTTACACAGTTAACTCGGGGATCAAGAAACGTTGGATCAAACATATGCGAGATTGACATATTCCATGTCTCGTGTTTGATCTTGATAGTGGGATGAAAGGACGATGACATGTTCCGAGGCATAATGAATCAGTACTGATCTTGTCGTTTGGGTAGCAATTATGTGTTGCTAGACGCCGCTCATTATTTATAATTGTGTAAATGAGTTTACAATTATTGCCAAACGTTATAAGTGCCTACAGGGTCACACACTTAGAACTGTTGATTCGAGCTGGTGGTTGAACCACGGTTGGACCGTGGTTCGACCAATTGGTTGGACCTGGGTATTGAGCTAGTGGATAGACCATGGTTGAACCATGGTTGGACCGGGTCATTTTGGGCTGATTTACTTCACTAATTATCAGAATTATTGAACCAGAATTAGTACCATATGATGTGTAATCCTATATATGATGATATATATAATTAATGCTTAGTGGAGCATTAAGTCATAGTGGAAACATAATCATGAAGGATAAGACATGATTATGTTGGCCAATGACTTAATAAACTATGCATTTCAAGTGTGTATAAATAGGGTGAAAGGTTTGATCAGATTTTAGACCAAGCAAGGCTTTACACACTCTTCACACTTGAGAAAAACACATCAAACACTTTCTAGCCTCTAGCTCTCGAAAATTCTGCAGCTAGCACTGCGGTTCGGGAGTGCTCGGGTTAGTGATCGTGAGACGGTTGCTAGCAGTCATCAACGGTTCGTGTGGATACCGTAGAGGAGCCGGATTTCTTGTCGGGTTCTTGCTGATTCTACACTACAGTTGGGTGAAAGACCTCAACCAAGCATGGTACGAAAAATTGTTATTCAGTTTAGTTAGCTTCACTTGGATCCTCCATGAGTACCGAGTCTTTCCGCTGCATTTTGATTGTCAAGTTTGCATGCCCAGTTACTTACAGAAACAGTCTTAAACCATCGAGTCGTACCACTACTTTCCACGTGACTATTATATTATCATTATCCAAATCCAAACCTCAGGGATCAACATCCCTAGCCAAAATACCGGGATAGACATCACATCCAAAACCGAGGATCGACATCCTGATCACAATTTATTATTTAATCCTTAATACTTTATACCAAAAAGACATAGTGGTTGATATCCAAAAACTCAATGTACGAGGATAAACATCGCAAAACCAAATCATGGGGATAAACATCCCAAAAACAACCAGGACACTGGGATAAACATCCCGAATCAAACCACAGCAAATGCAACAATCAACAGTGCAACAATCATCAAACACAATAACCGACTAATACAGGCACATATTGAAGGAAATCCATCCTCACCTTAGCCGATTTCCCTACTCTTAGAAGTCCTCAAATTGTCCCGGCTCTGGTTCCTCGGGATACTGCTCGTTATTAGCTCCTAAATAGCAAATAATAGCATATTCTCACATAAGATGCACATAAATGCAAATGATGTTATTCCGTAAAAATAAAACCTAAACTGGTTCGTTTACGTCCCGGTGAAACCCTGTTATCATCATAATTCACCATTTATTTTCCAAGTGTCAAAATCATACTTTACTTATACCTGGTTATTATTCCAGTACATACTTTGTTAATACCCTTTCCAAAATATCTTCCACGAGTATTTATATTCTTTTCCAAAAAGTATTTTTTCTATATAGCTTTTTTTTAGGAATATAATTCTTATTATAATCACGTTGATTCCCAAAATAATATTGTGTCGAAGTACTTATTTCACTTATCTTCACAAATATATTCGTATACCATGTATATACTTTTCTACCCTATTTTCCAAAAATATACTTACCACAAAATATTTCCTCAAATGCTAACGTATATATATCTCTTTCCGAAAGTAATTATTATAACAGTTATCAAAGGTATTTACTATATAATGTTTTCCGGCATACTTTGGTCATATCCTTTACTAAAATATCTTTCTAAACGTTATTTATATACATATATTCTTTTCCCCCAAATTATTCCCTTACTTTCCAAAAATGAACTTCCCTTAGGTTTTAATCATATTTCCCAAAAATTATATTTACCAAATTAATTCCTATTTTCCAGGATCATTATTTCATTTTTTTTATTTTTTTATTTTTTATTATTTTTTTATACCGGACTGGGCCCAACAGTACAGGCCCAGCTTACTACATGAACCAGGCCCATGTAGTGAGCCTGCCTACACAGCCCAGTCCATCCCAGAACATAAGCCCAGACCCAAACCATAAACCCAAAGCCCAACTAATCTCACAGCCCATAACTTATGCCCAAGCCCAACCCAACACAAAACCCATCTCTACAGCCCACACGTGACCATCATCTTCAACCTGTGAACTCACCTTGGCAAGGTGGGTTGCAGGCGGCTGGGCACGGGCGAGGCGAGGCGGCTGACGAGCGGTGACGGCTTGCAGGCGGGAGGCGGCTGGACGGCAGCAGCAGCAGGAGAGGAGGGTGGCGGTGCTGGTGGCGGGTCGCGGTGGTGTCGCGAGGAAGGAGACCAAAGGGGAAGCCGGCGGCCGAGCGAACTCGTTTTGTCGAGTTCGTCTCGACTTGGACGGAAACGAAGCGTGGCCGGCTGCAGGCGCGGCCTGACGGTGCGAAGGAGGCGGCAACGGCGACACGTCGCGAGAAGAAGGGAATGGTGTTGATTGCTCCTCCAGGTAAAACTTATTTTACCCTCAGGTTGTTTCTTTTTTGTAATTGGCAGAATATTTGATTTATTTTCGATCAAAATCATCTAGTATTGTTGTTTTTCACTTGCAGAGTACGGGATGGGGGAGTGGAGTTTCAACACAGGGGGATGTTTACAGTTATGGCATCCTTTTGTTGTTGTTGTTTACTGGGATGAGGCCTACACATGACATATTCAAGGATGGACTGAACCTCCATGGATTTGGTAGGGTTGCTTTGTCCGAAGAAGAACGATTGCCCGAAATTTTGGATCCCATTCTGCATCAGGAAAATTTTGGTGGGAATATGAATAGAAACAAGGGATTGATGGAATGCTTGATTGGGATATTTGAGATTGGTGTTGGTTGCTCCATAGAATTTGCAGAGGGAAGGATGAACATGAGGGATGTTACAGCAAAACTCCTGTCCATCAGAAGCAAACTTGGAAGGCCGGCTTTAAGAAGCTAGAACACAACCTTAACCTGCAGCTCCAGGTAATGTTTCGTTTTACTTGAAATATTCATTTTGTCTTATCTTTTTTCTTTTTTTGAAAAATATGCAATGATTTGTACTTTTTCTTGGAGCAAAGTTGATTTCAGTCATTGCAATCATTTCAGAAAGTGAAAACAAAAACGGAGGAGTAGAGTGAATGCTGTACGCTTTCTTGAAGAAATAGAGAATCGAAGAAGAAGAAGAGCTATTGATGATCATTTACCTTTTCAATGTTTTTTTTCTCTGTTTTATCCATTTAGTGGTGACTTAGTTGTTGTTACCAAACTTCAAGGATTGGTAGTGTTTGCTTATTTTGTTATGAACACATATTGAGAAGTAGAGAGCTTAAAATTGCAATATTAGTAGCAAAAAGTATATGTAGCTAATTTATTTTAGATACGATTGCTTTATTTATGATAAAAAAAAGAATTACATCATTTTTTTTTTGGCGAAAGAGAAAAACATTCATTAATAATAACTAAACCGAAACACATACATACGGCTAGTACACACATAGAGTCCAACTCCTAAAGATATTACAAACCAAGGAGTACTCCTTGAAGGAAGGAATGGTAAGTCATTCCTATCACCGTAAACGGAGTACTTAGTCTTAATAAAATACAAACCACCTAGAGAAAGAAATAGATATTCATTGAAATAGATAAGGCTTGAGGAGATTTTGCTGTGGAACTGAAATTGAGCAGCTCTGAACTTCAAGTCCTAATAAAATACAAACCACCCAGAGAAGGAAATAGATATTCATTGAAATAGATAAGGCTTGAGGAGATTTTGCTGTGGAACTGAGATTGAGCAGAACTTCAAACTCGGGAGGTAACCGATATGGGGGGATATTGGAACCTGATAGTGCAGGCCTCTATCCTGAACACAATGTGTTTTAAACTGTCACTCCCGTATGACAAGATTGAAATCCATAAAAGAACTTTCAATTACAAACCAAAATCCATAAGCCTGCTGGTGAGGAGCATCCGCTCAAACTCAACTGCCAGCATTTGCAAACCAAAAAACCAGCCACCATAGGAGTTACATTCATCATCATCGTCTTCGCAGTCGTCTTCGGCATCGGCATCAGCATCATCAGCCATGTCGGCTTTGAAAAACAGGAGCTTAAACTTGGTGCACTGGCACTATAAGGGAATTGAGGGTGGACGCTAGTGCTGCACTGGCACTATAAGGGAATTGAGGGTGCACGGATGATCTTGAACCAACCAAAAGTCTAATAATGATAACAACAAATAACAACACCTCCTGCTGCACTGGTCACCAGGTAATTTCTGGAAAGCCACAGAGACCAAATGGTAGAGAGATCCAAAAGCATCTATCACAGAACATGTTATCTTGCATGGGAATTTTTTGCATGTGACAATTCCCCTGAGGGATCCAAAAATTAGATCTTTCTGATAACAATATGCTATGTGGAGGCATTCCTGCTTTTAATTTGCCAAAATGCATAGTCAAACAGTCACATAAGTAGAAGAGAATTTTTATTGTTGTGATAGCGACAACAGTTTCTGGATTGTTGGGGGCAAGTTTAGTCTTGTATTGTTTGTATCTTGTCTCAGTGAAGAAAAAAAGAGAAGAACCGGTTGGAGATTCTCAAGGCAATTTGCCACTGTCTTATCAAAGTCTGCTCAGTGCTACCGATCGATTTTCTGCTGTAAACTTGAAAGGAATGGGTAGCTTTGGATCTGCGTGCAGAGGAATGATTGGAGAAGCTGACAAAACCACAATCGCAGTCAAGGTGCTGAACCTTGTGAACCCTTCAGCTTCCAAAAGTTTCTTAGCTGAATGGGATGCCTTGGGCAAGGTCAGACATCGAAATCTTTGTGAAGATACTAACTGTCTGTTCTGGTTGCATCATCCCCGTCTCAGGCAGAAGATGAGGCACCACAGACTTTGAGCTTCTCTCAAAGGTTAAATTTTGCAATTGATGTGGCTTGTGTACTAGATTATCTGCATCATCAATGTGAGATACCACTGGTCCATTGTGATATCAAGCCAAGCAATATCCTTCTCAATGATGATATGACCGCACATGTTGGTGATTTCGGATTAGCAAGATTCTTACTTGAAACAAACCCTGCAAGCCAAACCAGTTCTACTGGAATAAAAGGAACAATAGGTTATGCTCCGCCAGGTAAAACTTATTTTACCCTCAAGATGTTTTTGTATTTTTCTTTTTCGTTTGGCAGAATATTTGATTTTATTTTTCAATCAAAATCAGATAGTATTCTTGAATATCACTTGCAGAGTAGGGAATGGGAAGTGGGGTTTCAACATATGGGGATGCTTACAGTTACGGCAACCTTTTGTTGGAATTGTTTACTGGGAAGAGGCCTACGAATGACATGTTCAGAGATGGACTGAACCTCCACGAATTCAGTAAGGTTGCTTTGTCCCAAGAAGAACGATTTGCCTGAAATCTTGGATCCCATTCTGCTTAAGGAAAGATTTGGTGGGAACATGAATAGAAACAAGAGAGTGAAGGGATGCTTGATTGCCATATTTGAGATTGGTGTTGCTTGCTCCATAGAGTTTGCAGAGGGAAGGATGAGGATGAGGGATGTTACTGCCAAACTCCTGTCAATCAGAAGCAAACTTGTAAGACCTACTGTAATAAGGGGTCAAGCAACGAACTTGGGAATACAGCCTTAACCCGCTGGTAACGTTTCATTTCACTTGAACTATTAGTAATTCAATTTTTTAAAAAAGAAAAAATGGTAAATTCAATTTTTTTTTTTTAAAAAATGATGCAATCATTTGAATTTTTCTTTTCGAACAGTATCATTCCACCGTCCAAGTTCATCGGCTCTACTAGAAAATATATCTTATACGTAGTTTGCCATCCGAGCTTCTTTGCGTGGATTAATATATAGGCTAACTATAAACTTGTTAATATGCGTCGTGTTTGTTTTCTTTTTTACTCTTATTTTATAATTATATACTCATTTGTATGTATGCTCCAGATTATCAAGACCAGTCTGGTCATGAATTGGATACGAGCACCATTAAATCTTCTACTAAAAAGTGCGTCCACGAATTTGTTTATCAGCCAAGAAATTTTATCCTGAATCTTCCATGTAAATGAGTAAATTGAATCTTCCATGGCCAGAATACGAAAAGTCCCGAATGACCCCAAGGACAACAACTCGAGAAAAAAGATGTTCTCGGCACACATGGGATTGGTTGGAGATAAGTCCTTTGCCCAGGCGGTTGAGGATGACGTCTCTGTTCATCGTAACCCAGAAGCTCCAATAAAGACCTTACAGAATCAGTCCTTTATCCCAAAAGACCCGGGCCTCCTATGGCTCTAGAGATGTGCAGTGGGTGTGCTAAAAAGGCCAATGCCTTTCATCAACGTCAAATCTGTCTCTGGAAAGGCAGAGCGTGTTCGTTTTGATATCATCCTAATGGGTGGGGTCTCGTTCTTATTTCATTTTCAGTCCACCGAAGATATGAATGTTTTCATCGATGGTAAGCCACCCTATATTCAACAGTGCTTCAGCTCCTTTAAGCCATGGAAGGAAGGAGCGAAGGCTACTGATAGACTAAGCTGGATTTTGATTAAAGGAGTCCCTCCACATGCGTGGACAAGAGATTTCTTTCAATTAGTGTCCGCCAAAATTGGAGAGATGGTCGACTGGAGTAGAGCTGCCATGGACAAAGAACGTTTTGACGTTGCTGAGATCCTTGTTCGTACAACCTCCATGAAGCCTATAAACTCCGTGGTTAATATACACATTGGTGGTGCTCTGTATGAAGTCGGGTTTGCCGAATCGCAAATCGACCCTTTAGACTGGGACTGGACTGTCACGAACTTGGAGGTGACAAAGATGATGCAGTCTGCAGCGAGTATCCTATACAGCGCGAGCAGAATTTTTCAAGGGGCGGCGCGCCATCTAAACGCAGCGAAGATGAGATGGTAGCTTCCGGGGATGTCATTGGAAAATAAATAATTCCAAAATCACCTAACCAAGCCCATACAGTGCCTGCAGATGGCTCCTTTTCCAAGGATCCTTTTAACCTGAGACCCCTTATCAATAAACACACTACCCTGCCAGCACAACCACCAATATGCCCTGTATCTTGTCAGTCGCGTGCACCAGGGTTTACCCTTTTTACCGACAATTGTGGGTCACTCCCTATGGAGACGGATAGTGGGCCTTTGAACCCCATCCCATGTGCTTTTCCTTTAGCCCAATCAAGCTCTAACCCATGTTACCAACCCAATCTGATTCGCGCCCCAACCCACTCTACTGCCGATATCCCAACTAACTACTAGCTTGTTTCAATACCCAGATACACCATCAACCTTGAACTCTATTTTCCGAAGCCCTGCACCATATAAACCTTATTATTCGAATAGTATTGCATACTCCAGTGCAACACAAGTCCCCAACTCTGTGTCGTCTTGGAGCAACTCCTGGGCATCTCCTACTGTGAAAGCATAGCTTTCCAAAGAGCTGTTGAAAGGAAAGTCTAGGCAATCCTGAACAACATGGAGGTTAAGAACAAACCTAGAGTGAAGTTTTTATCTGTCAAGGGAAGTGTGTTATCACTACCTGAAAGTTTCCAAGGAGTTACAGATTCTGAGTTTCGACGTATGAATGATAGAAGGGAGGAGGATGAAGTATTGAGTGCCATTATTCCTGTCTCTTTTAGCTCCATGGAAGTTCAAGAGACCACTAAGGTAGGTGATCTTGTAGGGTGGGACAGAAGCAATATGGAGGAGGCTACCAATCAACTCATTGAAGAACAAGTGGATAGGGAAGCTTTGAATGGGTAAAGTCTAGGACTGTGTAACTGTCGTGGTTTTCTTTTTTACAGGTGTTATAATACTTGTCCATGTTTAGTCTCATTAACTGGAATGTTAGGGGTATTTGTTCTTCGAGGAAGCAGGTGCGAAAACTGATTACACAATCAAGGGCTAATTTTGTTTTCCTTAGTGAAACAAAGATGTCAAACATAAATTTGCCATTTTGTCATAAGGTGTGGGGTCCTGGCAGTATAGAGTTCGTGTCTGTGGATGCTGCGGGGCTAGCAGGAGGGTTATTGTTAATGTGGGACTCAGATTTTTTTTGAAGCTATGAGAGTTGTAATGGGGGAACAATAGATTGCGGTAGAAGGGAAAATTAGTCAGGGAGACCATATTGTAACAATCTGTGGTGTCTACGGTGATCCCAACACGGAAAGAAGAATTCAGTTGTTTGAAGAATTGATAGCCTTGTAGCAAAATTTTCTATCACCTTGGCTTGTTACAGGTGATTTTAATGAAACCCTCATGCCGTCCGATCGAAGGAGCGGAAGAATTTGTAGGCGTGGTGCGGCAACCTTTAAGGAGTTCATTAATTGAGAGTTTAGGTCTGATTGAATTTCATCTTGTGGACAGATTATCTACGTGGGGTAATCTCAGGGCTTCAAGCCGCATTGATAAAATTTTTGCCGTAGGAGACTGGTTCACAATGTTCCCTTTTATGTCCATGAAATCAGGAAGCAAGCAAGCCTCTGATCATGTTCCTCTAATTCTTTGTCAAGGATATATGGACGAAGGATGGAAGCCGTTTAGATTTAATAATGCATGGTGGAGTCACCCTGGGTTTTTGGAAATTATTAAAAATATGTGGACAGAAGTATGTGCACAATTCCCCGGTAGATTCAATTTTTTGAGGAAGTTGAGCCTTATGAGGACTCTACTTAGTAGATGGAATAAAGATGTCTTTGGGGATGTAAAGGGCTCAATTGACTCCATTCAGGAGGAGATTGATAATTTGGATAAAGCTGCAGAGGTTCATGATTTATCTGTGGAGGAACTAAATAGAGTTTGGAAGCTAAGATTGGATCTCAACGATAAATACAAACAATGCGAAACGATGACAAAAATCCAGGGTTCAATGGCTTAGATTGGGGGATCGCAATACAAGGTTTTTTTCACATATCTGCATGCAACAGGGGGCGCAAGAATAGAATTGATCAGGTTATGGCTGGTGGACAACCGGTATGTGGAACCAGTGCAATAAAACAGATGGCAGGTGACTTCTTCTCCAAGCTTTATCTAAAAACTATCAAGTCAGGCCCTCCATTGGAACACTGGATTTTAGAAACCTACAACCTTATGAGCTGGTTGATTTGGAGAGACCATTCACCTTATAGGAACTAAAGACAACTGTGTGGAATTGCGACAGTTCAAAAGCACCAGGCCCAGACGGCTTCAACTTCTCATTCTACAAGAAGTGTTGGGAGTTGATAAAAAATGACCTGTTCGATATAACTACCCAGTTCTTCCAATATGCCAAACTGCCCAAAGGTGCCAACACTTGTTTTATCACCCTTATCCCCAAGAAAACAGGTAATATCTCGCTGGATGATTATAGGCCAATAACTCTAGTTAACGGCATATACAAAATTATTGCAAAATTATTAGCCTTGAGGTTGAAGAGAGTATTGCCATCCTTGGTGGGCCCTCAACAGACTGCTTTCATTAAGGGCAGGAGTATTATGGATAGTGTGTTGTTTGCAAATGAAATCGTCCATAGTTTGAAAAAATCTAAACAGCAGGCCATTTTTTGGAAGCTTGACTTCAAGAAGGCTTATGACTCTATCGATTGGCTATATCTAATGCAAGTTATGACTGCAATGGGGTTTAGCTCCAGGTGGCGTGAATGGTTTTTTGATTGTATTTCTTCATCTAAGCTCGCAGTTTTCATTAATGGATCTCCGTCGGAAGAATTCACTATGGGCAGAGGCCTCAAACAAGGTGATCCACTGTCACCTTTCCTTTTCAACTTTGCAGCTGAAGGCCTACCTTCTATTCTCACCAAAGCCACTGCGCTCAATTTGATCCAAAGTGTGGTAGTGGACGTGGTCCCAGTCACCGTGCTACAATACGCAGATGACACAATTCTTTTCTCTCCAGCTGATCTAACTTCCCTCATGAACTTGAAAAGGTACCTTCGAGTCTTCGAAACACTTTCTGGTTTGTCTATTAATTTCTTTAAAAGCAGTGTTGTAGGGATTTGTACGAGACAACAGCAAGTAAAAGAAGTTGCAGGAAGATTACACAGTCAAGCCGAATGTTTACCGTTCACCTATCTTGGCTTCCCATTAGGAGCCAATATGAAGAGGATTAATGCATGGCGTCCGGTCCTTGATAAATTCAAGAGCAAACTCAAATCGTGGAAAGGAAAATTTCTATCTGTGGGAGCGAGAGTAACATTGATCAAGTCAGTATTATCCGGGCTGCCAATCTATTTTATGTCTTTATTCAAATTGCCTGTTACAGTGGCAAAAAGGTTGACATCAATTATTAGACACTTTTTCTGGAACGGGGTGGAAAACATAAGGAAAATATGCCTTATTGCTTGGAAGAATATTGTTGTGCCTAAGGAACTGGGGGAGTGGGTATTATTGATCTAAACACTATGAACCAATGTCTTTTCTTTAAGTGGTTATGGTGTTACACTAAACCAGTGGTAAAAATTTGGAAGGAATTAATTAGGAACAAATGTACCAGCCAACAGTCGGTCCTATTTCCAACCTTTAATTCAAGGTCTTGCTCTTCATCGTGGAGTGACATTGTCCAAGCTGGTTCTACTTGTAGTCAGTCTAGTTTTGCTCTAATGGGGGGATCTTATATACAGGTTGGCGCTGGGAAGGATATCAATTTTAGGATGGATGACTGGACTGGCCAAGGGCACTTCAAAACCAAATTTAGCAGACTCTTTTCGTTATCAACTTGTCAGACCTCCTCTGTGTTCACTGTTGGGGAACTCGGGTTAATTCCCCACTACAACAAACTAGTGAATTGAACTGATTCGATAATTCCCAGGAAAGATGGCCTAGCCAATCTTCTTAAACAGAATTATCATTCCAAGATAAATCCCCAGGAAAGATTGGAGGAACAGAGGTTCACTTAAAACCCAATCTCCTAGACAGGACTTACTTGCACAGTGTATTAATTCACAACCTAAACCCGAACAAAGGCGGCTTAGCCGGCCAACAAAAGAGACAAAGGCGGCTTAGCCAGCCAAATATTAAATACTAAATAAATGTGGAAATTAAAGGCGGAATATTAAAAAGAGAACTCAAAACTTGATAACGGAGTTCGGCCAAAATTTTGCCTACGTCTCTGGAGCACCTTTATAGAATAGGTTTGCTTAATTTTTACTAAGAGAAGAGAAATATTTAGTACAATTGTATGGAAACAAATATACTCTAATTTTTGGGGATGACTTACTAAGGCAAGGGGGAGTTCTATTTATAGCAAAACAAAACCCCCCCAAGCACTTTCTCCACGATGTGGGATGGAATAAGCAACACCATTCCGACAAATCTCCACCTTGTTGCTATTCAAATCCCACCAAGTACTAATCTTCTCAATCAAATGAAGAACAACCTTCATAGAGCTTCCAACTTGTGCCAACTGGCACCATCTCAAAAGTGCAGGATATTGACCAAGTCTAAACAATGTTCAAACTTGGCCCTAGTCACCACCTTGGTCAGCATATCTGCAGGATTCTCCGAAGTCAAAACTTTTTGGAGAAGTATCTCTTCTTCTTCGAGAATCTCCCTCACAAAATGATAGCGAACATCGATATGCTTCGTCCGTGCATGAAAGACTTGATTCTTTGCCAAATGAATAGCACTCTGACTGTCAGAATATACTACAAGTTGTTTCTGACCAACTCCCAAGTCTTTTAGCAACCCATGAAGCCAAATCGCCTCCTTTACAGCTTCTGTAATAGCCATATACTCTGCCTCTGTAGTAGACAAAGCCACCGTTGATTGTAAAGTGGACTTCCAACTAACCGGGGCTTTTGCTAATGTGAACAAATAGTCCGTTGTCGATTGCCACTTATCTAAATCTCCTGTATAGTCTGAATCACAGTATCCGACCACTCCTTGACCAAGTGATTCATCCTGCTCAAACATTAAACCAACATCTACGGTATCTTTGAGATACCGAAGAATCCATTTCACAGCTTGCCAATGACCTCTGCCAGGATCATGCATGTATCTACTCATAACACTAACAACTTGTGAAATATCTGGTCTTATACACACCATCGTATACATCAAGCTTCCAACCGCATTGGCATATGGGATCTTCGCCATGTACTCTCGTTCTTCTTTTGTCTGTGGAGATAACTGGATGCTAAGTTTCAAATGAGGGGCAAGTGGAGTACCTACAGGTTTTGATTCCTCATTCATACCAAAACGTTGTAGTACTTTCTTTAAATACTGCTTCTGTGTTAGCCAAAGCTTGCCTCTCTCTCTGTCCCTGCTTATCTCCATCCCGAGAATCTTTTTGGCTTCTCCCAAATCCTTCGTCTCAAACTCTTTACTCAACTGAGCCTTTAGCTTGTCAATTTCAACTTGGCTCTTTGCAGCTATCAGCATGTCATCAACATATAAGAGTAGGTAGATGTAGGACCCATCTTGAAGTCTGCTCAAATACACACAATGGTCGTATTTACTCCTTGTGTACTTCTGACCCAACATAAACTTATCAAATCGTTTGTACCACTGCCTTGAAGATTGCTTCAATCCGTACAACGACTTGTCTAGTTTGCACACCCAATTCTCTTTACCAGCAGCTTTGTAACCATCTGGCTGAGTCATATAGATTTCCTCTTTCAAGTCACCGTGTAAGAACGCGGTCTTCACATCAAGTTGAGAGCATAGCCTTTAGCCACCAATCTTGCCTTGTAGCGAATATCATTCTTGTCAGGAAATCCTTCTTTCTTTGCAAATACCAATTTGCATCCAATTGCCTTCTTTCCCTTCGGTAGTTATGTCAACTTCCATGTCTTGTTCTTCTGAAGAGATTTCTTCTCCTCCTTCATAGCATCTTTCCATCTACTACTTTCAGAACTTCGAATGGCTTCTGAAAAAGTGGAAGGAACATCATCAATGACTGGAAGTGCATAGGCCACCATTTCAACAAGACGTTCTGGTTTTTTACTTTCTCGTCTTGTTCTTCAAACGGCAATTGACTCCGTCTGCTGTGAAGGTTCTTGGGTTGGAACCTCTTCTTCATTAGACTCTTCTTCTATCAATTGAGAGTCACTATTTGTGTTTCTAGCTGGGATCACCATGGTCTGCTCAAGCTCCACCTGCTTTGGAACACACTCCACCTACTGTGAAGTGTCATCAGCTTCTTGATTCACCTTAGTCAACATGGCAAATTCATCAAAGGTAACATCTCCGCTGATAACTGTCTTCTTTGCTTCTAGACACCAAAGACGGTATCCCTTTACTCCAACATTTAGACCCATAAACAGAGCCTTCTTTGCCCGTGGATCCAACTTTGATTCATTCATATGATAGTATGCGGTAGAACCAAACACATGCAAAGAATAATAATCCGTAGCAGGTTTCCCAGACCAAACTTCCAAAGGGGTCTTGCCATCTAAAGCAGATGTTGGCAACCAATTAACAAGATGTTGAGCATATGTCACAGCCTTAGCCCAAAAATTTCTGCCTAGCCCAGCATTAGACAGCATACAATGAACTTTCTCCACCAATGTCTTGTTCATACGCTCTGACACCCCATTTTGCTGTGGTGTTTTCCTAACTGTGAAGTGCCGAACAATGCCACAATCTTGGCATACCTTTAGGAAATGATCACTCGTATATTCTCCACCATTGTCTGTTCGGAGAACTTTAATCTTCCTCCCTGTCTGGTTTTCAACTTGAGCTTTCCACTTAAGAAAAATTCGAAGAACCTCATCCTTCTTCTTCATCGTAAACACCCACACTCTTCTGGAAAAATCATCAACAAAGGTGACAAAATAGTGCCTACCTCCAAGAGATGGAGTCTTGGAAGGTCCCCACACATCTAAACGCACATAGTCCAAAATCCCCCTGGTATTATGGATAGCAGTGCCAAACTTCACTCTTCGTTGCTTTCCCAAAACACAATGCTCACAAAACTTCAATTTGCAAGTCTTTGTACCTTTCAACAATCCCTGCTTTGCAAGAATCTGCAAGGATTTTTCACCAGCATGTCCCAAACGCATATGCCACAGCTTTGTTGCCTCTGCATCCTTCTTGCTTCCAGAAGTTGCTGCTGCTACTGCCCTAATCACTATACTACCCTGGAAGTAATACAGATTGTTCTTTCTCACTCCTTCTAACATCACCAAAGCTCCTGACGTTGCTTTAAGAATTCCATCTCTGATAGTGACAACTAGGCCTTTTGATTCTAAAGCTCCCAAAGAGATGAGATTCTTCTTCAACTCTGGAACATATCGAACATCTCTCAAAATTCTGGTGGATCCATCATGATTCCTCAGCTTGATTGAACCTATCCCAGCTGTTTTACATGGATTGTCATTGCCCATATAAACAACCCCACCATCGAGCTCTTCAAACTCAAAGAACCATTCCCGGATGGGACACATATGGTAGGTGCAACCTGAATTCAAAATCCACTCATCTGCTTGTGATGTTAAGGGTGAACCAACCTGAAACACCCGTGTCCCAATTTAGCAATAAAATATCAAAACTTAAGGAAATTACCAAAATGCCCTTGAAACCCGGGACACGAAAACCAATATCAAAAACAATATCCAAAATCCTCAATAAAACGAGATGTCGAAATAAACATAATAATCCGGCTTAACAAGCCACAAATCATCCCGGCATCCTGCCGAAACATCATCA